>JAQPPZ010000239.1:0-371763 GCA_028583015.1 Wollemia nobilis
TTACATGCACACCTACTCATAGCACGATGGCAAAGCGTAGGCAAGCTTCTTCTAGCCACGACGGATGAGGCGAGGGCAAGGTAATTCGAAACCAAGACCTCACATCCATTACCAATAAAATGAACCAAATTAAGTAATTGGTTAATCAATCACACAAAATGTTTGGCAATGAACCACACCTTAGGCTAGGTTAGCTTAGGATTTTATTTTTTAATTTTTTTTATTTTTTAGCCATGGTAACGTACCTGGTGGGATCTCATTCAGAGACCGTAGGTACTAGCTACGATTCCCAATTGATCAATTGGGGACTGTAGTTGCTAGCTACAGTTAGCATTCAAAATCCCAATGGTCAATTTTTTACCGCATGCGGACCGCAGGGTTGACCCGCGGTTCACAAACCTTAGAAAAAATTTATCAAATTTTTAATTTTTCTAAGGTTTAAATAGGCAATTAATGTCTTTTAATGCATTTTTGACTTGTATGAATGATATTTTTGATTTTTATGCCTGCATGATGACATTTTTTTTCAATTTTATCAATTTTTAGATGTTTTTGATGATTTTTAGGTCATTTTTAAATGTTTTTGCTTGTTTTTAGTTAGATTTTTCCTTATATCATGCTTTTTATTTTAGAGGTTGACCTCTAGAGCTCGTGACCCTAACATCCTTAAGACTCTCTATGGAGAGCTCACTATCGAGGAGTGGGAATGGTTTAGAGCTATCATCTTCAGCTATGTACTGGATCTTCCCACTATCAAGGTAGATCAAGCCTACTTGACTGCGTTGGTCTGACATTGGAATGTGCAAACCAACACATTTCACCTGCCTACAGGTGAAATGATAGTTACCCTAGAGGATGTCTATAAGATATTTAGGATCCCCATTGGTGGTGAGGCCATCGTATCTTCTATTTATAGGGCTAAGGAGTCCATTTTGTATGCTATCTTTAGTGCCTAGAGTGAGGAGGCTCAATGCGGTATTGATCATGGAGGGGTCCATATCAGATACTGGCAGGGGAAGAATGTCTTCTCTATATGTGAGGCTATCTTTATACACATGGTGGTGCAATTTGTGCTTCTATACTCCTTAGGCATGAGGATTCCATGGAACCTACTAGCCACTATCTGGAGAATTATTCAGAGTACCATCCATCAGCCACTATGACTGGCCTAAGGGAGCACCCTACTCTACCAATTGTATAAAGAGCTATACCATATTATAGATCAGAGCCACTAGGGTATCAAATATAGCTTACTTATTCATATTTGGGGCTAGAAACACATTAGGATAAAACATCTTTAGGAGCTGCCACTACACATTACAGAGGTCGATGATGCCCACCAGTGTTATGCCACCTACTGGCCTCGTGCGGAGGAGGGGTTCAAGAGCAGGACCCATGCTAGTGACACCCAATATTATATTACACAGATTAAAAAACTTAGCCTGGATTATATCGAGTGGTGGCCTTACATGGAGTGCCCTGACTGGACTGAGGCCAGTGAGTGGCTTCGATAGGCTCATCAGGATAGATGGCTACTCAGCCAAAATGCTGAGATTAGAGTGTACCAATTTTATTCTTGCATCCTACAGTAGTTTGGCCTAGTGCAAGACATTCTAGAGACCCCCTTCATCTATAAGCACTTGGCTTTAGAGACACATCTACCATGGATCCATCCTCCAACTCTAGGGGATGATCCAAATGATTTCCAAGAGACTGGAGTTGACTAGGATACTACCACTCCAACATACGATAGATGGTGGTCGATGCTATGGTGGTATGGATTAGGGCATCTAGGTAGATTTGATGACCAGGTAGAGGCAACAATAGATCTTGAAAGGCATAGGGTGTGCTAGTAGATAGATTTCATATGGGTCACAGAGGCCACCATCAAGGAGGCTCCCAGGAATGATATAGATGATGAGGCTCTAGAGGAGGATGAGGTTCCTCCTAACAGTGCAAAGGGGCTGCTATTAGCTTAGGTTGTTGACTTGTATAGTTAGCTTAGTAGATATCAAACTTAGAAGTGACAGCAAGACACCATTATCACCACTTTGGAGGCAAAGCTAGCTGATGAATATAGGTAGATAGCTAAGGCACAGGATGAGATCACTAGTTTCACAAAGCAAGCTACAATAGTAAAGGCTCGAGTCCAGGAGCTCACTAGTGCATGTGATGTAGCAGTGGCACAACAAGGTGAGGCAATTGTAGAGAGGGACTTTCTTAGGATACAAATGGGAGACCCTCCATCCTATCAGGTTATCATGGGACCTCCATCCACTCCACTAGTCATAGGTGTGGATACTATGGTAGATATCAGGAAACTCACTTCTCTCATAGAGGAGAGAAATAATTGATTAGATGTGAAGGTAGCTCACATCTCTTAGCTAGAGGGTTTCATCGAGCTGAGGGGTTTACAGATTCTAGAGGACAGACAAGATATGGGGTCATAGAGGACCAATACCAGGACTACAAGTTAGTCCTCAGTGAGTTCTAGCCACCAAAATCATAGGACAGATCGGACTCACTGGTATTCTAGCACACATGGAGCCAACTCTCACAGGAGCCACAGGGATGACGGGGGTGATTCATAGGCTGGGGCGCATGCCCTTTTTAGTACACATTTTCTAATATATGTATTGTACCATTGTTGAGTGTAAGGTTGAGGACCTACACAGTTGTAGCCTATGGGAATTTTTTTACTCTTGATGTACTCTGAGACACATATTTATATATGATATGACTAATCATTTTGTGGCTCATTATTGTGTACTCATTTATTTTTTATTTTATGTTTATGTGATGCACATGGATGCAATGCTTATGTTATGCTGATGTATATGATGTGGTGTATGGATGACATGCACTAGATAGCTATTTGAATTATGATGATGATTATATGTAGTGATCTAGATGCTTAGATGTGCTTTTGATGATAGATGCATGTGGATGTAATGTTTTCTTAACGCATATTTTATATTGCTTTATTGTATGCATTAATGTATGTAATGATTTATTTAAATGATGTTAATCTAATGTAAATGAACCTGCATATTTTAATCACGCAAAACATAAGGAATAAATATAGATATGTTTATCAATATAATGGATGACACCACAAAATGTATAAAAATCATGAATATAATTGAAAATCCTTAAGATAATAATTTAATCAATTAATCACCCATATATGAAATGCAATGGTATGCGATGTTATGATGCAAATGATATAATGTGTCATTCGATTTTATTTTGCAAATTTTGAAAAATATGTATGATATAGTTAGTGGTCATCTAAATATTATTGCTAATATCCATCTGGTATCTATCCTATTGATGAGCACCAGAAATGCTCATATTTTGTACATATTTCTTTGATCAATATGCTATTGTATAATAAGTATTGTGTACTTTTATGAATGATTATATAGATATTTGATATAATTATGCGTGTTATCTAATTTGTGTGTTTTTAGTATGTTTTGTGGAATTGCAATTTATTTAGTTATATTTGGAATAGTTGAGGTCCTTTTGATGGACCTAGCACTTTATTTCATCGAGGGTTAATGAAGAGAATACGAGCACCTCCCTACAGTCGGAAGGCACCAACTGAATACCAGTGCCTCCCTATAGTCGAAAGGTGCCAACTGAATACGAGCGCCTCCCTGCAGTCGAAAGGTGCCAACTGAATACGAGCGCCTCCCTGCAGTCGAAAGGCGCCAATTGAATACGAGTGCCTCCCTGCAGTTAGAAAGCACAAACTAAAGACGAGTGCCTCCCTGCAACCGGAAGGTGCCAACCAAAGACAAGTGCCTCCCCACAGTTGAAAGGTGCTAGCAAAAGGCAAGCACCTCCCCACAACCAGAAGGTGCCACTGATTCTTTGCTCATTGACCAGATTTGAACGACGTGGATGGCAACGGCTAGTGTAGTTCCAGCTTTGTGTCATGCAGAGCTAAATTTGATATTGCACCAATGTATCAAAACATCTTACTGATTCCAGGCAAAGCACAAACTGAACAATGAACATGCCACCATTAGAATAGAATGCCAGATGTCGATTGCATTTACTAGACTATCTTGATTTAGTCTGGGACAGATCGACTATTGTAACCACTTCTGTAACAGAAGTTCTACGGGTGTGTTATATAAACACATGCAGATCGTTCTGAGAAATATATAGAAATAAAATAAAGATCCATTTAGACGTATAGAGATAAATTGTAGTGTGTTGATGAATATATTAAAGTTCCAAAAGTTCTAAGCGCATGTTCGATCGGGAAGAAGCTGTTGGAGCCTGGGCCCACTCCAAGCCAGTATTTCTTCCCCATTTCCTTTTTGTTTATTAATTTTAATTAGTTTATTACTTTCATAAGAACGTTTGTTAGTTTATTAGTTCTAGCATTTGTAGTAGATTTATTTTTAGGAACACGTACATGATTTATTTTTTGTAGGTTTAATTCTGTTCTTCTTACGTAAATCATTGAGGAGTGCGGGAATGATTGACAAACCATTTCAAGAACACCCTCCAAAATGTAGGATTAGTAGATTCACCTCCAGTGGTATTGTAGTAACCTAATTCCAACTCTTCACAAGTTTACGAAGCTCCCTGGGTTGATAATTAAATGCACGGGCATGTGACAAAAATAGGAAACCATTCACCTTGTTTGGCCTACAACATTTTGGCACCGTTGCTAGGGAAGCATCTTAATTAGATTACTTACAATACCCTAAAACCTTCCATCTGACCTTGTATGAGTTCTTCGAGAAGAAGAGGACCTGATGGTCACTTTATAAGAACTAATCCATCAAGACCTGAGTCATCCAAGCATTTTGGATTTGAGTTAGACTCGCTCGACCTACCAGTAGTCCATTGGAGTGAGGAACCGCACTTTGTGCAAAGTTTCACCTCATCCCATCAATAAGGGGATGAACGAATCATCATAAATCCCATTTTTAATAGGACTCCTCTAGAGGAAGCCCTATTTTGGAAGGCTATGGAGGATCAGACGATCTCACCAGACAACCTTAGAGCATTGACTTAGAAAGTTTTAAATGATCGAAAGGCCATAAACACTGCATTAGAAACCACATCTCCCAAAAAAATGGCAGATAATGATGAAGTCTCATCTGGCTTTAGTTTCCCAATAGAGGAGGGAGTAGGAGATACCAAAATGAAAAACATATCCCCTGCTCACCTTTCGTCCTTCGGAGGACACCCGACTGAGGACCCCGACCTATTTTTATTCAAGTTTGATGTTTTGTGCAGGTCTATGGATTACAAATCAAACACGCAAAAGTTGAAATTATTTCCTTCTACATTAGATGATGCAGCTCTGTGATGGTTCATCGGTCTGGGAGACAAACACATCACCACCTGGGACCATATGAAGAAGCTCTTTCTAGAGTAATATCAAGATTTCGGGAGAGCAAGAGACTCCAAGGAGGAGGTCCTAAGCATGACACAAAGAGAAGATGAGTCTCTCAAGGAGTATTGGGAGAGATTCAACTTTAATCTTCAATGGTCCCCTCACTCGAAGCTATCTGATAAGTCCCTCAAAATCATCTTCTTGAGGGGACTTACCAATGAGTCACTGGAGGCTCTCAACATGATCTCTGGAGGTGATGTCTATCAGCATGCTATGGATGACATCCAAAAATTATGCCAGAACTACTTGAGAAGGCAAGGCAAAATCATCGCTAGGACCATGAAGGTGACTGCTTCAGTCACCAAAACAAAAATAGGCAACATGTTGGAGGATTTGAAGAGTGAAATGCTCTCATCTCTAGCACTGCAGATGGATACGCTACTGTTAGAAAATAAGAAACAAGAAAATGACATAGCATTAGCCTATTTTTGCCCAAAATGTAGAGGAAGGCATGCAAAGAATGCATGTCCAGAAAATAAGGTCAGAGTATGCGCAGTTTGTAGGCTGAATCATAAAACTTGATTGTGCCCACAACTGCCCAGTAACCAGGAAGTGGCTGAGAGCATGGAGGCCTACTTCATAGGCAATAGGAAGAGTTGGCCATAGCCCCCCCACGGGGAATATACCAACTAGAATGCCATCATATGGGGGAGGGCCATACATGCACCAAGGACCCCCTCAACCACCTAATATGGGGTGGTGGGGACCATCACCCTGGACTAACGCACCCCCAATAGCATTTCTGAATCAATAACCATGGATGCCATATCCATATCCTGGGTAGTAGTGGAGAGGCCACAATGCATGGAATAAGACTCCACAGAGTGCAGCGCTTGCTCACATACAATAGAACTTACCAGCATTGCCAGCAACAAGACCTATGCAACTACCAGCACAACCGATAGCAAACCTAAACAACAGAGTAAATCAACTAGCATACAATGTAGAAGGTGAGATGTATCATATGTATAATATTCAGCTTAGATCAGGTAGGCAACTAGGAGTAGAGACACCACCTCTGGTAGAAGAGGAGGAAAAAATAGTAGAGACACCTCCACTAGTAGAAGAGGAGGAAGAAATAGAGGAGACACCTCTGGTAGAAGAGGGAAAAGCACTTGAGAGAGCGGAGGCTCCATTTCCTAGCCGACTACAGGAACAAAGAAAAACAACACAGCCAAAATTCGACATCTTGTCGAGCTTGAAGAATCTCACGGTGACAATCCCATTATTTCAAGCAATTCGAGATGTCCCCATTTACACCAAGGCAATTAGAGAAATGTGTCTAAGGAGACCGGGATGAAAAGCTACCCAGACTATCAATGTCATGGGTAAACTGGCAGATCTAATGATGGGTGGAACACATCATCCAAAGTATGCATATCCAGGTAGCCTAGTGCTGACCCTAAAAATTGGAGGACATTCCCTGTCCAACACATTGGTTGACCTTGGGGCAGCCATCAACGTGATGCCTCAAGAGACCATGTAGAGGCTACAACTCACGAACCTAAAGCCAACCACGATAGTGTTGTAGTTAGCCGATTGATCAACCATGTCACCGAAAGGGATGCTAGAAGATGTGATCGTAATAGTCAGTGCATGGGAATATCCAATCGATTTTTTAGTTTTGCAAACCAAGACCAAGCTGGGCGATTACCCACTCATTTTGGGGAGGCCATGGCTGGCAACAGCTGACGCTTACATTAGCTGCCAAGATGGGCTAATGACCATCTCCAACGGGCAAAACATCAAAAGGCTGACCATTTCACCGCCAGCTCAGTCTATGGACTCGACAGAAGAACCCAGGATCATTGAGCATGGAACTACGGAGTTGTCCATAATCTAGCCGATGATGACCTTGGAGGAGGTGGCAGAAGAGGATGAGGATGGTGCTATCGTGGAGTTTCTCCATGGAGAATCATCCACCCCCACACCTAGATCACCGTTGACTGGCACCCAAGATCAGCACATCCAACAAATACATGTTGGGCCAGGGAGGATATTAAACGTCAACAGCAAGTTGATGCCCACATAGCTAGAAAAATTGGAAGAGCTTCTGGTAAAACACCAGCAAGCATTTGCATGGGACTACGTAGATATGCACGACATCAGCCCAAAAATATGTACCCATCGGATTTATTTAGATGACCAGGCAACTCCTAGTCGGCAGCCACAGAGAAGGATGAACCCAACAATGAAAGACATTGTCAGAGAAGAACTGCACAAACTTCTAGCTACCGAATTCATATATCCGATTTCTAATAGTGAATGGGTATCACCATTAGTGGTGGTCCCCAAAAATAATGGGAAATGGTGGATCTACGTGGACTATCGAGCGTTGAACAAGGCGACTAAGAAAGACCACTTCCCACTCCCATTCATCGATCAGGTCTTGGACACACTCTTAAGAAGAAAATACTTCTCCTTTCTGGATGGTTTTAGTGGTTACAACCAGATCTAGATAGGGGAAGAAGATCAAGATAAAACAATGTTCACCTGTCCATGGGGAACGTTTGCCTATAAGGTATTGCCTTTTGGACTGTGCAACGCATCGGCCACCTTTCAAAGGGTGGTGCTTAGCATATTCTCTGATATGATAGGAGACGGGGTGGAAGTATACATGGATGACTTCATCGCCTATGGAGAAACCTTCGAGGAGGCAATGACAAATCTGGAAAGAGTGCTCGACAGGAGCAAGGAAAATCATTTGTCCCTAAGTAATGAAAAATGTTTTATGATGATGTAGGAAGGCATCGTGTTGGGACACCACCTCTGCAAAAGGAATAAAAGTAGACAAGAGGAAGATCGAGGTCATCAGAGACCTACCTAGCCCTAGAACGTAGAAGGAGGTAAGAAGTTTTCTTGGATCAGTCGGGTACTACCGATGATTTATCGCCGAATTTAGTAAGATTGCCAAACCACTGCACACCCTACTTTCTAAGGACGTAGAGTTCAATTGGATGGGAGATTGTGAAGAAGCATTCCAATTACTGAAAGAAAAATTGATATCTACACCGGTCTTGAGAGGACCGAATTGGGCCATACCGTTCCATATTTATTGTGATGCATCTAACGGTGCGATCGGAGCAGTCCTTGGGCAAAAATATGGTGAAGAATTTTACGCCATCTATTATGTCAGTAAAAACTTGGCAGGAGCAGAGCTCAACTATACAGTGATAGAAAAAGAATTCCTCATAGTTGTCCATGCAATAAACAAATTATACCACTATATAATGGGATACAAGGTCTTCATCCATACGGACCATGCGGCTATCAGGTATCTGATGAGCAAGCCGGCCATTGGTGGCAGAATTATCATATGGCTGTTGCTATTGCAGGAATTTGACATCACTATAGTCGATAAACCAGGAAAGGACAATGTCGTGGTGGATTTTTTGTCTAGATTGATACCAACAGATCATCAAGCAGTGGAAGATCAGTTTTCAAACGAACATCTGTTCACTATTAGTGAACAAACTTCGTGGTATGCAGACATAGCCAATTACTTGGCCACCGGAAGGACCTCACCTGCTCTCTCCTACCGAGAAAAGTAGGTGGTCATAGAGAAGAGTGCATCATTCCTTTGGATGGATGGTCTCCTATTTAAAATAGGACGGGACCAAATTATAAGAAGATGCATAGCAGAATAGGAGTTTTCATAAGTGCTCAAGGCATGTCACGATGAGCCATGCGGAGGACACTTTGCAGGGAAACGAACTGCCTACAAAATACTGCAAGCTGGGTATTTTTGGCCCACTCTGTTCAAGGATGTGGCAGCGTATACCAGCAAGTGTGACGAGTGCCAAAGGATGGGTAGACCAACCCACCAAGATGAAATGCCCCTGTAGCCCTAGGTACACCTGGAACCTTTCGATAAATGGGGCATGGACTTTGTGGGACCATTTAATCCACCTTCGATGGGAAGGAGGTTTATTCTGGTCTGCATGGATTACGTCACCAAATGGGTGGAAGTGCAGGCATTAAGGGACTCAAAGGAAAGAACGGTCACTAATTTCTTATTTGCCCATATTTTCACATGATTTGGGGTTCCTTAGGAGATAACAACAGACCAAGGGCCCCAATTCACCTCCAAATTGATTGAGGAGTTGATGGAGTAGTATAGAGTTTGGCACAATAAAACCACGCCCTACCATCCATAGGCGAACGAGCAAGTAGAAGTGACAAACAGGAGATAGAAAACATCCTAACCAAAACCATGCAGCAACACAAGAAATATTGGGCCACACGGTTGTCGGAGGTAGTTTGGGCATACAACACCACGTGGAAATCCACCACAAGATGCACACCTTTCCAACTAGTCTATGGAAAAAATGCGATGATGCCCATCGAGTTCAAAATCAAAACTTTGAGGATGGCTTCAAAATTAAATTTGAGCTTGGACGAAGCTCAAAAATAGAGGATTCGCCAGCTAGATTAGCTGGACGAAATCCGACTGGATGCTTTACAGAGGACAGAGATTATACAGAAGCAGAGAAAGAAGTGGCATGATAACCACATCAAGTCGAAGAAGTTCCAGGTAGGGGAATGGGTATTGTTGTACGATTCCCGATTCCAAGAAAGGAAGGGTAAACTTATGCAGAGGTGGATGGGGCCGTATGAGGTGGCAGAGCTCATTAGGAATGGGGCGATGCATGTTAAGACAATTGACGGTAGCAACACCATGTTCACAGTCAATGGCCACCGACTACGCCCCTATAATACATCCGAAATGTTACAGGTGGAATCTAGAGTAGGCGTGGGGGAGACCCCATCTTGCTAGATCTAGACCGAACTCTCATAGGTGAAATGGTGGGCACGAAAGTGCTCACCCAAAATTTTTTAGTTAATATAGTTTTTTTTGTAATGTGTGTTTTTGCAGGGACGACGCCCGCATGCAAGCTACAGGCATCCTAATCTAGGGCCTAACAGGCACGAAACGCGTCTAACTGCCTTTATTTTCCTTTCTTTTTTGGTTGCTTTTTACAGGTGGAGGACCTGATAGCACGAGGGATAGGTATCTGGGAAACTAGGCTTGATTCGGCTCAACATTCTGACACCGGCTCATAGGTAGAATCTGGGCAGCATGAAAAACTGGGAAGGCTTGATCACCCTTTTTCTAGTCAAATCACCATCCAGAAGAAGGTGCCTTACTGCATCTAGAAGAAGGTGCCAAGTCCAGAAGAAGGCACCTTACTACACCCGAAAGGCACCCATCCAGAAGAAGGCACCTTACTGCATCTAGAAGAAGGCACCAAGTCCAAAAGAAGGCGCCTTACTACACCCGAAAGGCGCCCATCTAGAAGAAGGCACCTTACTGCATCTAGAAGAAGGTGCAAAGTCCACAAGAAGGCACCTTACTGCACCCGAAAGGTGCCCATCCAGAAGAAGGCGCCTTACTGCATCCGGAAGGTGCCAAATCGGAAGACAGCACCTTCCATCCATTCAGAAGTTCTATTAAATATATATATATATATATATATATATATATACATATGTAGGCGCCTTCCATGGCAAGAAGGCACCAAGTCTTAAAAAAAAAGCCAGCCAAATACGCCTTCCAACATCAAGAAGGCACATTCATCCAGTCGAATACGCCTTCCAACATCAGGAAGGCACATTCATCAAGACAAACGCCTTCCAACATTGGGAAGGCACGAACCAGAAGGAGGCACCTCCCACATTGGGAAGACGCATGTAGGCAAAAGTGCCTCCCACCAATTAGAGGCACCTCGTAGCACCAAAAGGTGCATTCGTTTGAAGAAGAGCACCGACAACATCAAAAAGGTGCTACAAGGACACCATCCACATGGGAAAGGTACCAAAGAATGCCTCCCGTGTGCAACATTTACATCTATCGGATGCCTCGAGCGGAACAAAGCATCGCACAAATGAGCGGCATCAAAGGACCATACCCCTCCCTCGTGTCACAAGTCAGCAAATCAGCGGCTACCACGATGACTGGAATGACGAATCAGGTATGCGCATACTAAATCAAATTGTTTATATAATTATTTATAAATATGCAGTACCAAAAAAGATACCGTCGTCATAGAGATCATATCCCCCCATAGCCAGAATCGCATGCCAATGATAGGGCATCTTCCATAACTACTAGGGTTAGGCATATTTTCTATAAGAAGGTGCCTTCCTGAAGAAGGAAGGACAAAAAAATATACAACAGTAGAAGGCACCATGGGAGGAAGGTCCAAGAACCACGCGATCAAGAAGAATGAACCCAGTGATACTGATGGGATCAGAGGGGCAGTGAAGACCCAATTCGAAGCCGAGGGGTGGCTCGAATACTACACCCTGGTCAGTTAGGGCCAGGACATGGAGGTAGCTAGAGAATTCATCGCCTCTTTGAGGGGCGATGTGGCCCAAGTACGAGGGGTGGAAATTCCAGTCACCCCTGAGTTCATCTCACAGGTGACTGGATTGCCTCTCACGGGGGAATGTACATACAAGGGTGGAGTGTTAAAACTATACACCAAAATACTACTGTCAGGAGGAAATGTATAGATAGACAGGGAGGGGTTACTCAAAAATAGTCTCCCCATGAATATGCGAAAGATGTTCGAGTAGATTGCTCGATTTTTCACATGCACAGGAAAGTATACCCATCTACACATTAATCATGTGCACTTCATCAATCACCTAGTGCATGGGAGGAAATTAAACATACCTTTCTACCTGGTGAATGCTTTGAAAGATGAAGTGGCTCGATACCAAAAGGGGG
Organism: Wollemia nobilis; assembly: GCA_028583015.1. Taxonomy (NCBI): domain Eukaryota; kingdom Viridiplantae; phylum Streptophyta; class Pinopsida; order Araucariales; family Araucariaceae; genus Wollemia; species Wollemia nobilis. The sequence continues at coordinate 12,159 of JAQPPZ010000239.1, forward strand.
CACCGTCCGCCTTAGCCCACCATGGGCTGATATCGACATTGGTCCGCCACACAAAAGCACAAGGATAGAACCACAACGCAGAGAGATATGGCGGCCAAATAGAGCAACACAATGTGATTGCCAAATTAGGGCAAGATGAAGCATCCCCTATAGAGGAGATAACAAACATCGGGCAATTGGTGTTGCCCTATTTTCTAGGAGGAGCAGAGTAGTCATCGGTGCCCGAAGACATAGAGGATAGAGGGCATTCCCTAGTGCTCGAGTATGAGGAGGAAGGAGCGCCACTTGCTGGTGGTGAGGATGAACCAATCCCTAGGAGGAAATGTTTGCAATGATTCCTCTCGATAGAGGAAGGACAGAGTGACCCGGAGATAGACGTTGCCGCCCAAACCCTTTGAGAATTAACGAATCGGAGCCCATAGAATGAAGGAACTTCTAGGAGTAACGACCAGATTGATGCGGCCTTGGAGGAGGCACTCGAATGGCAAACCGATTGCTGGATGGCATAATAGATTCTAGAAGATTGCTAGAACCAACATAAAATGGAATTGGAGGAAAGAGATAGGTGAATTGCTCAGCTCGAGCAGCTGGTCCAGCAGTTGTAGGAGGAAAATCAAATGCTCCAAGACAGAGGAACAACAAGATAGGAGGCATCCACTCAGACTGATTAGTGTCGATGAACTCTCCCACATTTGTCGAACGAGTATTCTCTTTGGGGGAGATTCAATCAGACGCCCGACAGAGCAGCCCAGAGGCAAGGGAGGATTCCTCTATTTTTAGGGGTGAAAATAAAAGAAGTCCTACCATGCCCCCTGTCATTTTCCTAAGTGACACAGAGCAGGACGAAGGTCTCCAGCAATAGATAAGACCAGAGGATAAGGAGGACCTCCTTAGGCCTGAAGAAGGAGAAGAGCCTAAGGGGTCGACACCAGATAGACAGGCGAACAAAGGATCACCCCCAGATATAGCAGCACAACTGATCCTTCAGAGCAAGGAGAAGTCCCTGAAGGAGAAAGGAGAGACCCCTGTCCAAACCATCACATTTTCTGTAGAAGCCAAGTCAAAGAGGCCCAGGACAGCTCGATAGAAGGCAAAAGTGACCTTCGTCGACTTCGAAGAGGATGAATGGGACATGCAACCATTTTTTGAAAAGCAAAAATATTTTGAGTAGTGGTGCAACAAAATGAAAGCAGCCAAGGAGGCCAGGAAGGCATCCTTGAGGGTAAAAGGAGATTCTAGCATCTGCATCAATCCAACAGAAGACAGCCAGTTTTGGGACATCTATGGTTCATCCCGAGGGTGGCCTTCCATGATGAGGAAGTACTTGGAACGGTGGGGAGTATATGGCCCACAATTGGAGGCCGCTATGATTGTAAAGGAGAATGCAGGGCTTACCCCTAAAGCGGTAAGATTATACAAGGCCCAAGTAGTGCCTTCCAGAGGGGATAACTCGGATATCCCTCTAGCAGTGGTCAGACCTCCAAACGCCGACCTCTGGAAAGTTGTCGAAGATGCATTTCAATCGGCAGGAACAATGCTGGCTAGACCACCACCAGTAGTGGCTAGAACAAGAAGAGGACAATTGATAGCCACAGTTTCCCATAGGCAAAGGTGAACCACACCTTCAAATGTCGGCACGAAAAGACAGACTCGGGCCGTAGGGGTAGCAGAATCCTCCAAGAGATGGCGACGATGAAAAGTCAGAGGGCTACCTATAGCTTGGATGCCACGAGGGCATGGCATATGTTAGGCATGGGGGGATGATGAGCACCAGAAATGCTCATATTTTGTACATATTTCTTTGATCAATATGCAGTTGTATAATAAGTATTGCATACTTTTATGAATGATTATATAGATATTTGATATAATTATGCGTTTTATCTAATTTGTGTGTTTTTAGTATGTTTTGTGGAATTGCAATTGATTTAGTTAGATTTGGAATGGTCGAGGTCCTTTTGATGGACCTGGCACTTTATTTCATCGAGGGTTAATGAAGAGAATACGAGCGCCTCCCTATAGTCGGAAGGTGCCAACTGAATACCAGTGCCTCCTTGCAGTCGAAAGGCACCAACTGAATACGAGCGCCTCCCTGCAGTCGAAAGGCGCCAACTGAATACGAGCGCCTCCTTGCAGTCGAAAGGTGCCAACTAAATACGAGCACCTCCTTGCAGTCGAAAGGTGCCAATCGAAGATGAGCACCTCCCTACAACCAGAAGGCACCAACCAAAGACAAGCACCTCCCCACAGTCGGAAGGCACTAGCAAAATGCAAGCGCCTCCCCACAACCAGAAGGTGCCACTGATTTTTTACCCGTTGACCAGATTTGAATGATGTGGATGGCAGTGGCTGGTGTAGTTCTAGCTCTGCGTCATGCAGAGCTAAATTGGAGATTGCACCAATGTATCGAAATGTCTTACTTATGCCAGGCAAAGCACAAAATGAAAAATGAACACGCCACCATTAGAACAGAATGCCAGATGTCGATTGTATTTACTAGACTGTCTTGATTTAGTCTGGGATAGATCGACTGTTGTAACTACTTCTATAATAGAAGTTCTGTGGGTGTGTTATATAAACACACGCAGATCATTCTGAGAAATATATAGAAATAAAATAAAGATCCATTTAGACATACAGAGATAAATTGTAGTGTGTTGACAAATATATTAAAGTTCTAGAAGTTCTAAGCATGTGTTCGATCGAGAAGAAGCTGCTAGAGCCTGGGCCCACTCCAAGCCAGTATTTCTTCCCCATTTCCTTTTCATTTATTAATTTTAATTAGTTTATTGCTTTCATAAGAATGTTTGTTAGTTTATTAGTTCCAGCATTTGTAGTAGATTTATTTTTAGGAACGCGTACATGATTTATTTTATGTAGGTTTAATTATGTTCTTCTTACGTAAATCATTGAGGAGTGCGGGAATGATTGACAAACCATTTCAAGAACACCCCCAAAAACATAGGATTAGCATATTCACCTCTAGTGGTATTGTAGTAACCTAATTCCAACTCTTTGCAAGTTTACGAAGCTCCCTAGGTTGATAATTAAATGCATGGGCATGTGATAAAAATAGGAAACCATTCACCTTGTTTGTCCCGCAACACCTATATTTTGAATGTGTCTTATATGATGATGTATCATGGATTCAATACTTTGCAATTTAATGATTTATATGGTTGCGATATTTGATATTTTGTTGCTATGGGAGAAATTTTTGAGGTTTTCCATGAGACTCAAACACCTTGATAGACTTATCAAAAGTTACATCCTAACCACACTAGATTTTTGAGATAAAAGGCTTTTTCTAGGATAGGCCCTAATTGTTCATTATTCCTGTGTGTGTACATGATTATTTTAAGATAAGACACGAGCATTCCCTGATGTTAGGTGGGATTATTTCAGCACATTTCTAAGATAGGGGTTCCACAAATGTCTTATCCAATTCCAAGTTTATATTTTAGTTGGACTAAGACACTAGGATATGCAGGACACCTGAAGCTAGCTCTTCCACATTCAAACATTGGTCTTGTTCATAAGTGAGGTGCTGATGTATTAGACATATCGTCATGCGTAAGGTACAGTAGTGCCAACAATTCCAGGGAGTCAAGCTCATTCCTTTCTATCCTTCAATTTTTGGGATAATTGCTCATATGTAGTGAAGCAAGGGAGTCGATTCCATATTTACTCTAAACTATCTTTGGATCTTCTTTGATATCTATTCAAACTATATTTTGGATCTTCATTTGATCTCCGCTCGAACTTTTGATTTATAATCTTCATTTGATATTCACTTTGAACTTTGATTTAAGCCTATTTTCTAATCTTCACTTGATCTTCACTTTTCAACATTTAAATTTGATAAATTTCTTCAAAAACTTTCCTTTGGGGGGATTTACTTGGGAAAAATATTTTTGGTATATCGATTGAGAATATCGATCTTATGATATCAATATGGGATATCAATCTGGGAAGTCGATCTATGACATCGATCTAGGGTATCAATCATGAGGATTGATGTGGGATATCACTATGGGATATTTCTCATTTTATCATAAGCAAGGGATTCTGAATAGGGAACTAACTTGTCCTTTTGTCAACTGCAAGCATTTCCCATACCATCCACACAGAGGGATAATAAAGAATAACTCTTTTCGCATCAGGATACCCGGTCCTACTTCACGACTTTCATCTTCCCCTAGTCCTTGCTAGGATTGTTTAAATTTGTTGATTAGTGATAGGCTTATGATATGATAAGGGCTATACTAACTGAACCTTAGCTACAAAATAAAAATAAGATTTCTACCAACTCTTGATAAGAATACTAGGTATGGCTGAGTGACCAAAAAAATCTAGTATATCTCCATAGCAACATTACAGGTTGTTTTGAAAAACACAATTACTCACATGAATGATGGATCATGGTAAATGTAGAGATGCATGATTTAAACACAAACATGGTGTCATTTGTAAGACTGACAAACATAATCCCTCCTACTATGGAATACAATAGATGACGAATGCCTATATGCAATGCAGTAATGCAACGAATGCATGTGTGAATGCAAAATGTGTTGCAAGTCTGAATAGGGTTAAGCTGTAAGAGGCTTAGAAAAATCTCCTTTCTAAGCCTCAGTGTGAAATTTCCCTATATTTGTCGGCAAATTCCCTTAACTTCTCTCCTAATATCCCTCCTATCCTTCTCCTATTTTCCCTCCTCCTTATCCCTCCGTTAATCCTTCTTCCCCCTTATCCCTCCAACTCCCTTATCCCTTCTTATCCTCCATTTTCCCCTTATCTCTCCTTTGCCGACTTTATTCCTATTCCCTTATTATTTATACTCTTGAATTTGCCCCTTATCCCTCCAACTCCCTTATCCCTTCTTATCCTCCATTTTCCCCTTATCTCTCCTTTGTCGACTTTCTTCCTATTCCCTTCTTATTTATACTCTTGAATTTGTAATAGTCAAGGTTGACGAGGGGTGCAAATAAAGTTCTTGAATTTTTCAGTGATTAATGTTTTGTTTTTATTACATCTCATTGGCCCTCGATCTACACTGGTATCAGATCCAGTTAGCCCGGACACAATTTTTGAGGCAAAATCCAACAATCACTCAGGCACAGTTCCCAAGGCGCGACTAGGCAGGCACACACTCCGAGGCAAGAGTCAACCGGCTCGGATCCCGAGGTGGATCATGAGCAGACTCAGACATAGTTCTCGAGGTAGGTCAGGCATGGATCTTGAGGCAGATCATGCACACATGAGGTGACATTTGGCAGTGACACTGTTCTCGAGACAGTTGACACGTGGTAGCGGCACGACAGTCGAGGCAGAGGTGACTGGACGACACGTGGCAGTTTGGTTGGCAGAGAGAGGGCAAAATACCGCCACATGGTGGATGGCATTTGGCTACATGTGGAGGAACGTGATTGGGCTTTTGGCTACACATGGAGGTTAAAACAAGGTAGGCTTGACTGCCCGAAGGCAATCGAAGCCTTTTGTGCGGCGTGAGGGTTAAAAACCCTTGCTGCGCGTTTGCGCAGCAAATGTGGGATAATCTCCCATGTTTTAAAAAAAAACATTTGCCCGTCGTTGAAATAAATTCCGCCTCGCTCACGTCCATTCTCATCCGCATGCGTGGCGTGGTGGATAATCAGTTCAGTTGCGTGGAAGAGGGCCGGGGATCGAATCCCGTCGGGCGATTTACAAAGGAAGATTTTTAATTTTTTTTTGTTTACGTGCCGTTGCCAAGGAAATAAAAGGAAGTCTCACCTTCCTTGTTCACGAAGGGGCTGTGAGGTCGCGCGGCTAAGGCACCTGCTCAGCATACCGCAGGTCGCAGGTTCGAATTCCAGTTTAAAAAGGTAAAATTTTTTAAATTGTTTTTTAAAGGTTGTAAAATTTATTTAATAATTTTTTATATTATTTTTTTAAAATTATCTTTTTTAATTTAGTTTTTTAAAAAAGGTAATTTAAAAAATAATAAAAAGATTATTAAATTTATTTAAAAGGAAAACCTTTATAAAACTTTTATTTTGCAAACCTTGAAGAGTTTTTTGTGGCCAATTAAAACTCGCCCAAGGGGGCTTGAAAATTTGCATATTGTGAACCTGGAAAAGTGACGGGAAGTCTTCCGGAGCACCCGTTTAGCACCTCCAAAATTTTTTGGACTCCCCGTCTCGTGACGGGGGTGGCACGCCAGGGGCACTGCCCCTTGGAACCCCGTTTAAGGGTTCAATATTGAAGTGGAGCCAGAGCCAACAGAGCCAAAGCCAGTGGAGCCAGAGCAGAGCCAGAGCTAGAGCTAGAGCCAGTATTGGGAGTCTCACAACAAGCAATCAGTAAGAGAATTACTTTGCTTTGTAATTGCTTATTTGAGTGAAATCAAAGTTTGTTTTTTGGAATGGCTGCAAGTAATAGTCTACCAATCCTTGAATTTAATGGTAGCGACTATGATTACTGGTCTATAAAAATGAATACTTTGTTGATAGGAAAAGTCCTTTGGGATGTTGTAGAAGAAGGCTATGAAGAACCAACTGCTGCTGAATGGGCAGCTTTTTCAACTGCTGATAGAAGGGCTAAAAAGGAAGCCCAGAAAAATAACTCATTTTCTCTTTATCATATTCATGCTGCCTTAGATAAAAGCATCTTCCCTAGAATAGCCTCATATGTAATTGCACAAGATGCATGGAATGCCCTCAAAGAAAGCTATAGAGGTAGTGACCAAGTGAAGCGGGTAAAACTGCAAACTTTGAAACGAGATTTTGAAAATCTCAGGATGCATGAGAATGAAAGAGTCGGAGACTACTGCATACGAGTGAAAGCCGTAGTTGACAAGATGGTCACACTAGGGTAAGATATCAAGCCGGAGGTTATGGTGAATAAAGTGTTGAGAACACTTCTTCCTAAATGGAACTCAGTGGCAATCATTATTGAAGAGTCCAAAGACCTAACCTCGTTGTCTTTTGAAGCTTTAATTGGTTCACTTCTCTCCCATGAAGAGAGGTTGCAGGAAACTCCTACCACCAGTTATGGATGAGATGACAAAGCTTTTTCCACACATGAAGGAAGAGGTAGAGGTCGAGGCAGAGGTCAACAAAGAGGCAGAGGCAAGAATAATCAAAGAGGGGGAACTCCTAATAGAGGAGGAGCATCCAACAGAGGTGGAAATCAGAATAGAGGAGGACAGCAGCAATACAAAGGGAAACAATCTAGAAAAGGAAAAGGAGGAGACAAATCTAAACAAGTTTGCTATAATTGTGGCAAACCTGGCCATTATGCTCGTGATTGTTGGTCAAAAACTTCGCAAGGAAGAAGCAGCAACCAGAGCAGTCAGTTTGGGAATTTTGGAGAAGAGGAAGAGTCCTCAAATCTCTTTCTTTCTTATGGCCAGACGGAGCAAAATATGAATGATACATGGATTTTGGACACAGGGTGTTCAAATCACATGAGTGGCAAAGAACTCTTTGCTAAGTTAGACTCCTCATACAAATCCAGCATCCGATTGGGAGATGACAAGGTAAGGAACACCTTGTTTACAGATTGAAGAAGGCACTCTATGGTCTGAAACAGGCACCAAGAGCTTGGTACTCACGCATTGATGGGTACTTCAAAGATTATGGGTTCACCAAGAGCAAAAATGAACCCACACTCTACTACCTAAAGCAAGGTAAAGAAATCCTCATAGTTTGCTTATATGTGGATGATCTCATTTTTATGGGTAGTAATGAGAAAATGAATATGGAGTTCAAACACTCCATGATGACGTAGTTTGAGATGAAGGATCTTGGCTTAATGCACTATTATCTTGGAATGGAAGTTCATCAGTCAGATAAAGGGATCTTCATCTGTCAACATAAGTATGCTCAGGATATGATCAAGAAGTTTGCTATGGAGCATTGAAAACCAGTTGCAACTCCAGTTGGACATTGAATCCAATTAAGCAAAAATGATGGAGCACCAAAAGTTAATGTGACCACTTTCAAAAGCATGGTTGGGAGTTTGATGTTTCTCACCAACACCAGACCAAATATTTAGTATGTTGTATCTCTTGTTTCTAGATTTATGTCTAACCCCTCTGAGCTGCATTTGCAAGCAGCTAAAAGAATTTTGAGATATGTGAAAGGTACATTGGATTTTGGAATCCAGTACCATAGATATAACACTATCAAGCTTGTAGGCTTCAGTGATAGTGATTGGGGTAGCAATATTGATGACTGGAAGTCAACATCAGAAAAGTGTTTTAGTCTTGGATCAGGACTAATAACTTAGAGTTCAAAAAAATAGACAGTAGTAGTGCTATCTTCAACAGAAGCTGAGTATATAGCGGTTACTTATGCAAGTACTCAAGCCTTGTGGCTAAGGAAAGTACTAGAAGAGATTGGAGAATAGCAAAGTGGTCTGACCAGAATCTACTACGACAAAATCAGTGCCATTTAGTTGGCATATAATCTTGTCCACCATAGTAGAACGAAGCATTTTGATATGAAGTATCACTTCATCAGAGATATGGTGGAACAACAAGTTGTTGAGCTTCAATACTGTCACACTTTGGAGAATGTTGCAGACATCTTCACCAAAGCGATGACTAAAGCTCAATTTGTAAAGCTGAGAGACTGTGTAGTCAGTCCTCTCAACTTTAAGGGGGAGAATGTTGCAAGTCTGAATAGGGTTAAGCTGTAAGAGGCTTAGAAAAATCTCCTTTCTAAGCCTCAGTGTGAAATCTCCCTATATTTGTCGGCAATTTTTTGTCGGCAAATTCCCTTAACTTCTCTCCTAATATCCCTCCTATCTTTCTCCTATTTTCCCTCCTCCTTATCCCTCCGTTAATCCTTCTTCCCCCTTATCCCTCCAACTCCCTTATCCCTTCTTATCCTCCATTTTCCCCTTATCTCTCCTTTGCCGACTTTCTTCCTATTCCCTTCTTATTTATACTCTTGAATTTGTAATGGTCAAGGTTGACGAGGGGTGCAAATAAAGTTCTTGAATTTTTCAGTGATTAATGTTTTGTTTTTATTGCATATAATTGGCCCTCGATCTACAAAATGAGAATGCAAAATTCAAATGTAAATGCAAATGTTTTTGGATTTTATGCTTTACCAATTTTTTTTTTAATTTTATAATTTTTATGGGTTTTGAGCCTCATAATTGACCAAACATCGAGTACATGCCTCTGGAGAATTTATATTGACCAAGCAATTTTTAGGAATCCTTCGAGCTTTTAGGATTGACCAAAGGGATTATGGGTACCTTTGGGGCATTTTGGGATGACCAAGCGATTTTGAGAATCTTTAGAGCCTTTAGATTGACCAAGCAGTTTTCAAAAGCACTTGGTGCCTTTTGAGTTTGACCAAAGGTCTTACAAATGCCTTTGGAGCTTTTTAGTATGATCGAGCGATTATAAGCAAATCCTTGGGGATTTTAACTAACATGAAAAAGTGGTTTGAGGAACCCTTGGAACCGTTTGGGATGACCAAGTTATTTTGACCAAACCCTCAGAGCTTTTGAGGTTGACCAAAGGGCTTACAGATGCCTTTCGAGCTTTTTGATTGACCAAACCACTGATGAGAGTGTTTGGGGCTTCTCTCAGAGCCTTTTACTATGCTCTTCAAGTATAAAACATCTTAATATGGATGATTTTGAGAGGGTTAGGCTCCTCAAAACCCCCTAGCGATGTTAGGTAATAGGTTCCCAGACCATTCTTTTTAGATATGATGTAGGGTCCTAGTCTATTAGCCATGAATTTGTCTCGCATATCTGGTGGTAAATTAGAGTTATGTTGGTTCTCTTTCAAGATAAGATCCCCAACTTCAAAGTCTCTCTGGTGGAATTTGATATTCTAAGCTCATTTAGTCACTCCTGATAAACATGGAGATGCTCCATGGCATTCACGCAATGTTCATAAAGTAGCATCAGTTGATCCAGTCAAGCTTGTCGTGCAGTGTCATCATCAATGAACTCTTTCAATGCGACACATAGTGTTGGAATTTCTAATTCCAAGGGCATAATGGCCTCAGTTCCATATACTAGTGAGAATAGTGTTTCCCCAATGGGCATCCGAATACTAGTCTTGTAAGCCCATAATGCAAGGGGTAGTTGGATATGCTAGTCTTTGTGGTCTTCTTGTACCATATTTTTCAAGATAGCCACCACTATCTTATTTGAAGCCTCAGCCTGTCTGTTTGCTTGCAGATAGTATGGAATCAAAAAACTGTGTTTGATTCTATATTTAGATGTTAAATCTCTCACAATTTTTTTCTTGAAAGACATTCTATTATCTGATATTATTTTGTATGGGATCCCAAAATGAATTATGATATGCTCAGTATAAACTCTGCTATACGAGCTCCAGTTGTCATTGTTAAGGGTATTGATTTCACCCACTTTGTAAAATACTTAGTAGTCATGATTATGAATGTATGCCAGCCTAATTACAGAGGAGAGATCTTACCTATAAGATCTAGTCTCCACTGAGCAAATGGCCAAGCTTCTTGAATGGGTTGTAAGGCCTGTGATGGCAAGTGTGTAAGATTAGCATGATGCTAGCATTTAACGCATTTCTTGAAATACACATTGTAATCCTTCTCCATAGTGGGCTAATAGTATCTCATTCGAAGGATGCAATTGATGATGGCCATACCGCTGAAATGGCCACCGCACGTACCATCATGGGATTATGAAATTGCCCATGATGCCTCTTGGGACTCTAAGAAATGAAGGAGAACTCCATCATAGCCTCTTTGGTACAAGATATATCCTATTAAGACATATTTGTATGCTTTCTATTTAAATGTAAGCTTTGTGGCACACAGTAGTCCCTCTGGGATTAAACTAAGATTTAGGAAGTCTTTTTTATGACATCCAATTTTGATAAATCTCAGATTCAACTGCTAAGATGACTTGCTCCCCCTGCGTATTTACCTTTACAAATGCAAAATCAGAAACAACCCTATGGTGAATTATAGTACCACTTCCCATGGGACTCTAAGAGGTTAATGACCCCCAGGGTACCTTCTTAAGAAAGTCTTCAGCTTTGTAGAAACATTCACCTTTTGGTTCTACACTAATCATGTTGACCGATTCTCTATTATCATAGGCTGCACGCTTTGCTACTGGATGTGAGAGCGTCTTGACATGGATGGTAGTGAAATCAGTAGATGGGTTCTGAGTGATTAAATATCTCAAAGAAGCCATGGTGTCTGCAAACTTATTTGATGATAGAGGGATTGCCTCAATGTCATACCATTCAAATTTGGCCAAATATGTGTCAACTAGATCTTTATAGGTTTTCAGTACGAGATATCGACACTTAAAAAGCCCCTTGACTTGATTTACTATAAACAAGGAGTTGCCAAAGATGTTTAATTTCTTAATATTCATGGCAATGGTTGTGTGGAGGCCCAATAGTAGGGCTTCATACTCAACATTGTTTTTGGTGCACAAAAAATCCAACTTGAATGACAAGGGCATTGGAGCTCCTTACGATGTGAAGAACACTATTCTGGCACCACCTCCTTTTTTGTACTTCAAACCGTCAAAGAAAAAATTCATATCAGTGTTGTTCTCTGGTTCTTTGGGTTCGAGAGCTTCAGATATGATGAAGATTGCATCATCTGAAATCTCGATTGTTAGAGGCCTATTGTTTGCTAGTGGTGCCTCAACTAATTGATCTGCTATGACCTATCCCTTAATGGACTTCTAGCTTATGAATTCTAGATCAAACTCCGTAAATAGCATGATCCACTTCACAGTACGCGTATTGTGACAAGTCTTACTCATCATGTGCTACAAAGGATTTTTTTTAGATATAACATATGTCATATGACTTAACATATAGTGTCACAATTTCTTCATAGCAAACACTACTGCTAAACATAATTGTTCCACATATGCATACCCGAGCTCATAGCTCACCAAGGTTTGACTAATATAATATATGGCCTGTTCTTTTTCTTGCATGTTCTTTTGGGCTAACATGATTTCCAGTGCAAAGTCAGTTGCAAATATATATAGTAGAAAAGGCACCTCTGGCCTTGGTGGAGCTAGCACTGGTGGTGTTGCCAGGTATTACTTTATCTTAGTGAAGGCTACCTTGTAGTCCTTATCCCAATTGAATGGGACCCCCTTATGTAGTATTCTATTCATAGGTTGACATTTATCTGATATTTGGGAGATAAATCACTTTATTGAGGTTACCTTGCCCTAAAGGCTCCTTAATTCCTTAATATTGGTGGGAGGATGCATTTCCAAAATGGCCTTGAACTTTGCTGGGTCTACTTCGATGCCTCTCTAAGAGACAATGAATGCTAGCAATTTTCTAGAAGTTACACCAAATATGCACTTCTTAGGATTCAACCTGACATTATGATCTATCAAGTGATCGAAGACTTTCCTTAGGACCTCTGCATGCTCTTCTCATAGCAATGACTTGGCTAACAAGTCAATATTCAAGAATTTTGTGTATATAGTCATGAAAAATGTATGTCATGGCCCATTGATATGTGGCACTAGTGTTTTTGAGGCCAAATAGTATAAATTTGTAGTAAAACATTCCCCATGGTGTTATAAATGCAATTTTATGCTGGTCTTGGTCTTTGGGTTTTATCCAAATTTGATTGTAACCAAAAAAACTATCCATTAAGGAGAGCATTTCGTGACTTGTAGTTGCATCTACGAGAGCATCAATATTGGGTAACATAAATGAATATTTGGGTGTTTCCTTATTTAGGTCTCTAAAATATGTGCAAATACGGATTCTTATATCGAGTTTTCCCATGGGTACCATTTTGGACACCCATTCTAGATAATCTATGGGGATCACAAATTCCACATCCAACAGATTTTGTAGATTATCCTTCACCATTAAGGCTATTTTTGGGTACATTTTTCTAAGATTTTGCTCGATTGACTTTTTCATCAAATCTAGCAAAAGGTTATGTGTAACTAATTTCGGGTCTAGACCTGGCATATCCTTGTACGTCCAAGAAAACAAATATGGTCTCTCTTTCAGTAGAGGGATGAGGGTGGCCTACTCATCTAGAGTGAGATTCTCTCTAAATTTAACCTTCTTTGCACTGGCAGGATCATTACTGATATCCACCTCAAAGGTTTCCTCTATTGACATATGCGATCCCTCCTCAAGATGGTGAGGCGTAAGAATCAGATGGATGTCATAAAATAGGTTTATTGGTTCTGCGTTGGAAGTATTTTTGCCATGATAGACATCATATACATATCCTGGTACAAAATGGAAAGGTTGCAACATTTATTTGTTAGGTAAGAAATCCTCAGGCTCAACAGGTGAATTAGCATGATCCTAGTTGATAGCCTCTTTGTTAAGATACAATGGTTTGGATAGATCTACTATATTGCAAAGTGGAGTGGTCAAATAAATGAAGACCATGTTTATGGAATGGAATTGATATCTAGGACCACATGGACCAACTTCTATAAAATCTACATAGTCCTCATACCCATGATCTGGCTCTAATGGCACATGCACAAAGGGGTCTTCCCTAGAAGGACTATAAACAACCAGATCTTCCCTATGCACTAAATGCAAAATAGGGTTATTTGGTTCTTGAAGCTCCATGTAGATCTATGGAAGGGGATTAACCAATCGATGGATCTTATCCAAGTTTAACCATCTTGCTCTCAGATGCGGACCAACACGTAGCTATCGATAGACCTCATCAATGTCGATGGGTTGATGATGATAACACAAATAAGGAGGACCAAGGTAGGCTCTCTCTAACTCATATTATTCATCACTATCATAATAGAATCCTTCATTCATCCCTACTCCCAGGGATGCTCCTCCAAATGAGGCCCCATGAATCTTACTTCTTGTATGATGTCATTTATATCTAGAAAATTTGGATAATTATACCTTATGTACGATGCTACCGAGAAAACTGGTTTGATCTCTTCCTCTAAATAATAAACATTGGGAAGAATATCTTTGGTAATATGTACCGACTCTATAGGCATTAGGTGATGTGCATATATAGGCCTTACATAAGTGCCTTCGACTTAATCCATAGATTAACCATCATTTGAGGATTCCTCATCTACATCATTACCTGGTCCACTCATATCAGAGGTGGACTCTGCTCCATATTTGTTACAAAGATATCCTAACTCGAGATCACCTACAGTAATGGGGTTATTCCCCTACACATCTATGTCATTGACTACATCATGGGTTTGGTGTCCCAGGTGATCTTTGGGGTTCATTTCTATCTCAGTCTACTCAAGGATCCCTTCATGATGATCTTTGAGTGGCTCTAGAATTTATAAGGATCCAGATGATATGGATTAAAATCCTCACCGTCCACAATACTCAGGTATAGATAATCTAGGGATGATGTGAGCAAATGATCTTGCCCTCGTATCTATAACCCTAAACCAAACCTATCAATGACTAAATGATAACGAGATTCCATCAGAGTCCTCCTTCCTTGTTCAAAGAGACCAAGGCCGTATCCATGCCAATGATACAACTCAAAAATATGCATGACATACTCTATATTGGACATATAATGAACATTTACCATGAAAGGTTCCTCATCATATTCATCCATGGGCTCTCACATTAGAAGTTGGTCTAGACCTACATAGATGAAGTTAGTCTGGTTAGGAAGCTCTCCCAATGGAACCATTGATCCAATCGGGTAACGATGAGCAGATGGTCAGCCCATCTCTTGCAAAATCTTTAGAATTAGTTCGAAGGTCACATTCTGCACAAGGTACTCACCTAATCCAATGTTAGTGAGATGTACCATCACCCATAGTGTTGATGACCTTGCTAAAGATGCAGGTAAGGTAGGCTGAGGTGCCTCCTCAGCCTTTTCTTGGGGTTCCTCAACTTCCATAGGAATGGGAACCTCCTCTACGATTGTCTTAGGCAAACGCTCCTATTTCTTGCCCACTTTTACCTTCAACTTCTTGTCATCCTAATGCATTATTGATGCCAAAAATTTTAGGGAAGTGGCAGTGGTGTGCTCTGATCTATGTGACACAAATGGCATTGGTTGAGCACACACTGCTAGTTTACCTCTTGGTTTCTTTATTTGTGATGATGGCTAAACATCTAGATGCATTTATGGGAGTATGAAACCCCCAGGCAAATATGCTAGGTTCACAAACTTAAATGGCTCTTCGTCCGATGCCACTATGTGAACCTACCCCTCATAAATATATTTCATGCACTGATGCAATATCGAGGGGATGCAACACATTTCATGAATTCAAGGCCTACCAAGTAAAATGTTGTACTACATGGCCCCTTCTATCACATGACCTAATATGATCTTAAAACCTACTTGCATGAGTAGGATAATTGTGTCGACAGTCAAACCTAGTGCGTCATTAAATGCTCTCAATGTAAATGTAGTTGGCACAATGTGTGATTTAGGTAGCTTCAAATGAATCAACACCTTAGTCATTATTATATTAATTGATGAGTTAGTATCAAGCAATACCCTTTTAAATGGCATGTGATTTACACATGCAATTGTGTGCAATGGCGGGTCGATCGTAGTTGTAGAAACTATCCTTATTTCATGATCGTAAAATTAGATCATCAGTTCTTGACACTGTTGTACATGTCCCATGAAATTAGTAAGTGCTTGTGCATCCTAGGACTGTACTTAAATGGAACTCAAAATTTTCATAAGAGTCTCCTTGTGCCTTGGGAATGGACTGCTGTATTAGCTCATATATCGACAACTTTGTAGGAGTTATCTGTTGGTTTTGGAACAACCTACTGCTTATGGTCACCATAGGTCTTGTTGGTGGGATTGGGATATTTTGTGTTGGTCGTTGATTCAGTGTGGCTTGTATTTGAATGGTACCATGAGGTTGATTCTGTTGTTCATATCTCCCATGCCTAGTGACAATGTTCACCATACCTACGAACCCCTGAGTAGGTGGTTCGACTTGCACCTGGTTGACCTGGACAATGTTGTTTTGAGGTGCCTCATGATTTAGCAATGGGTTTTTGTAAATCCCCATATTCTAATTATCAAGTGCCTGCATGTTGTGTGGCACTACAAGCTCACCTTTTTCAATATTATTTTGCACCATGTGTTTGAAAGTCCAACACACCTCAATTTCATGGCATTTTATTTGATGAAAAATGCAAAATAGATCCTCTTGGTACCCCTTTGGTTTGGGTTGATTGGGGTCTATCATATTGACTTCAAGAAATATAATATCCTTGGCATCGCATAGCTTATGTAAAATTGATGTCAGTGATTCCATCAATGGTGTGAACTGGCAATGTGGGCGTTGATCTTTTTTCTTACCCTTATAATTGTTGTTGTGCTTGTCATATTATGTAGGGGGAGGTTGGGTCTGATAATTCTATTTTTGTTACCCCTTGTTATCCCTTTGAATATTTAACACCACTTGATTCACATGGGCCTGCTTGACCTTTTGTTTTATGGTACTCTTCTTTTGTCCCTCTCTCCTGTTCTTGAGTTTCAAGTTGCCTTCCTACAACTTGATGTCCTCAATCACTTTGGCTTGCACCAAAGCCTCTTCAAATGTAGGATACTGTTGTAGCTGCAATAGTAATGAGATGTGCTTGGTACAACTCTTTGTAAATATTTGGGTTAACTCTGTGGCAAGAATAGGGAATGGAAACTTTGTCATTAGTCTCCTCCATATTTTTCCATATTGCTCTATTGGCTCATCGTCACGTTGTGCTAGCACAACTAGATCAGAAATATTGGCCTATTTCTTGATGCCAAAGGAATAACATTCAATAAATACATCAGCTAATTGCTCGAAACTAGTTATGCTATGTTTCTTTAGCTAATTGAACCACTCCTGGGTAGGTCTGAAAAGTATCATGATGAATGTATGCAACAATAATGCATCATTTCTTACTATATAAAAACTAGCATCCAAAAATCTTATGACATGTTCTTGTGCATCTTCATAACCCTTAAAATTGTCCAACCTAGACATATCAAAATGCTCAGGGTAAGTCGAAGTAGGCATCGAAGGATCCAAAGGCTCATTATGGATTTTCCTTAATGTCGACTTTTGAATAGTCGTGCCTTGTCTCTCGATGGCTTTGATCTTCTTGACTAAGGCCTTATAGGCCTCTGAAGATAGAAATTCCTCCTCCCTAAGTTTATGTGGAGGTGGCTTAGGAGGTACTATCTTCCTTGTATGAGATGGAGGGAATTGCTCTTCCTCCTCCTCAGCTTGGGAGCTCTTAGGATATTCTTGCTTGTATCCATCTCTCGCTGCTTCTTCATGCTATCTCTGTCTTTAATTATCGAGTAGTAGTGGTTTCTCCCTATGTTTGGCACTAGCATGAGTATGAGCATCTTTATACTCTTGATGCATATTATATTGCAACAAAGTATTTCTATATATACGCTCTCTATGCTCATCTTGAGGATATAGGATAGCCCTAGCTAACCTATCCTCCTACTCCATGCATTCTTTTTGAGCAAGGATACACTCTTTACACATGCACTAATCATATAACCTCTGTATAATGAGCCTTTATGCTTGAATATTTTCACCTTCAATGTGTTGCCTCTCTAGGAGAGCATCCTCCAATTGATCTTGGAGGAGTTGGTCTTTTTGCTCTAATACTAGTCGATGTGACCTATCAATCTGATCAGCCGTAGGAGACCTCTGGTATCTCTACTCTATATGAATGACCTTGTGGGTTTTGTACCCATCAGACTGATGTGTTGTACCTTTGCATTTGTCTATGAATACAACATTGGCCTCCTATTGTATCCTATACTATGAAACACCATGCATAGATAGTGGGTGTGTGACATGAGGGCACTTAGAAGCCTTGTCATGTTCTCTAGTAATCTTGATGACACTCACACTATGCTTACTTGGGGCACGAGTGGTTGGAGTAGAAGTATTGCAGCCTAGCTACTCTAAAACACTACCTAGACCGTCTAGCTACCTAGACCACCATCGCTCATGCGGTGGTGTGCCATTATCTCCCACCTTTGATATATCAATGGTGATCTTGCATGGTGGACCACGCATGGGAGTATGGTTAGACCTATGCTCGGTAGTGAGCCTATCTACCTACCACTGAATGGGTGGTTCTCTAGTATTTCTATACTCATAAGGTGGATCCATAGATCCTCTAGTGGACTTAATATGTAGGGGCACCAACCTGGTCCCCTGCACAACAAACTCTTCGGCCGATCTCGTGGAAATGATCTCGGTAATGGCTCTCAAGTGGAACACCCTCATGCTAGAAGGCTTCTTATTCTATCCTATGCCTAGAGGATTGTACTAGAGCTCCTTTATTTGGGGTATGCTCTATAGGCTCCCCTCATGTCAAGTTATCTCCTCGAATGCTAGTCGAACGACATTCGGTTTGCTCATGTGGTTGAGGAATTGACATGTGCTATTATGAATTGGTTAGGGGTTGGTCATCGACATTGGATTTGGACATTTGCAGACCACCCCATATATCCACCATTGTGTACCTAGAATCTAGATGTATTATTATTAAGCAAACAAGGTATAAAATAATGATTATCTCATTTTAAAATTTTAAAGTGAGTCCTAAACTATTTGATGTGTTTTCAAGATTTGTTGTATTAGTGTAGAAACTCTTATCGTGTTTTGCAAAACTTGTTGGATTTTATTCTCAGTTTAATGGATTTCACCTATATTCTCACAACTCGACAACTTGGCTATGAAATTAAAGTCATGTAATCCAACCTATAATGTGTGGTAATGAAGCCCACACACGGTCAGGGAGTATAGGTCCTTCCAGATCCTCACCCATTTTCCCCCAGTCAAAATTATACCCTTTGAAGAGAATACATGTAAAATTTCTAGTGTATGAAAGGTTCTCGGATCTAGTATTGGTCTAGTATCCAAAAGATTCACAATATTTCGGCCAACGGATTGAAGTTACACCCACCGTCGTTGAACCCTACTAGTGGTTGGATGTCAAACCCAACTCACTAGTGTTTAAGTGACAAGTGGTGTGTGTGGTTTGTTTTAATGTACATAAAATAAATGCATCATATAGAATTCATGCTCATTTTCTAAATGCTTGTGTAAAATTAAAGAACATTTCAAATTCATAAAATGCAAGCTATTCTAGATGCTCTTTAAGACTATGCAAATTATGATGATAATTGGCCACTAATTGGGCCTCACACATGCAAACCATTCACACAAAATCTATCAAGCACGCTAGATTCTAGGGTGGATTATAATCAGAGATCTGCTATTCCTAGTAGCACATTTCTAATGACATGAAAGATAAATACACATAAGACCTAATTCATTTTCTTTTATTTTTTTAGTTTCTTACTTGTATTCAAAATTTAGCTTTCTAGAAAAATATAGAGATAGAAAAAATTACAGAGAGTGAGAAGTAGGTCCTACCTCAAATCCTCATCTGATTTAGCTTTATCCCTCTGTTGTCTACTATGTCTATTGGAAACCGCAGGTCTGAGGCTACAGTTCTGATTGTGGCCCATGGGTTGAACCTGCGATTCAATTTTTGGCCCATAGTTGGTAGTTGCAGTTTGTACCTGCAAGTCAAAAAAACCAAAAAACACAATCAGATGCTAGAATTGCAGAGTTTTGTCATGATTTCCTTCTAATCCAACAACAAAGCATGCACCCATCTACTATACTATGTCATATTCAATCATTCAAAGCATAAAAATGATAAGATTGCATAGATTCAAAAAATAGACTTTCTTGTATTAATATTTATAAAGAATCTCGGTTACAATCATGCCTCTTAGGTTCACCCAAATAACGATACAATTAATATAATGTCAAATCCCTCAATAGGTAGGCGCACTAATGTTACTTTTCTCTTGGTCACAAACTGCTCTAGGGTGGAGTTGCCCTCTTCTTCACATTGAGGAAGGAAGTTGATGGTTAAGTGTCCTTTGAATCTATTTCCCTATGATCAAGAAACAACATAAAAGTGTCAAAAATATAGGTAGCCTCTCATGATGAGGCCCTTTTAGAAAAATTGCATATAGACACCATGAAGCATGTAAAATAAAGAAAACATGAAAAGAAAGACAACTATTAAACTATGTAATTTGAATCAATATTTATATATAGCGTAAATAAAGACAACAACTACACTATGAATGGATCAAATGTATAAAATGAAGCATGAAAGTGCATAAAGAATCCATTTATGTCCTATTCTATGCTTAACATAAAGAAACTAATCTAACCTAATTCTATCGATCAAAAGTCTACTAAACTACAATTAAACCATGAAAATAGCTAATCTAACCAAACATAAATGAAAAGGGTAAGGTGGTGATACCTCTACTACAAACCATAGCTCTTTTGAGCTATCTACAATGTAAACCATGGTTGAAAGCCATGGTTAGAACTCTGATCGGTTTACCCTCAATTCCAATGGTGGTGGGCTTTACCTCCTTGTCCAAATTGATGTTCAATGGTCGTCTTTAGTGTCCTCAATCTTATTTGGTGATTGATTCACTATGAAGCACCTTCATTTGCTGGAATATGTGTTTCTTGGCTCTCCTAGGCTCTTAGGACATCCATAATGCAATTCATTATGAATATTGGAAAGTAGGTAGGGGATAAGTGCAATAAATCTCTCTTAGTATAATCAGTTGATTGTACAATTTGACAAGGCTTCATTGCTCAAATATCCAATGATCTCTTTGATCATTTTACCTAATTCTAAGGGGTACTTATAGGACTACCCAAGGGCTAGGGGTGGCTTCATGGAGAAGCCAAGATCAAGGAAGGGGTGGTTAGGACAGTTGGATTGGAATCTTCTGCACTCTAACCACCTTCTTTTAGATTAGATGGTCGTTCCAACTGATTTGGCTTGGATTGAAGCCCAACCAAACTTCAATTAAGACCATAGGTCACAACTGTGGTCTAGATTATAAACCATAGGTCTCAGCCATGGTTCAGCTTGTAAACCATATGTCTAGGCTACGATTCATACTGATTAGGCCAAGAAGACCAAATTGAGTGGTTATAACCACTGCTCTATCTTGGAGTCTATCCAAGATCCTCCATATGGTCTTGTAGCATGTCCATATGAGTAGTTGCCCTCGACATGACGCATTTTAGGTGTCTACATTTTTTTCCTTACAAATGGGGTAAGCTTGTGATAGTTGTTAGAAATAATTTATAAGACAAACGTAATTTACATAATCAAGTGATCAATTATTGATTTTGATTATAAATATTGATATTATGACTACCCCCTCAAGTGACTAGTTGATGAGGAAAAGGAAAAGTGATGAAAGTGATGAAAGTTATGAGTCACTTAACCATGATGAATAATTTGGATGATTAAAGACTTTTGCATTTTATTATATGATAGGTCCTATTACAGTCATGATTTTAATCATTAATAGTAATTGTACATATCTATCCCGTAGAGCAGTCCATCCGTAATGGCCTTATTAAGAAATCAAGATGATAGCAATTGTATTTAAGCTTATGCTGAATCACTATGTTTGATGATTTTTTGAAAATATCATAGAAGAAATGAAATGAATGCCTTGTTCCCATGGAGTAGTCCGGTTGTAAGGGCCTTCTTGGGGATTGAAGTGAAGACAATTCAATTTGAAAATGACTAATTTACCTCAAATGGCCTTATGTTAATTTACTCATCTTGCTAGATTGCATGGAGCGCAAGTCGTTGCAATCACCAAGTGTATAGGGTAAATAACTCGATAAGAGGCATATTTGAATTTTGATTTTATTTGATTTTTTTTTTTTTTTGAGAATTTTGGACTAGTAGATAATTATTATTTTCCATTTTGAGGCTCCTCACGATGAGAAAATGAGTGCATTTATTGTTTTCTGCTAGCCACGGTTGATAGCTACAGCTAGTTTTTATAATTTTCTTAGTTGTGGTTGACCTAATCGATGCCTGTAGTTGTCAACAATGGTTGAGGGCCAATTGAAAAATATAAAATAAAAATTAGGGTTTTTGTAATTCATTATTTTTAGATAGAAGAGAGTGAAAGTGAGAGTTCTGAGGTGAGAGAGATAATATTTTATATGGAACACTACCTGATTTACCAGTCACCACCATGGTGGATCATCTGGAGGCCTAGAATAGTGGTAAATATGGAGCTCCTGAGGTAGATTATCCATATATCCTTCATGATTTGAGCATTTAAAATGAATCTCACTAATTAATGGCTTTAAATGAACCTCACTAAACTATCGATAACGAACCTCACCACTAGATATATTTAGATTTAGGGTAGCTTATAGGGGGATTCTAATTTTTTTAGGGCATTTTTGGGGTGAGAAATGACCTTGCAAGGGGTCTATCCCATAGCCGTTGTTTGCAATAACGGCTCCCAATTTTCCAATTGGGGGCTGCAGTTGCTAGCCGTAGCTAGGTTCAAACACCAACGATAAAAAAAATTAATTTTTGGTGGTAACCACTATTGACAACAACGACTGCGATAGCGGTTGCTCTTGCCTTGAGTGACTACGAAAATTTAGCCCATTTTTTCATTTTATTGGTTTTAAAGTTTATTTTTTATTTTAAAAGTTGATTTTTTTTTATAAGGTTGATTTTTTTTTTTTGGAATTGATTTTAGTTTTTTGATGTTTTGATTTTTGAACTTGATTTTTTATGTTTTTAATTTTTAAGGTTGATTTTGAATTATTTTTTATTTGTGGACTTGATTTTTGATTATGCACCTTGTTTTCTTCCTCTTAGAATTTGACTACACAGGTGTGGGAGACTGACTTTCTTCATGAGCTACTATTCGAGTTGAGTTGCACTGATTAATATTAGTTTGGGGTCATGGTATTGGGATATGTTTTGAGATTGCCTACCATCAGAGTAGATCAGGCTTACATTACTATGTTAGCTCATCATTGGGATGCGAGGACTAACACTTTCCATATTCCAACTGGAGAGATGATGGTGACATTAGAGGATGTCTACCATATTTATAGGATCCCGATAGATGGATGCACCATCACCTCTTTGGCTACCACAGTGAAGGTTGAAATATTCCAACAGGTTTTTGAGGCTAGGCATATGGAGGCCTTAGGGGATATTGAGCACGGTGGGGTGCCAATGGAGTACTAGTATAGGGAGGAGATTTTCTCATGATACCAGACCATCTTGATGCATATTATATGTAATGTGCTCCTCCCAAACACTTTAAGAGTGAGGTTCCCTTGTAACCTCTTGGTGATGGTGCAAAATCTACTTGGGAGCACCATAACTGAGCCTCTTATCATGGCATGGGAGAGTGCCCTCCTAGCCTAGCTCTATGATGAGCTATACTATATCATGCAGTGAGGGAGAGTAGGTGTAGGATGCAGTCTACTACTATATATTTGGACATGGGAGCATATTAGCATAGAGTGCCCTAGAGGATTACCCCTAGGTATCACATCATTAGCTATAGCTACTCAGTACTATGGTGCTCACTAGCCATAGGATTCAAAGACATATAGAAGCAGGTCTCACACAAGGAATTTGTAGCTCTACATTGATAGATTGATAGGGCTACATGCTATCCAGATCATATTGTGGTCCTACTTGGACTTCCCAGCATGGGAGGAAGTAGCTTGCTACCTGAGATGGACTAGGTGCAACCATTGGGTGATTGGATGTAAGCATGGGGTGTGAGAGTTCTTCCACTTCTCCTGAGTGACCAGATAGTTTGGGGTCTAGCAAAACATCCCAAAGGAGAAAGTCCTATACCATCACCTTAAGGTGGAGATATAGCTTACATGGTCATAGGTCACAAATTTGATAGATGAGGAGGATGACCTAGTAGACACAAGGGTAGCATATGTAGGTACAACTTCTGACTATGATGCATGGTGGAATATGAGGCTATGGTAGGGTGGTATTACACTAGGTTTATCTAGGGATGGTGATGCTACTGAGGTGGAATTTGATGATCCACATGGATGTCAAGTGAATCCTAGGATAGAGGGAGAGTGGGAGTAGGCTATAGCACAAGCAAATGAGTTGTAGGAGGAGGAGAAGGAGGAGCCAGATGATGAGGTGTCCTAGCTATGGGTCGAAGTACATAGTCTATAGATATAGCTATAGATAGCATAATGTTAGATATTAGAGAGGGATACCTCTCTAGATACAACATAGGCTTAGCTTAGTGTAGGGTAGGTACAATGGTGGGGCTATAAGGATGAGTGGACTACCCTCCAAGCATAGGTTGACTTAGCTATGACTATGATAGAAAATATCACTAGATAGAAGGATCTTTTATAGGTACAGTTGGATCTTAGGACTACTAAGTGAGACACTCTTAGGGTTATGCTAGGGGCTCCTACTACTTCATAGGCTACACCACATACTCCAATCACTCAAAGACCAGTAAGGTTGGATGTAGATATAGAAATTAGACACCTACAAGGCATTATAGTAGATGATACAACTCAACGCACAATAGATTCTACATATATTATTACTTTAGAGGTTGAGGTTAGGCTATGTAGAGGTACTCTACCAGCTAGGTCTATAGCAGGGGGGTCTTAGCAGAGCATGCAGAGTGAGTTTGAGCACTCATAAGTGAGGCCTATTCATAGGTCAAGGGCTCGATCAGAGTGATCAGTAGGCACTAGCTCTAAGAAACTTTGTAGAGAGGGTGTAGAGGGAGGAGGTGACTCAAGAAGTGTAGACCATGCATGATTATGACATGATGTCATTGTATCATTTTTTAGTGTAATTTTTGAGGACCTACACTATTGTAGCCTACGAGCATTTTGTACCTCATGTACTTATGGATTGACACACATATATGATACTTCTATTTTATAACTCATTATGTGAATCATTTTTATGCTTTTATGTTTATGTGATGTGATATGAATACAATGTGCATATGATGTTTTGATTATGCTATATTGATGTGATGTACTAATGACATGCACTAGCTAGATGATAAATGTATTATTAGATGCTATGATCTATATGTATAGATGCACTATGATGTATGCATATATGGATGCAATGCTTATTGTTAAATGTATGTTTAATTTGTTTCAATTGTTTATGTATTTAATCATGAGGATGATTTAATGCAAAAGAACCTGTATGCTTTAATCACTTAAAACATAAGGAATGAATCTAATATATGTTTTACAAACTAATGGATGATACCACAGAATTTATAAAAACCATGAATGTAAATGGTAACTCTTATCATAAAAATTAATCATTTAGGCATCTATATGTGAAATGAGATGATGTGAGATGTATGGTTTTCCATTATGAGCTTATATAAATTAAAATATATGCACAAAATAGTCAGTGGTCATCTAAATATCATTGTTGATATCTATCTGGTATCTATCCTATTTCATGAACACCCCTTAATAAAAAATACTTCATAAGTAAAACGGTGATTGATTGATGAGATGATTTGTTGCTATAAGATATTTTTTTGAGGTTTTCCATGAGACTCAAACACCCTAGTTGATTAATCAAAAGATGTATAATAACTATACATGACTCATGAAAGATAAAAATTTTTGCTATGAAGACCAAGATATTAATTATACCTATGTGTGCAAATGAATATATTAGATGAGACATAAGACTACCTCATTTCCAGGCATGATTTATTCAGCCCATTGTTGTAATGAGGATCACTAAATGTGCATCATGATCCTAAGTTTGGACGTATCTAGATTAGACTATTAGGTAATACAAGCCACCTAAAGCTAACTCATTTGTAAATTGCCTAGAACTACCCCAATGTCAAGCGAGATTCATTCAGCCCATTATTGTATTGGGGATCACTCAATGGCTTCAAGTACTAACCATTCCAAGGATTCAAGCTCTTTACCCCTTCTTTTCTTCACATTTATTGGGATACTTGCTCATGCTTAGTGATGAAAATCACCATTTATTTTGCATTTTTTTTTTTAGCAAGGGATTTGCTTTGATTTTGGAATTTTTCTTATTTTGTATGAAAGCAAGGGATTTCTTGGGTAGGGAGGAGCTTGTCCTTTTTCAGCGATCAACACTCTAGACCATGCGCATCATAAAATGAGCAAGTAAAAACCTTTCGCTTAAGGTTACTAGGACCATTTTGTAGTGTTCATATTTCCTTGTTCAAAATAGGATTGTTAATGTTTAAATTGTGATGGGATTTTGAAATATGCAAGGTACTATCAAAACTAGACCTCACCTTCTGAAAGTGAAGATAGATTTCTACAAAATTTGAGAATATCACTAGGTATGGATGTGTATCGACCCAAATTTTTCATGCCCTTACCTTCAAGATAAAGGATCCATGCCCGAAAGGGGGATGTGAGAAGTATGGAACAATACCTCGGACTGAGAGGCCCTTTGAATGTCGTGCCTCTCGGGGGAGGGGTATAAGGGTGAATTTTTGATGGATGGTGGGGTTCACCAGGAAACTTTGAGTGGCAGTTTCCATGCCTAGGTTGAGAATGGGTTTGATGTGTTCATTTTGTACTTTAATCATTCATATCCCTAGGTTGGCCAAAATGAATCTAAGCTATTCTATATGAAATGCTGATTTTTATGAATACAGAAAGCGTAAATGAATCTTAAATAGCAGGAATATACTAAATAAGAAAGAATGCACCTGATTTTGGATGTCTGATGAAGATTCTAAAGCTTGTAAGAGTCCAGATCATCCCGAATATGACAAGATCATCTGTAATTGTACAGAATCATCCCAGATTACAATCGATCATCTGAGATCAGACAAGATCATTGTCGATCTGATGAATTCATCAGATGAATCTGTCAAAAGCCTACAATCACAGAAATAGACACCAAAAACTAAAAATGCTATTGCAAGAATAATGTAAAATAATAGAAATGATAATATGAATGCTTAATTAATATATCTAGATAGCAGATTAAAGGAAATGAATTGTTTTAATAACTTATTTTAACTTTATCATGCATTTATGCTAGATGAGGTGAACTCCAAGATCTAGAATGAAAATAGATCAAGCTAATGTATAATAAAATAAATAAGAAATATGAGAAATGCAAACTCAAGGCTTCGGTTGCCCCCAATATGAACTGCAGTCGAGATCACCTCCAATCGTATGAGATGATTGTCGATCTGTGATAGGATCATCTAAAATCATCTGGAATCGCCTGCAATGATCTAAGCTTCCTCCAGCTGAAGCATAGTGAAAACCTACAATGAAAAACTTGAAAATACAAATGCAAATGATGAGGGTAAGGATGTTCTAATACAACAAAACTAGAGTTGCAGGGGAATGATCAGCTAGGGGTATAAACTGGGAAAATCCCAAGTTTATATAGGATTAGGGGGAGGTTAAGAGGTTGGGGATCATCCTAATCTAGGAGATCCTCAGTGGAGGAATCTCCAACTGCATAGACATGCTTCTGCCCAAGTTGGAGAGGCTGTTGAAACATAATCTAATTATGAAAATTTAGTTTTGGGACAAAATCATCTGGGTGTTCTGTTCCAAATGAATTCATCTAATCTGGGATGATTTCTTTTGATAGGCGACGATATCATCCAATGGTAAAAACAACTCCTAAAAATGGCATGAAAAATGGGGTGAGCGGTTAACGAGCGGTTTCGAGATTAAAATTAAAATTTTTATCTTTTACTAAGGGTTTAACTGTGCCAATTTTAGGGTGCTACATTTTTCCCTCTCTTTAGCAAATTTTTTGAAGAAAAATGCATTAAAGACGAGTTCTTCCCATTTTACGAGAAAGCAAAAAATTTACTCAATTTTCTAGACAACAATTCTAGGTCGAATCGTACAACTGCTTGCTATGGTGCCCCCTCCGTGTTTTTACCCAAATCGAACGTTTGAGGTAAAAGCGTGGAAAAGCAAAATTAAAAAAAATGTTGTTTTCAAATAAAATTAAGAAAAATAGGGTAAAACCCTAATTCATTTTTACTGTTCATTTTCATTGTTTTTAGAGCTCTATAGGCAAAATGGTAGAAACAACGCACAGATCGACAGAAGTCTAGCGCGGGTTGTGGGTAAGGATCTAAACTGGGTGAATTATGTTTGTAATTTGATTTGTGTGGTTTGCAATTTAAATTTTGACTATTTTGGGGGCATCGCAGATGTTTGTAGGCCATCAACGATGTTGGGACGAAATCGTCCCGATTTTGTCGAAATCGTCCCTAGATCATCGATTTCAACTGAGGGCAAAATAGGGGCGATCCCATCCAACAAGGGGTGATCCCCAAGTTGAGAAATCAAAGATGATTTCATCCTACAAAGGATGATTTGACTCAATTTAGGATGATATCATCCAATAGTGGACGATATCATCATTTTTTTTTTATAAGATGAAATTGATTTTAATGATTATCTATTAATGATTTTTGTTGTTTGATTATTTATTTTGCAGAGGGAATTACTAAAAATTCAGGAGTAGAAATACGGGGGACTCAGAGATGATTTAGCCGCACTCGATCGGGCGGAGCGAGATCTACTAGCGAATGTCAGACTACAGCATGTGGCAGAGATGCCACAAATACCGATAGACATGGGGCTATTGATAGCCCTAGTAGAGAGGTGGTATCCGGGGTCATATTGCTTCTAGTTACCGATAGGGGAGATGGCTCCCACTCTAGAGGATGTATGGAGGATCTTGAGGATCCCCATACAAGGATGATTTATGACTCCTATGGCCAATCAGGGTCATGCCATGATGTGCCTATGCGGAGATCCTAGCTTCGCCCTAGAGAAGGGCGGGGTGAACATCGATACATTGAGGTAGATGCTTGGGGTGTCTCGATTGACTCAAGTTTTGGTAGGGGTGGTGGGTGCCTTACTGCTATGCCACCAGAGCGGATGCAGGTTACCATGGCTGCTCTCAGATGTGGCCTACAATATGAGAGACCACAACTACATATTTGCTTGGGGTAGCTTTGTGCTATGTTGCTTGTATGGATCCCGCACGGGGTCGTATACAAGGGAGGTCGATATCTGGTTTTGACATCACTGCTATAGGTTTGGTACTAGGAGCACATTATGGTGTGGAGGCTGGTAGGGCTTCCACTAATAGGGGTTGACCGAGAGAGACCTCGGGTTTTCTATTGGTGGATCTAGAGAGGGTCACAGTGATAGATAGATCTACCAATGTCTCGAAGGTTGCTAGATGACCTCATCCCAGACCATATCACCTAGAGGCTATGGAGAGAGCATCTAGGGTGGGGAGAGGATGGACAGGAGCTGGCTCACATCAAGCGAGTCTACTGGCTGAGGATGGAGTAGGGAGAGGTAGAGCTCCATCGCTATGACCAATTTTTGTAGTAGTTCGGTCTATAGCAGGGGATCCCTTCTCTTTGGGATTACGAGTACTCCCAGACTATCCAGAATATTACTACATTGAGTGGGGCTCTAGATATGTAGCGATTCTAGAGTTAGGATGTAGATGATGCCCCCATTCAACTAGTGGATGGGGATGACACTGGGGTGACAGATGAATATGATGTCTGGTATGTAGGCATCCACCCTCCTCAGATGATGAGGGCATAGGGTCTGATGCATGCCATGGTGTGATGGATGGGGAGGCAGTGCCAGGCTGCTATCGATGTAGCGAGGGGTCATGGGGGAGGGAGCAACGATGATCTCCTTAGGAGAGATGTTGAAGAGTGACATAGTATTCAAAGAGACCACAACAACTAGAGAGGAGGGAGGAGGGACTCCCTTCTCAATAGAGGGATAGGCCAGCATCGCCCGATAAGGGCAAGGGTATCGAGGTGGGGGAGAGTAGTGAGATGGTGGCTCTCTGGACTGAGAATACCCACCTCCGGGCTCAGGTGCAAACACTATAGGATGAGGCTACACAACTCAGGGCTCAAAGCAGAGGGGCGAGCACTCGAGATCTAGTATGGTCTATTGCTCAGACTGCATTCTATTAGGGATTGTACTATCACATGGTTCTAGAGAGCCAAAGGATACCGCTTCCAGATCCTATTGCGGAGACGGTCATGATGGGGTCATCGAGGTCATCCTTACGATCGATGTCGAGGACCCATGACATAGCACGGACTTCTATGGGACCACCTCCTCCACGCCAGGGTGGGAGAGGAGATGAGGTTGAGAGCTCAAGGGCTTCTCGAGACTAGCTGCTATAGACTATAGATTGTATATATTTTTGAGAGGATTGAGTATGCCAGGGTATATATTGTGGCATACCAATCCAGTTGTGATATGATGTACATATATTTTGATATATATATATATGATTTTTTTTGTGATATGACTTGTCCATATGTTTGATGATGCTTCAATTTTAGAATTGTTGATTGATTATTCATGTAATTATGTCATGGAAAAAAATTATAATTTTATGTCATGCCATAAAATTTAAATGAAATAATCTGATGTAAACAAATTGGTTGTTGTGGTGTGATTTGATGAAAAATAAAAGGGACTTCTAACAATAATTTCAAAGGACATTGTCGCTGTTATAGACCATTTCATGGAGTCATCGCTCGCTAGGTCGTCAAGCTAATCCTAGTATAGAAATATTGCTAAAAGTAAAAGAGTGCTTAAGAGACTGTCTTAAGACTTTGTGTTGTGATGATGAAAAATGATGATGGTGATGATTTGTTTTCAGATTTTCATAAAAATATTATGCATGTAATAAAAAATATGATTTTTTTTTTTTTTGCTAGGCATAAAATTCCTAAGTGTGAGAAAATTTTGAACAATTCCTTAGGAATTATACCATGGTTGCAAAATTGAATGTTGACATAATGAAATAAAAAAATGTGTTCATTCTTTTTAAAGCACAATTGTGTAACATAATGATATAAGCCATATGTTTTTATAAATAATAATGAATGGAAAATAAAATTAGAACAATGGTTTGCGCTAGGCATAGAATTATAGGTATAGACTTATACCATCATCGCAAAATCCAAAAAATAATTTTATTGCATAATTGATTTTTGATTTTGAGAAAAAAAATATATAAACGTGACTTTATTGCTGGATTTTTGAATATGTTGTTGAAAGAATTTTTGGATTTTTGAAAACAATGTATGTAATTGTTTGTATACGAAACATATATTCTTTTAAATAAGAAGATGAAATTATTCCAAAAAGAGTTGCAAAAATATTTTAAATTATCTCAAAGACAAAACATAGATTTATAAGGAACCCTCATGTGCATATGTGAGTTCATTGTTGATCTTGATTTATCATAATGATACAAAATCTCTCAAATACAAATGTGTGTGCAATTGTTTTGTTCATTGACCAATTTTGAGCAAGATAATTTGATACAAGTAATTTGAATTAACCAAATAAGTGTTCGTTGACCATGATTTATATGCATGTAACCATACCAGACTACTATGTAAGTCGGGTCATCAAGAGCTAGCTGATCCATAAGCATACATAGGTCTGTACAAAAGAAGGTCACTAATGTGACAGACATATCACCATGTTAGGAATTAACCAAGGCCAAGCGGGTTGGGCACAAACCACCTATTATGGGGCTTACCTCACAGTTTTTGAATAATTGAGAATTCCAGGGATTCAAGCTCATTCAACCTTCTTTTCTTTTCAAGGGGTAGGGAAAGGGATTTATTGCTTTTGATTTTGCTTTTTCTTTTCTTTTCTCTTTTTTTTTTGTATTTTTGCTTGATACTGAGATAATGCTGAAATATTGCTGAGATGGTACAAAATGATATTTTTCTTTTCCTCATTTTCTTTGACTTTTCTTTTTCTTCCTATACTAGGGATACTTGCTCGGATTGGCTGTAGAGCAAGGGATTTTTATTCTGGGCAGGGGTGAGCTTGTCCTTTTGTCAATTCTCAAATATTCTAGACCATGTGCATGATAGGATAGCAGGGGAAACTTTTCACTCAAGAAACCACTTCTACTATGTAGCATCATATCAAATTTGCAATGAAATCATTTTAATGTGAAGAGATATACTTGGTTCAAGTAAATAACAAGATCAATTCTCTATGCTCAAAACTTTATTTAATTCAACTGTGGACTTTGATATAAGAGAGATTAATAATCATACCAAATAAAATCAAGATATTTATGCATGTGAGTGTGAAAGTGCGGGATTCCAAATAAATGTTAATTTATCCAAAATAAATAAAAATATAACTGCAATACTTCAAGAATTGACAGGTGCAAAAATAAAAGATGTTTTTTAAGATTTTTATGATTTTGATGTTTTTATATTTTGATTTTGATTGATGCATTGAGAAGATACACAATGTGATTGTTTTTTTTTTTTTGAAATTTTTATATGAATGACTAAAATGAAATAATATGCAAAATAACAATATATACAATGATGAAATGACCATATTTTATGCATAATAGCATTTAAGATGCATAATGTTCATAGGTTCTTTAAGATATTTACCATCTAAGGTAGCTAATCGGTATGCTCCTGATCCAAATTTAGTAGTGATGATATATGGCCCAAGCTAGTTAGGTTCAAATTTACCTTTACGATCTTTAGTTGCATTAGTATTTTTTTTATTTTCTTTCAAGACAAGGTCGTCGATCTCAAAGGATTGATGATGAACTTTCTTGAGGTATGCTCGTTTAAGCTTGTTCTGATAGGCTCGAAGATGTTCCAAAGCATTGATGCGCTTCTCATCTAGGAGTTCCAGCTGACTAAATCTGCCAAAGATGATATTCATCTCCTACTTCAGTATCTTGAAGTAGCAGAGCCAAAGAAGGAACTTCTAATTCAAAGGGAAAAACTACTTCAGCGCCATAAACCAAAACAAAAGGTGAAGTGCCTGTGGGGGTACGAACACTAGTTCAATAAGCCCACAAAGCAAGATATAGTTGAATGTGCCAATCTCGGCCAGATTTATTGACTAGTATTTTGAGGATTTTAATTAATGTTTTATTAGATGCTTCTACTTGGCCATTACCTTGAGGATAATAGGGAGTGGACCAACGATGTTGAATTTTATATTTTTGACATAATTTTTTGACATATTTATTTTTGAAACAAGTTCCATTATCTGAGATGAGATTTGCAAGAATTCCGAACCTACAAATAATTTGATTAAAAATAAATTTGGAAACTTGGGTTCCAGTGCAAGAATCTAAGGGCATAGCTTCAACCCACTTTGTGAAATACTCGATGGTGGTTATGATGAATTTGTGTCCATCAGATGACACAAGATTGATTTTTCCAATGATGTCTAAGCCCCATTTTGAAAAAGGCCAAGGAGATGAAATAGCTTGTAGTTCTTATGCAGGCGCATGGACAAGGTCAGCATGTTTCTCGCACTTGTCGCAATGGTGCACATAATCATGTGCATCATTTTCCATGGTATGCCAAAAATATCCTATCCTAAGGAGCTTCTTAGCAATGGTGCTACCACTAAAGTGTCCCCCACAAGATCCATTGTGGGCTTCACTCAAAGCTGATATAGCTTCTTCTAGATTCAAACATCTGAGTAGGATACCTTCAAAAGATCTCCTATATAATGTATTGCCAATTATGACGAAGCGACTTGCTCATCTATGCAATAACCGATGTTGGTTTATGTTAAAATCTTCAGGGAAGGTCCCATTTTGAAGAAAATTGAATATATCAATGTACCAAAGGTCAGGAGTAGTGTCGTTGATTAGAAACACATCCAAAGGTTCTAAGCATGATTTATTTGAAGCGAGTTCTTGGAGTCGATGAATAATTATGGTAGCATATTCGTCATCTAACTCCAAGGGTAAAAGGGATGTAGCTGTAGCCATAGCATCAGCCGCACGATTGCTAGTTCGAGGAATAGCTTCCAAGGTAACTTGATCAAATAAAGATAATAATTGTAATACATATGCTTTATATGGGCACAATTTATCATCTCTGGTATGATAAACATCATTAATTTGATTTATAACAAGTTGAGAATCATTGAAAACCAATAGATTTTTAATTTTTAGTGCCAAGGTAGCTCGTAAGCCAAGGATTAGAGCATCATATTCAGTAGTGTTATTAGTACAGGCAAACATTAATTTAAAGGATAGAGGTATAATATGTTTCTATGGAGATATTAAAATAATATCTGCACTAGCCCCACTCATGCATCGGGCTCTGTCAAAGTATAAGTACCATTGTTCTGGATGGTCTGCCTCTAGTTTAAGGCATTCATCAAGAAACTCAATGATGAGGGGATGCATAGACTCTAAGGGTGTAGCAGCTAATTGATTTGCTATGATTTGATCCTTAACATACTTTTGTCCAATAAACATGAGTTCAAACTCGCTTAGGGAAAGAACCCACTTTGTTGTGCGACCAGATAAATAAGGTCGACTCATGAGATACCGCAAAGGATCGAATTTAGCAATAACATACGTTTTTTGACTGAGCATATAATGGCATAATTTCTATGTAGAAAATATGACTGATAGACATAACTTCTCTAATGTTGTGTAGTAGGTTTCATAACTGATTAATGTTTTGCTGATATAATAATTAGCACGCTCTCTTTTCTCATCATCAAGTTGAGATAGCATAGCTCCTAAGGCAAAATTTGAGGCAAAAATATACAAGATAAATGGGCGATTAGGTCGAGGTGGCAAAAGCACAAGTGGGTTAAGAAGATAATGTTTGAGGAGTTCAAATGCTTGCTGACATTCATAGTCCCAATGGAAAAAGACATCCTTCTTAAGAAGCTTAATAAAGGGTTCGGTTTTATCCGCCAGCTTATCGATGAAGTGACGAATAGCTTGAAGCTTACCTTGTAAACTTCATAATTCTAATATATTTATGGGTGCGAGTATATCAGTGATAGACACAATCTTGAGAGGGTCAATTTTGATGCCATGTAGAGAAACTATAACCCCCAATAATTTACCAGACTTAACTCCGAATATACATTTAGCTGGATTCAATCGGATAAGATATTCCCTTAACCGATTAAATACTTTTCTCAAATCATCTAAATGGTCATCTTTGTCAGTAGAACGAGCTATAATGTCGTATACATAATCATGTAGTATATCATGCATCATATCATGAAAGATATAATTCATGGCTCGTTGATAGGTTGCTCCTACATTCTTTAAACCAAATGGCATCACTTTCCAACAAAAGGTTCCCCAAGGGGTAATAAAGGTTGTTTTATCCTGATCTTCAAGAGCTATCTTGATCTGATTATAACCATAAAATCCATCCATTAGGGATATCATTCCACTCCCAACAGTAAAATCAATGATCTAATCCATATTGGGAAGAGGAAAATCATCTTTAGGGCATGCAACATTAATATCTCTAATGTCTATGCAAACCCTAACCTTAGTAGCTTCTTTCTTAGTTACTAGAACTACATTCGAGATCCATTCAACATAATAAATGGCTTGTATAAAAATGACATTCAGGAGTTTTTCTAACTCCCCTTTGACTAGTAAGGCCACTTTAGGATGCATTTTTCTAAGTTTCTATTTAACGAGTTTAGCATCCGAATGGACTACTAGGTGATGCATAACTACAGAAGGGTCTAATCCTGGCATATCTTCATATGTCCAAGCAAAGACATCTTCATATTATTTAAGAAATGCAATGTATTTATCCTATTTTTATTGACTCAATTCTGATCCAATGTTGATTATGTGAGGATTATCCTCAGTGCCAATGTTAATTTTTATGACATTTTCTACTTCCATGTGTAGATTTTTCTCAAAATTAGGTAGGGCGGGTGAAACGCCCAATTCTTGTAATTATTCCAAGGTTAGTTTGGATAATTCATCTTGAGGAGTCGTGGCCTCAAGATAGGCTATAGTAGGTATAGAACCATCAAAATAAAATTCATGATGTAACAATTCCTCAACGGAGACATCATGGAAGATATCACCCTCCAACTCATCATCGAATTCAATGATCATCTCAGGGTAGGCTATAGATAGCATATTACATGTAAATGGCTTATTCATTAAATGCAAAGCATCATGTTCATCCAAATAATCTTGGTAACACATGAGTTGGTCATCATCCTCAAATGGGAAGGGCTGACCCTTACTAGGAAATAGGCCCACACCACATCGGGCGGGCAACGGTTCTACCTCAAAAGGTTATTTTATACCATTTTGGAAAGGTCCTAAACATTTCCCTTTATATCCCAATTTAAGCATTATAGATTTGGCTTTAATATACTCATTAGTAAAATAACATCGAGCATATCCATCATAATGAGTCTTGATATTTCTAGGCATTCTACCCCAGTCATATCCCTTATAGATAAAAGTGCAGCTCTCGACTTGGTAAATACTTCCCATAGGTTGTGGGAGACCCAAGGTATGAGGAGATGGTGGCAAATTATTTAAAATAAGGGAATATTGCATGGCAGCATTCATTTTCTCTGATATAAGAATTTTAGATAAATCGGGTAAGAGCTCATCAGTAAGAGCATAAGAGGTAGAAGGAACATTTCCTACATCTTCTGATGCAGAAACTATACCTTTGGTGGATGTAGATGTTGTAGAGATGTCGATGGATGATTCTATTATAGGTATAAAATTTATAGGAGTAGAGCAAGAAGCCTTGGTTGTGGGATTAGGATATTTCTGAGGTCCTAATGTGGTTTGTTTAGAGGATGGCTAAGCTACATGTAGAGGTGGAACTAATGAAGAAGAAGTAGATGGTGTTATGGGTGTGTGTTTCACACATTTAGATGGATAATGAGAATTAGGATGTGTGGATGATAAAGCAGGGCAAAATTGAATGCCATCAGGTTCTGCCAAAGCACACATATCAAAGGGTCTAGGATCACCATGAATGGTAACCAACTAATTCTTAAATTTGAATTTAACACATTGATGTAAAGTTGAGGGAACGGCTTGCATTACGTTGATCCAAGGGCAACCCAAGAGTATATTGTACAATGCAGGGTGTTGCGGGCCAAACAAGGTGAATGGTTTCCTACTTTTGTCACATGCCCGTGCATTTAATTATCAACCCAGGGAGCTTCGTAAACTTGCGAAGAGTCGGAATTAGGTTACTACAATACCACTGGAGGTGAATCTGCTAATCCTACATTGGGGGGTGTTCTTGAAATGGTTGTCAATCATTCCCGCACTCCTCAATAAATTACGTAAGAAGAACATAATTAAATCTACGGAAATAAATCATGTACACATTCCTAAAAATAAATCTACTGCAAATACTGGAACTAGTAAACCAATGAACATTCCTATGAAAGCGATAAACTAATTAAAATAAATAAACAAGAAGGAAATGGGGAAGAAATACTGGCTTGGAGTGGGCCTAGGCTCCAACAGCTTCTTCCCGATCGAACACGCGCTTTAGAACTTCTGGAACTGGAATATATTTATCAACGTATTACAATCTATCTTTTGTAACTCTAAATGGATTAATTATTTCTATATATATCTCTCTCTCTTATAGATATATATATTTCAGAACGATCTGCGTGTGTTTATATAACACACCCGTAGAACTTCTATTACAGAAGTGGTTACAATAGTCGATTCTTCCCAGACTAAATTAGAACAGTCTGGCGAATGCAATCGACGTCTGGCATTCTATTTTGATGGCGGCGTGTTCGCTTCGGTTCGTGCTTTTCCTGGCATCAGTAAGACGTTTTGATACATTGGTGCTATCTCCAATTTAGCTCTGCATGACGCAGAGCTGGAACTGCACCAGCTGTTGCTATCCACGTCGTTCGAATCTGGTCAACGGGCAAAGAATCAGTGGCGCCTTCCTTATGAGGAAGGTACCTTGTTATCGCGACGCCTTCTGGTTGTAGGGAGGCGCTTGCCTTCTATTAGCGCCTTCCACTGTGGGGAGGCGCTTGCCTTCTATTGGCGCCTTTCGACTATAGGGAGGCGCTCGCATTCAGTTGGTGCCTTTCGACTGCAGGGAGGCGCTCGCATTCAGTTGGCGCCTTTCGACTGCAGGGAGGCGCTCGCATTCGGCTTGGTGCCTTTCGACTGTAGGGAGGCGTCGGTATTCAGTTGGCGCCTTCCGACTGTAGGGAGGCGCTGGTATTCAGTTGGTGCCTTTCGACTACAGGGAGGCGCTCGTATTCAGTTGGCGCCTTCCGACTGCAGGGAGGCGCTCGTATTCAGTTGGCGCCTTCCGACTGCAGGGAGGCGCTCGTATTCAGTTGGCGCCTTTCGACTGCAGGGAGGCGCTCATCTTTGGTTTGGCGCCTTTCGATTGCAGGGAGGCGCTTGTTCCCTTGGTGCCTTTCGGTTGCAGGGAGGCGCCTATGTTCTCTACATTGACCCCCGATGAAATAAAGTGCCAGGTCCATCAAAAGACCTCGACTGTTCCAAATCTAACTAAATCAACTGCAATTCCACAAAACATACTAAAAACACACAAATTAGATAACACGCATAATTATATCAAATATCTATATAATCATTCATAAAAGTACGCAATCCTTATTATACAGCCGCATATTGATCAAAGAAATATGTACAAAATATGAGCATTTCTGGTGCTCATCATCCCCCCATGCCTAACATATGCCACGCCCTCGTGGCATCCAAACTGTAGGTAGCCCTCTGACTTTTCATCGTCGCCATCTCTTGGAGGATTCGGCTGCCCCTGCGGCCCGAGTCTATCTTTTCGTGCCGGCATTTGAAGGTGTGGTTCGCCTTTGCCTATGGGAAACTACGGCTGTCAATTGTCCCCTTCTTGTTCTGGCCGCTATTGGTGGTGGTCTAGCCAGCGTTGTTCCTGTCGATTGAAATGCAGCTTCGAAAGCTTGCCAGAGGTCGGCATCTGGAGGTCTGACCACTGCCAGAGGGATATCCGAGTTATCCCCTCTGGAAGGCACTACTTGGGCCTTGTATAATCCGGCCGCTTCAGGGGTAAGCCCTGCATTCTCCTTTGCAATTGCAGCAGCCTCCAATTGTGGGCCATATACTCCCCACCATTCCAAGTACCTCCTCATCATGGAAGGCCACCCTCGGGATGAACCATAGATGTCCCAAAACTGGTTGTCTTCTGTCGGATTGACGTAGATGCCAGAATCTCCTTTTACCCTCGAGGATGCCTTCCTGGCCTCCTTGGCTGCTTTCATTTCGTTGCATAGCTGCTCAAAATATTTTTGCCTTTCGATGAACGGCTGCATGTCCCATTCGTCCTCCTCTGACTCGACGAAGGTCACTTTCGCCTTCTGTCGAGCCGACCTGGGCCTCTTTGCCTTGGCTTCTACAAAAAATGTGGCGGCTCGGATCGGGGTCTCTTCTTTCTCCTTTGGGGACTTCTCTTTACTCCGAAGGATCGGCTGTGCTGCTATCTCTGGGGGTGATCCTTCATTCTCCTGTCTACCTGGTGTCGACCCCTCAGGCTCTTCTCCTTCTTCAGGCCTGGGGAGGTCCTCTTTGTCCTCTGGTCCTATCTATTGCGGGAGACCTTCGTCCTGCTCTGTGTCACTCAGGACAATGACAGGGGGCCTCGTAGGACTTCTTTCCTTTTCACCCCTAAAAATAGAGGAATCCTCCCTTGCCTCTGGGCTGCTCTGTTGGGCGTCCGATCGAATCTCCCCGAAGAGAATACTCATTCGACGGATGTGGGAGAGTTCGTCGACACTTCTTCTGCCCAATCAGTCTGAGTGGCCGCCTCCTGTCTTGTTGTTCCTCTGTCCTGGAGCATTTGATTTTCCTCCTGCAATTGCTGGACCAGCTGCTCGAGCTGAGCAATTCATCTATCCCTTTCCTCCAATTCCATTTTATGTTGGTTCTGGCAATCTTCCAGAGTCTGTTGTGCCATCCAACAATCAGTTTGCCATTCGAGCGCCTCCTCCAAGGCCGCATCGATCTGGTCGTTACTCCCGAAAGTTCCTTCATTCCGTGGGCTCTGGTTCATTAATTCTCGGAGGGTTTGGGTGGCAACGTCTATCTCTGGGTCACTCTGTCCTTCCTCTATCGAGAGGAATCACCGTAGACATTTCCTCCTAGGGATTGGTTCATCTTCACCACCAGCGAGTGGCGCTCCTTCCTCCTCATACTCGGGCACT
Organism: Wollemia nobilis; assembly: GCA_028583015.1. Classification (NCBI taxonomy): domain Eukaryota; kingdom Viridiplantae; phylum Streptophyta; class Pinopsida; order Araucariales; family Araucariaceae; genus Wollemia; species Wollemia nobilis. The sequence continues at coordinate 52,116 of JAQPPZ010000239.1, forward strand.
AGGGAATGCCCTCTGTCCTCTATGTCTTCAGGCACCGGTGACTGCTCTGCCCCTCCTAGAAAATAGGGTGATGCCAATTGCCCGATGTTTGTTATCTCCTCTACAGGGGGTGCTTCGTCTTGCCCTAATTTGGCAACCGCATTGTGTTGCTCTATTTGGCCGCCATCTCCCTCTGCGTCATGGTTCTATCTTTGTGCTTCTGCATGGCGGACCAATGCCGATATCAGCCCATGGTGGGCTAAGGTGGATGGTGCCCCTTTCTAGTATCGAGCCGCTTCATCTTTCAGAGCAGTTGCCAGGTAGAAAGGTATATTTAATTTCCTCCCATGCACTAGGTGATTGAGGAAGTGCACATGATTAATGTTCAGATGGGTATACTTCCCTGTGCATGTGAAGAATCGAGCAATCTGCTCGAACATCTTCCGCATATTCATGGGGAGACTATTTTTGAGTAACCCCTCCCTGTCTATCTGCACATTTCCTCCTGGCAGTAGTATTTTGGTGTATAATTTTAACACTCCGCCCTTGTATGTACATTCCCCCGTGAGAGGCAATCCAGTCGCCTGTGAGATGAACTCAGGGGTGACTGGAATTTCCACCCCTCGTACTTGGGCTGCATCGCCCCTCAAAGAGGTGGTGAATTCTTTAGCTGCCTCCACATCCTGGCCCTGACTGACCAGGGTGCAGTATTCGAGCCACCCCTCGGCTTCGAATTGGGTCTTCACTGCCCCTCTGATTCCATCAGTATCACTGGGTTCATTCTTCTTGATCGCGTGGTTCTTGGACCTTCCTCCCATGGCGCCTTTCGGTGCTGTATTTTTTCTGTCCTTCCTTCTTCAGGAAGGCGCCTTCTTATAGAAAATATGCCTAACCCTAGCAGTTATGGAAGACGCCCTATCATTGGCACATGTTTTCGGCTTTGGGGGGATACGATCTCTATGACGGCGGTATTTTTTTGGTACTACGTATTTATAAATAATTATATAAATGATTTGATTTAATATGCGCGTACCTGATTCGGCGTTCCTGTCGTCATGGTAGCCACTGATTTGCTGACTTGTGACATGAGGGAGGGGTATGGTCATTTGATGTCGCTCATTCGTGCGATGCTTCGTTCCGCTCGAGGCATCCGGTAGATGTAAATGTCATATGCAAAAGGCATTCTTTGGTACTTTCCCCATGTGGATGGTGCCCTTGTAGCGCCTTTCCAACGTTGTCGGTGCTTTTCGTCGAACGGATGCGCCTTCCAGCTGTAGGAAGTGCCTCTGATTGGCTATCGTCTGGCGGTGGAGGGCACTTTTGTCTGCAAGCGTCTTCCCAATGTGGGAGGCGCCTCCTTCTGGTTCGTGCCTTCCCGATGTTGGAAGGCGTTCGTCTGGATGAATGTGCCTTCCTGATGTTGGAAGGCGTATTCGGCTGGATGAATGCGCCTTCCTGATGTTGGAAGGCGTATTCGGCTGGATTTTTTTTTTTTTTTAGAACTTCTACATGGATGGGTGCCTTTGGTGTGGTAAGGCACCTTCTTCTAGACTTGGCGCCTTCTGGATGTAGTAAGGCACCTTCTTCTAGACTTGGCACCTTTTGGATGCAGTGAGGCGCCTTCTTCTAGACTTGGCGCCTTTCGGATGCAGTAAGGCGCCTTCTTCTGGACTTGGCGCCTTCTGGATGCAGTAAGGCGCCTTCTTCTGGACTTGGCGCCTTTCGGATGTAGTAAGGCGCCTTCTTCTAGACTGGGCGCCTTTCGGATGTAGTAAGGCGCCTTCTTCTGGGTGGCGATTTGACTGGAAAAAGGGTGATCAAGTCTTCCCAATTTTTTCATGCTGCCCAGATTCTACCTACGAGCCGGTGTCGAAATGCTAAGCCGAATCAGGCCTGGTTTCCCAGATACCTATCCCTCGTGCTGTCAGGTCCTCCACCTACAAAAAGCAACCAAAAAAGAAAGGAAAATAATGGTAGTTAGACGCGTTCCATGCCTGTTAGGCCCTGGATTAGGATGCCTGCAGCTTGCATGCGGGCGTCGTCCCTGCAAAAACACACATTACAAAAAAAAACTATATTAACTAAAAAAATTGGGTGAGCACTTTCGTGCCCACCATTTCACCTGTGAGAGTTCGGTCCAGATCTAGCAAGATGGGGTCTCCCCCATGCCTACTCTGGATTCCACCTGTAACATTTCGGACGTATTATAGGGGCGTAGTCGGTGGCCATTGACTGTGAACATGGTGTTGCTGTCATCAATTGTCTTAACGCGCATCGCCCCATTCCTAATGAGCTCTGCCACCTCATACGGCCCCATCCACCTCTGCATAAGTTTGCCCTTCCTTTCCTGGAATCGAGAATCGTACAATAGTACCCATTCCCCTACCTGGAACTTCTTCAGCTTGATGTGGTTATCATGCCACTTCTTTCTCTACTTTTGTATAATCTCTGTCCTCTACAAAGCATCCAGTCGGATTTCGTCCAGCTGATCTAGCTGGCGAATCCTCTATGTTTGAGCTTCGTCCAAGCTCAAATTTAATTCTGAAGCCGTCCTCAGAGTTTTGATTTCGAACTCGATGGGCATCATCGCATTTTTCCCATAGACCAGTTGGAAAGGTGTGCATCCTGTGGTGGATTTCCACGTGGTGTTGTATGCCCAAACTGCCTCCGGCAACCGTGTGGCCCAATATTTCTTGTGTTGCTACACGGTTTTGGTCAGGATGTTTTCTATCTCCTTGTTTGTCACTTCTACTTGCCCGTTCGCCTGTGGATGGTAGGGCATGGTTTTATTGTGCCGAACTCTATACTGCTCCATCAGCTCCTCAATCAATTTGGAGGTGAATTGGGGCCCTTGGTCTATTGTTATCTCCCGAGGAACCCCAAATCATGTGAAAATATGGGCAAATAAGAAATCGGTGACCGTTCTTTCCTTTGAGTCCCTTAATGCCTGCACTTCTACCCATTTGGTGACGTAATCCGTGCAGACCAGAATAAACCTCCTTCCCATCGAAGGTGGATTGAATGGTCCCACGAAGTCCATGCCCCATTTATCGAAAGGTTCCAGGTGTACCTGGGGCTGCAGGGGCATTTCATCTCGGTGGGTTGGTCTACCCATCCTCTGGCACTCGTCACACTTGCTGGTATACGCTGTCGCGTCCTTGAACAGAGTGGGCCAAAAATACCCAGCCTGCAGGATTTTGTAGGCAGTTCATTTCCCTGCAAAGTGTCCTCCGCATGGCTCATCGTGACATGCCTTGAGCACTTCTGAAAACTCCTATTCTGCTACGCATCTTCTTATAATTTGGTCCCATCCTATTTTAAATAGGAGACCATCCATCCAAAGGAATGATGCGCTCTTCTCTATGACCGCCTACTTTTCTCGGTAGGAGAGAGCAGGTGAGGTCCTTCCGGTGGCCAAGTAATTGGCTATGTCTGCATACCACGGAGTTTGTTCACTAATAGCGAACAGATGTTCATCCAAAAACTGATCTTCCACTGCTTGATGATCTGCTGGTATCAATCTGGACAAAAAATCCGCCACGACGTTGTCCTTGCCCGGTTTATCGACTATAGTGATGTCGAATTCCTGCAATAGCAACAGCCATCTGATAATTCTGCCACCAATGGCCGGCTTGCTCATCCGATACCTGATAGCCGCGTGGTCCGTATGGACGAAGACCTTGTATCCCGTTATATAGTGGCAGAATTTGTTTATTGCATGGACAACTACGAGGAATTCTTTTTCTCATCATTGTATAGTTGAGCTCTGCTCCCGCCAAGTTTTTACCGACATAATAGATGGCATAAAATTCTTCATCGTCTTTCTGCCCGAGGATTGCTCCGATCGCACCGTTAGATGCATCGCAATAAATATGGAATGGTATGGCCCAATTCGGTCCTCTCAAGACCGGTGCAGATATCAATTTTTCTTTCAGCAATTGGAATGCTTCTTCGCAGTCTCCCATCCAATTGAACTCTACGTCCTTAGAAAGTAGGGTGTGCAGTGGTTTGGCAATCTTACTAAATTCGGCGATAAATCGTCGGTAGTACCCAACTGATCCAAGGAAACTTCTTACCTCCTTCTATGTTCTGGGGCTAGGTAGGTCTCTGATGACCTCGATCTTCCTCTTGTCTACTTTTATTCCTTCCGTAGAGAGGTGGTGTCCCAACACGATGCCTTCCTGCATCATCATAAAACATTTTTCATTACTTAGGGACAAATGATTTTCCTTGCTCCTGTCGAGCACTCTTTCCAGATTTGTCATTGCCTCCTCGAAGGTTTCTCCATAGGCGGTGAAGTCGTCCATGTATACTTCCACCCCGTCTCCTATCATATCAGAGAATATGCTAAGCACCGCCCTTTGAAAGGTGGCTCGATGCGTTGCACAGTCCAAAAGGCAATACCTTATAGGCAAACGTTCCCCATGGATAGGTGAACGTTGTTTTATCTTGATCTTCTTCCCCTATCTCGAATCTGGTTGTAACCACTGAACCCATCCGGAAAGGAGAAGTATTTTCTTCCTAAGAGTGTGTCCAAGACCTGATCGATGAACGGGAGCGGGAAGTGGTCTTTCTTAGTCGCCTTGTTCAACGCCCGGTAGTCCACGCAGATCCGCCATTTCTCATTCTTTTTGGGGACCACCACTAATGGTGATACCCATTCACTGTCAAAAATTGGATATATGAATTCGGCAGCTAGAAGTTTGTGCAGTTCTTCTCTGACAATGTCTTTCATTGTTGGGTTCATCCTTCTCTATGGCTGCCGACTAGGAGTTGCCTGGTCATCTAAATAAATCCGATGGGTACATATTTCCAGGCTGATGCCGTGCATATCTGCGTAGTCCCATGCAAATGCTTGCTGGTGTTTTACCAGAAGCTCTTCCAATTTTTCTAGTTGTGTGGGCGTCAACCTGCTGTTGACGTTTAATATCCTCCCTGACCCAACGTGTATTTGTCGGATGTGCTGATCTTGGGCGCCAGTCAACGGTGATCCAGGTGTGGGGGTGGATGATTCTCCATGGAGAAACTCCACGATAGCACCATCCTCGTCCTCTTCTGCCACCTCCTCCAAGGTCATCACCGGCTGGATTATGGACAACTCCGTAGTTCCATGCTCGGTGATCCTGGGTTCTTCTGTCGAGTCCATAGACTGAGCTGGCGGTGAAATGGTCAGCCTTTTGACGTTTTGCCCATTGGAGATGGTCATTAGCCCATCCCGATAGCTGATGTAAGCATCAGCTGTTGCCAGCCATGGCCTCCCCAAAATGAGCGGGTAACCGCCCAACCTGGTCTTGGTTTGCAAAACTAAAAAATTGGCTGGATATTCCCATGCACTGACTGTTACGATCACATCTTCCAACATCCCTTTCGACGACACGGTTGATCGATCGGCTAACTGCAGCACTGTCATGGTTGGCTTCGAGTTCGTGAGCTGCAACCTCTGCATGGTCTCTTGAGGCATCACGTTGATGGCTGCCCCGAGGTCAACCAATGTGTTGGACAGGGAATGTCCTCCAATTTTTATGGTCAAGCACTGGGCTGCCTGGATCTGCATACTTCGGATGATGTGTTCTACCCATCATTAGATCTGCCAGTTTACCCACGACGTTGATAGTCTGGGTAGCTTTTCATCCCGGTCTCCTTAGACACATTTCTCTAATTGCCTTGGTGTAAATGGGGACATCTCGAATTGCTTGAAATAATGGGATTGTCACCGTGAGATTCTTCAAGCTCGACAAGATGTCGAATTTTGGCTGTGTTGTTTTTCTTTGTTCCTGCAGTCGGCTAGGAAATGGAGCCTCCGCTCTCTCAAGTGCTTTTCCCTCTTCTACCAGAGGTGTCTCCTCTATTTCTTCCTCCTCTTCTACTAGTGGAGGTGTCTCTACTATTTCTTCCTCCTCTTCTACCAGAGGCGGTGTCTCTACTCCTAGCTGCCTACCTGATCTAAGCTGAATATTGTACATATGATACATCTCACCTTCTACGTTGTATGCCGACTGATTTACTCTGTTGTTCGGGTTTGCTGTCGGTTGTGCTGGTAGCTGTGCAGGTCTCACTGCTGGCAATGCTGGTAAGTTCTGTTGGATGTGAGTAGGCGCTGCACTCTGTGGAGTCTGATTCCATGCATTGTGGCCTCTCCACTGCTGCCCAAGATATGGATATGGCATCCATGGTTGCTGATTCAAAAATGCTGCTGGGGGTGCGTTAGTCCAGGGTGATGGTCCCCACCACCCCATATTAGGTGGTTGAGGGGGTCCTTGGTGCATGTATGACCCTCCCCCATATGATGGCATCCCGGTTGGTATATTCCCCATGGGGGGCTATGGCCAACTCTTCCTATTGCCTATGAAGTAGGCCTCCGTGCTCTCAGCCGTTTCCTGGTTACTGGGCAGTTGTGGGCACAATCGAGTCTTATGATTCAGCCTACAAACTGTGCATACTCTGACCTTGTTTTTTGGACATGCATTCTTTGCGTGTCTTCCTCTACATTTTGGGTAGAAATAGGCTAATGTTGCATCATTTTCTTGTTTCTTCTTTTCTAATAGCAGCGTATCCATCTGCAGTGCTAGAGATGAGAGCATTTCGCTCTTCAAATCCTCCAACATGTTGCCTATTTCTATTTTGGTGACTGAAGCAGTCGCCTTCATGGTTCTGGCGATGATTTTGCCTCACCTTCTCGAGTAGTTCCGGCATAATTTCCGGATGTCGTCCATAGCATGCTGATAGACATCACCTCCAGAGATCATGTTGAGAGCCTCCAGTGACTCATTGGTAAGTCCCCTCAAGAAGATGCTTTTGAGGGACTTATCAGATAGCTTCGAGTGAGGGGACCGTTGAAGATTAAAGCTGAATCTCTCCCAATACTCCTCGAGAGACTCATCTTCTCTTTGTGTCATGCTCAGGACTTCCTCCCTGGAGTCTCTTGCTCTCCCAAAATCTTGATATTGCTCTAGAAAGAGCTTCTTCATCTGGTCCCAACTGGTGATGTGTTTGTCTCCTAGACCGATGAACCATCGTAGAGCTGCATCGTCTAATGTAGAAGGAAATAATTTCAACTTCTGCGTGTTTGATTTGTAATCCACAGACCTGCACAAAACATCAAACTTGAATAAAAATAGGTCAAGGTCCTCAGTCGGGTGTCCTTTGAAGGACGAAAGGTGAGCAGGGGATATGTTTTTCATTTTGGTATCTCCTACTCCCTCCTCTATTGGGAAACTAAAGCCAGATGAGACTTCATCGTTATCTACCATTTTTTTAGGAAATGTGGTTTCTAATGCAGCGTTTATGGCCTTCCAGTCATTTAAAACTTTCTCGAGTCAATGCTCTAAGGTTGTCTGGCGAGATCGTCTGATCCTCCATAGCCTTCCACAATAGGGCTTCCTCTAGAGGAGTCCTATTAAATAGGGGATTTGTGATGATTCGTTCATCCCCTTGTTGATGGGATGAGGTGGCACTTTGCACAAAGTGTGGTTCCTCACTCCAATGGACTGCTGGTAGGTCGAGCGAGTCTAACTCAAATCCAAAATGCTCGGCTGACTCAGGTCCTGATGGATTAGTTCTTATAAAGTGACCGTCAGGTCCTCTTCTTCTCGAAGAACTCATACAAGGTCAGATGGAAGGTTTTAGGGTATTGTAGGTAATCTAATTAAGATGCTTCCTCGACAACGGTGCCAAAATGTTGTGGGCCAAACAAGGTGAATGGTTTCCTACTTTTGTCACATGCCCGTGCATTTAATTATCAACCCAGGGAGCTTCGTAAACTTGCGAAGAGTCAGAATTAGGTTACTACAATACCACTGGAGGTGAATCTGCTAATCCTACATTGGGGGGTGTTCTTGAAATGGTTGTCAATCATTCCCGCACTCCTCAATAAATTACGTAAGAAGAACATAATTAAATCTACAGAAATAAATCATGTACACATTCCTAAAAATAAATCTACTGCAAATACTGGAACTAGTAAACCAATGAACATTCCTATGAAAGCGATAAACTAATTAAAATAAATAAACAAGAAGGAAATGGGGAAGAAATACTAGCTTGGAGTGGGCCTAGGCTCCAGCAGCTTCTTCCCGATCGAACACGCGCTTTAGAACTTCTGGAACTGGAATATATTTATCAACGTATTACAATCTATCTTCTATAACTCTAAATGGATTAATTATTTCTATATATATCTCTCTCTCTTATAGATATATATATTTTAGAACGATCTATGTGTGTTTATATAACACACCCGTAGAACTTCTATTACAGAAGTGGTTACAATAGTCGATTCTTCCCAGACTAAATTAGAATAGTCTGGCGAATGCAATCGACGTCTAGCATTCTATTTTGATGGCGGCATGTTCGCTTCGGTTCATGCTTTGCCTAGCATCAGTAAGACATTTTGATACATTGGTGCTATCTCCAATTTAGCTCTGCATGACGTAGAGCTGGAACTACACCAGCCACTGCTGTCCACGTCGTTCGAATCTGGTCAATGGGCAAAGAATCAATGGCACCTTCCTTATGAGGAAGGTACCTTGTTATCATGGTGCCTTCTAGTTGTAGGGAGGCGCTTGCCTTCTATTAGCGCCTTCCACTGTGGGGAGGCGCTTGCCTTCTGTTGGTGCCTTTCGACTATAGGGAGGCACTCGCATTCAGTTGGCGCCTTCTAACTGCAGGGAGGCGCTCGCATTCAGTTGGTGCCTTTCGACTACAAGGAGGCGCTCGTATTCAGTTGGCGCCTTTCGACTGCAGGGAGGCACTCGTATTCAATTGGTGCCTTCCAACTGTAGGGAGGCACTGGTATTCAGTTGGCGCCTTTCGACTGTAGGGAGGCGCTCGTATTCGCCTGGCGCCTTCGACCGTAGGGAGGCGCTCGTATTCGGTTGGCGCCTTCCGATCGCAGGAGGCGCTCGTATTCAGTTGGCGCCTTTCGACTGTAGGGAGGCGCTCATATTTGGTTTGGCACCTTTCGATTGCAGGGAGGCGCTTGTTCCCTTGGCGCCTTCCGGTTGTAGGGAGGCGCCTATGTTCTCTACATTGACCCCCGATGAAATAAAGTGCCAGGTCCATCAAAAGACCTCGACTGTTCCAAATCTAACTAAATCAACTGCAATTCCACAAAACATACTAAAAACACACAAATTAGATAACACGCATAATTATATCAAATATCTATATAATCATTCATAAAAGTACGCAATCCTTATTATACAGCCGCATATTGATCAAAGAAATATGTACAAAATATGAGCATTTTTGGTGCTCATAACAGGGCAATGTACAATAAACACAGTCGTATCCAAGGTTCTCGGACCAACCTGCAATGGGATGGTAATAACTCCACATGTTTCTTGTTTTTCATCATTAAAAGCTTTTATTATCATATCAATTCTTTTCATTTCATCAGTTCTAAACCCAAATATTTGGTAGAAGTCAAAAGTGTAGATGTTTAAATATGAACCATTATCAATCAAGACTCGTTTAACTGCTACATCTGCAATTAAGGCAGTAATATATAAGGGGTTATCCTTATGTAAACTATGCTGAGGTATGTCTCTATCCCAGAAGTCAATACAATCAACTTCATGAGTTATTATAGTATTAGCCATGGCTTCAGGTTGAATTTCTTGTGGTACCATCATCTGGCTTAATGTGAGCATTAATTCATCTCTATGTGTAGGAGAGGATCTTAAAATGTCCAAAAGGGATATTCTGGCTATAATGTTTGATAGTTGCTCATTAATATTATAAGGAGGTTTAGGTTGCACATTAGGTTCCTGATTCCCTTTATTAGGAATTTAAAAAACAAATGGATTTGATCCATTGTTCTACATTTGATCTTTTTGAGAGTTTTGAGCCTATTGTCTACTAACAGCTCTGATGGTAACCACAATATTATTTTACGGATGATGAATGGGTCTTGGTCTAGCATTTATGGCTTACTCATTAGAATTTAATTGGTGAGAGGATGTTCTAGTAGTGACTCTTCTTGGAAATGGTTCTTTTGGGAACATATGACTTATGATAGGGAGAATAGGATCCGATTCATATTAAGAGCTATTCGACTGATTTGAGGTGATTTCCATATCACTCTCAATCTCATATTTTGTATCACTAAGATCAGGTGTCTGAATATTATGTAGAGGCCTGGTTGTAACCATAGATAAAGTTGTGTCAAATATTTCCAAATCATGAGCAGGTAAATGCCCACTAATAGTTCCTACATATCGGGTAGGAGGGGGAACATTATGGTGTTCAATTTGATTAGCCACTTCCTTGCCATGTTTTGGTAAAGGATGTTGAAATATTTCCAATGACTGATTGGCATTCTGATTTTGGTTTTTAGGAATGTTCTTTTGAGTATTATTAGGAGGATTTTGCTTAGGTTTAAAGGCTTGTACCTCCATCTCATTGTTATCAATCAGGTCCTGTATTTTATGTTTTAATCTTTTACAAGATTTGGTAGTGTGTCCAGGTCCACTATGGAAGTCATAGTGTAAATCGGCTCTGTATCCAAGTATAGTTGGATCAAGTTCCCGAAATAGTTGGTAATTGAATCAAACCTCACTCTAATAATTGCAAAATAATGGTTGATAATAGTTTATTTAATCTAGTAAATTCTCGAGGAGATTTATCAGGAGGTTTTAGTATAAATTTCTTCGTTGTCTTCGCAGCATTAACAGTAGCAATATTTCTACTATCAGTGACTCCATCACCCACAACTTGTTTATTTTTATATTGATTTTTGGATATTTTCTCATCATCTTTCTTTTTAAGCTGACCTCTCCTAATGAGAGCATCTTATACTCTTCAGGCTAAGTCTATAGCCTGATCAAATGTGGTCAAGGTAGCAGTTGACAATTCATAAGATAGTTGGTCCTGTAAATTATTAATAAAGATGTCCAACATCTCCCTATAAGGCAATACAAAGTGCAATTTTCCTATCAACTATCTCCACCTAGCTAGGAAATCAGCAAAACATTCATATTTTTCTTGTTTTAAGTTGTACAAGTCTTTAATGGTCACATGCCTTTCGATGTAGGCACTAAATTGATGCACAAAAAACTCAGCAGTTTCTTCAAAGTTCCTCAAATAATTAGTGGGTAATTGATAATACCACTCTAATTCCATTCCTCCTAAACTTTTTAGGAACATTTTGAGCAATAATAAGTCATCATGCGATATATCATGACATGCTATCCTAAACATATGAAGATGCTCTATGGGATCTTTGGTTCCTTTATATATGGGCAAGACAGGCATAGGAAAATGTTTAGGATACGGTTGTGCTACAACTATAGGATCTAGAGGTTGACTACACATCTCTCGATAATTGTATGAGGGACAGTAGGGATATATCTGATCCATGCGCAAAACTAACTGTTTCACCATAGTTTCAAGATTACTAGTTTGTCCACCATATTGGTTTGGTGGGACATAGATATGGGATTTATGAGTGTATGATGGTGTGACATAAGGATTAGATGCTATATTGCTATTATGCAAAGCGTTGGTAGGAAGATTATTATGAAGAGGATTTGTAATAGTATTATGTTGTATTCTAGATTGTTGGTAATTGGTGTTTGGTTTTGTTTTGGGTTTTTGCTGATTTGAGGTATATTGCTCAACGACTTGGCAAAATAGAGCAGTAAATGAGGGTTTATTTTGTGTGGGAATGACCCTAGGCTTGCTAACATGCACTTTAGATGGTTGGGTAACCTGTTGTTGTTGCATGTTCTAGATTATAGCTGCCATATCCAAATTGGATGGTCTAGCTTGATCACTCTCTTGTTCAATAAAGGACAAGGGATTAGTGCGTGTGTGAAATACGTCTTCTAGAGTTGCTTGAGTGTCACTAATTTTATCCTTATCCATATGGACTGCTCTATTAAGAACACCAATATTAGTGATTATGAATTTCCAAAATTGATCCATGTTTTCAAAAGTAACAGCTCCTCCCGGAGACATTTTAGGGGATGAGGATCCTTCCTCTCTATTAGTTTCTTCTTGTTCATTTCCTACAGCAAGATCTTCTTCTTGCTGATATAGGGTTCCTTCTTCTAGAATTTTATCTTCAGGAAGGACATCTGGGTTATTTAATGGTTTTCCTAACCAATCTTCTTCTTCTTCAGTTTGTTTTCCATTCCTAAGTCTAGGCATTGTGCTTAAACTTAGATTTCAGCAAATATATATACTTATATATATATATATATGTGATAGGTTTGAGAGGTATATATTTTAATTATATACCTACTATAAAAGGGAAATATTTTGATTTTTGTTTTGTTTTTATTTTTATTTTGTTTTATAATATTATTATAAAGATAACAAATAGCATTCTAGTTACAAGAAATAACAATAATAATAGAAATGACTTAGTTTTCTATAAATAGTTTATGGATGTCATTGATGGGATCAAGTTCATCAGGAGTCATGAAATGCTCCTCTTCAAATTGAAAATGGCTTTTCAAAAATTTGACAAAGTGTGCTATAGTAATATGATCTGTCTCAGATTCTGACCTATAGAAATAAATTTCATGGTAATATTCTCGATATGACACAGCTCTAGGAACTCTATTCCATATTTTTCTATTCGTAATAATGACTTCTTGATCCTCTATATGAGATAGAAAATTATGTACTACAACTGCATTCTCAAGGTATTCTTAAAATGTGTACAATTCAGAAGACACAAGTGCTCTTTTATCTGCTAACCACCTATGGCAAGCTCTTTGAAGTTCATGGTACAAAGTTATCTGCTAACCACCTATGTCCAAAGAAGATACATAGTGGATCACACAGATCGATTATATCAGACTAAAGCTAATCAAAGAGAGAAATTATTTTGATATAAATCAAAAGACTTGCAACATGAGCTAGCACATTTAGAGCATGAGCATGCAGAACAATAGAGGTTGCATTGCTAGTAGCTATACAATAAATACCTGCATAAGGAGAGAATCCTTGAACAAATTTTTTGTGAAGAACAATATTGTAAGGTAATGCATGAAGAAGTGCCCACTCCTAGTACCCATAGGTAATAGCACACCATGAGGCTCAATGCAATGGTGAATCCATCATCACCTACTTCATATCCACCATAATTATGGATTCCTCCATATGTTCCTTCTATATCATTAGCATATCTAATGGAGAAAGTTTGAAGGAGCTAATCAAGGATATTCTGCCATCTTCTCCCATCACTATGACAAAAGATATCATTTTACCTAAATATGAGGAGGAAATCATAGTGGTGCCCATCTATTCAGTATCACCTAAACTATCAGCATCCAATCTGCTTCATTATTTAGCTCATTCAACTAGTCTCGAGCTAGGTGAGCGGATAATGCAAGACACAACATTCACACCTATCCTCAAGTCAGTGAAGGATATAGGTTTTCATCCCATTGAATCCTCACCCATAGGAACCATCCTTGATTCGATACCTAACATTGGGGGACAATATTCTAGTCAAGAACTCCCTAAGAAGAGTAGTGAGGCATGCACACCTCATCTAAGAAAAGAAATTACTAGAACAATAAATTTGGTAACATAGGACGAAGATCCTGAAATTCCATATGTCATTACCACAATAGTGATATCCTTATAGTCATCTAGCATAAGTGAGAAATATTTTCCATCGAACCTATAACATATCCTAGATTACCTAGATAGGATAGAGGTACAAATGGATCATCAGAATAATGCATTAAAGCAGATAATGCATTAATTCACAAGCATAGAGCTACAAAAGCAAATCGCATCCGAGGTCGAACCGCCTCCTATACAGTTGCAATAAAATGCAATATTTCTCGATCAGATCCAAAAGTAGCATTGTCATTCACCTCACAATTACACACCTTTTCTTGAACCTATAATATCAAATTTTAATTGATTATACGAGGAAAAAACCATAACTTTACCTAAGGCTTATCCTTTATATCCAAATTTTCAGAAACCTAAATAATATAGGGAAGACTTACACTGTCTGTACCATCGATTAGATGGTCATGACATTCAATCATATTGTATTTTTAGGAACATGATACAAAATATGCTTGAGGGACTTATCAGATAGCTTCGAGTGAGGGGACCGTTGAAGATTAAAGCTGAATCTCTCCAAATACTCCTTGAGAGACTCATATTCTCTTTGTGTCATGCTCAAGACTTCCTCCCTAGAGTCTCTTGCTCTCTTGAAATCTTGATATTGCTCTAGAAAGAGCTTCTTCATCTGGTCCCAGTTGGTGATGTGTTTGTCTCCCAGATCGATGAACCATCATAGAGCTGCATCGTCTAATGTAGAAGGAAATAATTTCAACTTTTGTGTGTTTGATTTGTAATCCACAGACCTGCACAAAACATCAAACTTGAATAAAAACAGGTCAGGGTCCTCAGTTGGGTGTCCTTTGAAGGACGAAAGGTGAGAAGGGGATATGTTTTTCATTTTGGTATCTCCTACTCCCTCCTCTATTGGGAAACTAAAGCCAGATGAGACTTCATCGTTATCTATCATTTTTTTAGGAAATGTGGTTTCTAATGCAGTGTTTATGGCATTCTAGTTGTTTAAAACTTTCTGATTCAATGCTCTAAGGTTGTCTGGCAAGATCGTCTGATCCTCCATAGCCTTCCACAACAAGGCTTCCTCTAGGGGAGTCCTATTAAATAGGGGATTTGTGATGATTCATTCATCCCCTTGTTGATGGGATGAGGTGGCACTTTGCATAAAGTGCGGTTCCTCACTCCAATGGACTACTGGTAGGTCGGGCAAGTCTAACTCAAATCCAAAATGATCGGCTGACTTAGGTCCTGATGGATTAGTTCTTATAAAGCGACCGTCAGGTCCTCTTCTTCTCGAAGAACTCATACAAGGTCAGATGGAAGGTTTCAGGGTATTGTAGGTAATCTAATTAAGACGCTTCCTCAGCAACGATGCCAAAATGTTGCGGGCCAAACAAGGTGAATGGTTTCCTACTTTTGTCACATGTCCGTGCATTTAATTATCAACCCAGGGAGCTTCGTAAACTTGCAAAGAGTTAGAATTAGGTTACTACAATACCACTGGAGGTGAATCTGCTAATCCTACATTTGGGGGGTGTTCTTGAAATGGTTTTCAATCATTCCTGCACTCCTCAATAAATTACGTAAGAAGAACAGAATTAAATCTATAGAAATAAATCATGTACACATTCCTAAAAATAAATCTACTGCAAATACTGGAACTAGTAAACCAATGAACATTCCTATGAAAGCGATAAACTAATTAAAATAAATAAACAAGAAGGAAATGGGGAAGAAATATTGGCTTGGAGTGGGCCTAGGCTCTAGCAGCTTCTTCTCGATCGAACACGTGCTTTAGAACTTCTGGAACTGGAATATATTTATCAACGTATTACAATCTATCTTCTGTAACTCTAAATGGACTAATTATTTATATATATATATCTCTCTCTCTCTTATAGATATATATATTTTAGAATGATCTATGTGTGTTTATATAACACACCCGTAGAACTTTTGTTACAGAAGTGGTTACAACAGTCGATTCTTCCCAGACTAAATTAGAATAGTCTGGCGAATGCAATCGATGTCTGGCATTCTATTTTGATGGTGGCATGTTCGCTTCGATTCATGCTTTGCCTAGCATCAGTAAGACATTTTGATACATTGGTGCTATCTCCAATTTAGCTTTGGATGACGTAGAGCTAGAACTACAGTAGCCACTGTTGTCCATGTCGTTCGAATCTGGTCAATGGGAAAAGAATCAGTGGCACATTCCTTATGAGGAAGGTGCCTTGTTATCACGGTGCCTTCTATTTGTAGGGAGGCGCTTGCCTTCTATTAGCACCTTTCACTATGGGGAGGCACTTGCCTTCTATTGGTGCCTTTCGACTATAGGGAGGTGCTCGCATTCAGTTGGTGCCTTCTGACTGCAGGGAGGCGCTCACATTCAGTTAGTGCCTTTCGACTACATGGAGGCGCTCACATTCAGTTGGTGCCTTTCGACTGTAGGGAGGCACTGGTATTTAGTTAGTGCCTTCCGACTGCAGGGAGGTGCTGGTATTCAGTTGGTGCCTTTCGACTGTAGGGAGGTGCTTGTATTCAGTTGGTGCCTTCTGACTGCAGGGAGGCGTTGGTATTTAGTTGGCGCCTTCTGACTGCAGGGAGGCACTCATATTCAGTTGGTGCCTTCCGACTGCAGGGAGGCGCTCATATTTGGTTTGGTGCCTTTCGATTGTAGGGAGGTGGTTGTTCCCTTGGTGCCTTTCGGTTGTAGGGATGTGCCTATGTTCTCTACATTGACCCCCAATGAAATAAAGTGCTAAGTCCATCAAAAGATCTCGACTATTCCAAATCTAACTAAATCAACTGCAATTCCACAAAACATACTAAAAAATCTCAAATTAGATAACACGCATAATTATATCAAATATCTATATAATCATTCATAAAAGTACACAATCCTTATTATACAACCCCATATTGATCAAAGAAATATGTACAAAATATGAGCATTTCAGGTGCTCATCACAGGGCAATGTACAATAAACACAGTCGTATCCAAGGTTCTCAGACCAACCTGTAATGGGATGGTAATAACTCCACATGTTTCTTGTGTTTCGTCATTAAAGGCTTTTATTATCATATCAGTTCTTTTCATTTCATCAGTTCTAAACCCAAATATTTGGTAGAAGTCAAAAGTGTAGATGTTTAAAGATGAACCATTATCAATAAAGACTCGTTTAACTGCTACATCTCCAATTAAGGTAGTAATATATAAGGGGTTATCCTTATGTAAACTATGTTGAGGTATGTCTCTATCCCAAAATTCAATACAATCAACTTCACGAGTTATTATAGTATTAGCCATGGCTTTAGGTTGAATGTCTTGTGGTACCATCATCTGGCTTAATGTGAGCATTAATTCATCTCTATGTGTAGGAGAGGATCTTAAAATGTCCAAAAGGGATATTCTAGCTATAATGTTTGATAGTTGCTCCTTAATATTATAAGGAGGTTTAGGTTGCACATTAGGTGCCTGATTCCCTTTATTAGGAATTTAAAAAACAAATGGATTTGATCCATTGTTCTACATTTGATCTTTTTGAGAGTTTTGAGCCTGTTGTCTAGTAACAGCTCTGATGGTACCCACAATATTATTATGCGGATGATGAATGGGTCTTGGTCTAGCATTTATGGCTTACTAATTAGAATTTAATTGGTGAGAGGATGGTCTAGTAGTGACTCTTCTTGGAAATGGTTCTTCTGGGACCATATGACTTATGATAGGGAGAATAGGATCTGATTCATATTAAGAGCTATTCGACTGATTTGAGGTGATTTCCATATCACTCTCAATATCATATTTTGTATCACTAAGATCAGGTGTCTAAATATTATGTAGAGGCCTGGTTATAACCACAGATAAAGCTGTGTCAAATATTTCCAAATCATGAGCAGGTAAATGCCCACTAATAGTTCCTACATATCGGGTAGGAGGGGGAACATTATGGTGTTCAATTTGATTAGCCACTTCCTTGCCATATTTTGGTAAAGGATGTTGAAATATGTCCAATGACTGATTGGCATTCTGATTCTGGTTTTGAGGAATGTTCTTTTGATTATTATTAGGAGGATTTTGCTTAGGTTTAAAGGCTTGTACCTCCATCTCATTGTTATCAATCAGGTCCTGTATTTTATGTTTTAATATTTTACAAGAGTTGGTAGTGTGTCCAGGTCCTCTATGGAAGTCATAGTGTAAATCAGCTCTGTATCCAAGTATAGTTGGATCAGGTTCCCAAATAGTTGGTAATTGAATCAAACCTCGCTCTAATAATTGCGGAAGAATGGTTGATAATAGTTATTTAATCTAGTAAATTCTCGAGGAGATTTATCAGGAGGTTTCAGTATAAATTTCTTCGTTGTCTTCGCAGCATTAACAGTAGCAATATTTCTACTATCAGTGACTCCATCACCCACAACTTGTTTATTTTTATATTGATTTTTGGATGTTTTCTCATCATCTTTCTTTTTAAGCTGACCTCTCCTAATGAGAGCATCTTATACTCTTCAGGCTAAGTCTATAGCCTGATCAAAGGTGGTCAAGGTAGCAGTTGACAATTCATAAGATAGTTGGTCCTGTAAATTATTAATAAAGATGTCCAAAATCTCCCTATAAGGCAATACAAAGTGCAATTTTCCTATCAACTATCTCCACCTAGCTAGGAAATCAGCAAAACATTCATATTTTTCTTGTTTTAAGTTGTACAAGTCTTTAATGGTCACATGCCTTTCGATGTAGGCACTAAATTGATGCACAAAAAACTCAGTAGTTTCTTCAAAGTTCCTCAAATAATTAGTGGGTAATTGATAATACCACTCTAATTCCATTCCTCCTAAAATTTTTAGGAACATTTTGAGCAATAATAAGTCATCATGCGATATATCATGACATGCTATCCTAAACATACGAAGATGCTCTATGGGATCTTTGGTTCCTTTATATATGGGCAAGACAGGCATAGGAAAATGTTTAGGATACGGTTGTGCTACAACTATAGGATCTAGAGGTTGACTACACATCTCCCGATAATTGTATGAGGGACGGTAGGGATCTATCTGATCCATGCGCAAAACTAACTGTTTCACCATAGTTTCAATATTACTAGTTTGTCCACCATATTGGTTTGGTGGGACATAGATATGGGATTTATGAGTGTATGACGGTGTGACATAAGGATTAGATGTTGTATTGCTATTATGCAAAGTGTTGGTAGGAAGAGTATTATGAAGAGGATTTGTAATAGTATTATTTTGTATTCTAGATTGTTGGTAATTGGTGTTTGGTTTTGTTTTGGGTTTTTGCTGATTTGAGGTATATTGCTCAACGGCTTGGCAAAATAGAGCAGTAAATGAGGGTTTATTTTGTGTGGGAATGACCCTAGGCTTGCTAACATGCACTTTATATGGTTGGGTAACCTGTTTTTCTTGCATGTTCTAGATTATAGCTTCCATATCCAAATTGGATGGTCTAGCTTGATCACTCTCTTGTTCAATAAAGGACAAGGGATTAGTGCGTGTGTGAAATACGTCTTCTAGAGTTGCTTGAGTGTCACTAATTTTATCCTTATCCATATGGAATGCTCTATTAAGATCACCAATATTAGTGATTATGAATTTCCAAAATTGATCCATGTTTTCAAAAGTAACAGCTCCTCCCGGAGACATTTTAGGGGATGAGGATCCTTCCTCTCTATTAGTTTCTTCTTGTTCATTTCCTATAGCAAGATCTTCTTCTTGCTAATATAGGGTTCCTTCTTCCAGAATTTGATCTTCAGGAAGGACATCTGGGTTATTTAATGGTTTTCCTAACCAATCTTCTTCTTCTTCAGTTCATTTTCCATTCCTAAGTCTAGGCATTGTGCTTAAACTTAGATTTCAGAAAATATATATACTTATATATATATATATATATATATATATATATATGCGATAGGTTTGAGAGGTATATATTTTAATTATATACCTACTATAAAAGGGAAATGTTTTGATTTTTGTTTTGTTTTTATTTTTATTTTGTTTTATAATATTATTATAAAGATAACAAACAACATTCTAGTTACAAGAAATAACAATAATAATAGAAATGACATAGTTTTCTATAAATAGTTTATGGATTTCATTGATGGGATCAAGTTCATCAGGAGTCATGAAATGCTCCTCTTCAAATTGAAAATGGCTTTTCAAAAATTTGACAAAGTGTGCTATAGTAATATGATCTATCTTGGATTCTGACCTGTAGAAATAAATTTCATGGCAATATTATCGATATAACACAGCTCTAGGAACTCTATTCCATATTTTTCTATTCGTAAGAATGACTTATTGATCCTCTATACGAGATAGAAACCTATGTACTACAACTGCATTCTCAAGGTATTCTTCAAATGTGTACAATTCATAAGACACAAGTGCTATTTTATCTGCTAACCACCTATGGCAAGCTCTTTGAAGTTCATGGTACAAAGTTACCTGATCAGGATCCAGGATTCTATCTATGACAAACCTCTTGATTTGCCTGAGTTCGATTGATCTAGATTCAATGATACCCAATCTCCTATCAAGTTCGTCCCATAAAGGTTGGATTCTATTCATTTGGGGTACTCTAAGTACCGAAGTAATCTCTATGGTCGTTAATTGATTTTCAACATTTATGGTGACAGCTCATCTTTTATTATAATATACCATCTAAATATGATATGCAACTTTAATTGTTTGTCTAATGATTCTAGATGTTTTTAATAATGCATTTATTTTTTTATTTTTTATTTTTTTATTTTTTCAAAAGGCTTTTAGTTTCATGTCGAGTTCACCAAAATGTATTGACCCAAATTTTTCGTGCCCTTACCTTTAGGCTAAAGGATCCATTACTGGAAGGGGGATGCGAGAAGGATGGAACAATACCTCGGACTAAGAGGCCCTTTGAAGGTCGTGCCTCTTAGGGGAGGGGTATAAGGGTGAATTTTTGATGGATGGTGGGGTTCACCAAGAAAATTTGAGTGGCAGTTTCCACGCCTAGGTTGAGAATGGGTTTGATGTGTTTATTTTGTACTTTAATCATTCATATCCCTAGGTTGGCCAAAATGAATCTAAGCTATTCTATATGAAATGCTAATTTTTATGAATACAAAAAGCGTAAATGAATCTTAAATAGTAGGAATATACTAAATAAGAAAGAATGCACCTAATTTTGGATGTCTGATGAAGATTCTAAAGCTTGTAAGAGTCCAGATCATCCCGAATATGATAGGATCATCTGCAATTGCATAGAATCGTCCCATATTATAGTCGATCATTTGAGATTAGACAAGATCATCGTTGATCTGATAAATTCATCATACGAATCCGTCAGAAGCCTGCAATCACATAAATAGACATCAAAAACCAAAAATGCTACTGCAATAATAATGCAAAATAATAGAAATGACAATATGAATGCTTAATTGATAAATCTAGATAGCAGATTAAAGGAAATGTATTGTTTTAATAACTTATTTTAACTTTATCATGCATTCATGCTATCTGAGGTGAACTCCAGGATGTAGAATGAAAATAGATCAAGCTAATGCATAGTAAAATAAATAAGAAAGATGAGAAATGTAAACTCAGGGCTCTGGTTGCCCCCAATATGAACTACAGTCGAGATCACCTCCAATCATTTGAGATCGTCTTCGATCTACGACATGATCATCTGAAATCATCTGGAATCGCCTGCGATGATCCAAGATTCCTCCAGCTAAATCATAGTGAAAACCTGTAATGAAAAACTTGAAAATACAAATGCAAATGATGAGGGCGAGGATGTTCTAATACATAAAAACTAGAGTTGTAGGGGAATGATCAGCCAGGGGTATAAACTGGGAAAATCCCAAGTTTATATAGGATTAGGGGGGGGTTAAGAGGTTGGCGATCATCCTAATCTGGGAGATCCTCAGTGGAGGAATCTCCAACTGTGCAAACACGCTTCTGCCCAAGTTGGAGAGGTTGTTGAAACAGAATCTAATTATGAAAATTTAGTTTTGGGACAAAATCATCTGGGTGTTCTATTCTAGATGAATTCATTCGATCTGGGATGATTTCGTCTGATAGGTGACGATATCATCCAACGATCAAAACAAATCCTAAAAATGGCACGAAAAATGGGGTGAGCGGTTAACGGGCGGTTTCGGGGTTAAAATTCAAATTTTTATCTTTTACTAAGGGTTTAACTATGCCAATTTTAGGGTGCTACAGGATGAATGATAAAAAAAACCCTAGTATATTCCCTATAACAACAGGAGGGGTTGTGTTGAAAAACACAATTACTCACAGGGGTGATGGATGATGATGAAGAATAGATGCATGATTAATATACAAATGTGGTGTCATTTGTAATATTTCAAACACAACCTATCCTAGTGCAATGGATGAAAATACCTAATGCAATGCAAATAACTAAATGCATATGCAAAATGTAAATGCAAATGTAAATGTTTTTTTTATTGCTTTTTGAGTTGTTTTGATTTTTGTGTTTTAAATTATTTTTGCATTTTTGAGTGCATTTCAAATGTTTTTGAATTTTTTATTTTTATATATGAAACACCTTTAGATGAAGAATTTTGAGAGGTTCAGGCTCTTCAACCCTTTCTAATGATGTTAGGCGGTAAGTACTAGGTCCTATATTCTTTGAGATAATAAATGGACCTAACCAATTGGCCATAAATTTGTCTCACATATGCGGTGGCAAGTTTGGGTTTTCTTGGTTCTCTTTTAGCACAAGATCCCCAATTTTAAAGTCTCTCAAGTGGAATTTATTATTGTAAGCTCATTTTAGTTGATCTTAGGTAAAATTGAAGATGCTCAAGAGCATTCACATGACATTCATCAAGAAGCATCAATTGATCTAGGTGAGCTTGTTGTGTAGTGTCATCATCGATGAACTCTTTCAATGTGATGTACAATATTGAAATTTCCAATTCCAATGGTATAATGGCCTCAACACCATATACTAGTGAGAACAGTGTTACCCTAGTGGGCATCCGTATACTAATTCTATAAGCCCATAATGCAAGAGGTAACTGAATGTACCGATCTTTGTGGTTTTCTTAAAAAAAAAAATTAAATATTGCTACCACTATTTTGTTAGAGGCCTCTACTTACCTGTTTTCTTATGGATAATATGGAGTTGCAAAACTATGTTGAATATTATACTTATATGTTAGAGCCCTTACAATTTTTTTTTTAATGAAGTTCCATTATATGATATTATCTTGGATGGTATCCCAAAATGACATATTATATTATGGAGTATAAACTCCATAATACGTGTTCTTATCATTGTAGTTAAAGGGATTACTTCCACCCATTTGGTAAAAAACTCAATGGCCATTATGATAAATGTGTGTTTAACCCAAATATGGGAGAGAGATATTACCAATTAGATCAAAATCCCACTAAGCAAATGGCCAAGTTGCTTGGATGGGCTGTAAGGCCTATGATGGTAGGTGCATAAGATTAGCATGATGTTGAAATTTGATGCACTTCCTAACATACACTGTACAATCCTTCTCCATAGTGGTCCAATATTAACCCATTCAAAGGATGTGTCTACCACTAAAATGGCCATCACATGTACCATCATGATATTGTGAAATTACACAAGCTAATTCTTGGAGCTCAAGGCAACGAAGGAGAATTCCATCGTAGCTACGATGATACAATATATCTTCTAAAAAAATATATCTAGTCATTTTTTGTTTAAATGTTCTTTTTGCAACATGTGATAATCCCTGTGGGATTACTCTAAGCTTAAGGAAATCATGTAATTGTGATAACCAATCTTGATAAGCAATGACTTCAAATGACTAGACAATGTGCTCCTGCTACAATTTGACTTGCACAAACATAGATTAAGAAACAACCTTATGGAAAATAGTGGTACCATTCTTTGTAGGACCTTGTAAGAGAAAAGATCCCCAAGGCACCTTATTAAAAAATTGTCTAGCTCTATAGAACCACTCATGGTTTGGTTCTATGTGAATCATGTGGACTGATTTATGATTTTATTGAGCCTCACATCATATCACGAATTGTGATAGCATTTTTACCCAGATGGTAGTGAAGTCAATAGATGAATTCTTAGGGATTAAGGATCCCAAAGATGTCATAGTGTCTACAAATATATTGGACATTCAAGGAATTGCCTCGATGTTATACCACTCTAGTTAAGCTAGGTAAGTGTCCACAAGTTCCTTGTATGCTTTCAATATGGGACATCTACACTGATAGATCTCCTTAACTTGATTGACTATGAAAATGAAGTCACCAAAGATATTCAAATGTCTGATCTTCATGGTGAGCACTATTTGGAGACCCAATATTAGGCCCTCATATTCAGTGTTGTTGTTTGTACAAGGAAAATTGAGTTTAAATTACAAGGACATTGGAGCATCTTGTGGCATGAAAAAAACAATCCCTGTGCCACCCCCTTGCTTGCATTTGGAACCATAAAAGAACAAAGATATATCTGATTTATTATCTAGTTCTTCAGGTTTGACCAACTCTGATAATGCAAAGACTGCATCATTGGAAAGCTCTATGATAAGAGGCCTATAATATTGAAGAGAAGCCTTTTCCAATTGACTATCTATGATTTGACCTTTGATTTAATTTTGAATGATGAATTATAGGTCAAATTTTGTTAATAGCATGATCCACTTTGTAGTATGTGTGTTATGATATGTCTTGCTCATCATGTACTACAAAGGATTTTGTTTCGATATTACATATGTCATATGACTCAACATGTAGTGGTGCAACTTCTTCATCATAAATACCACTACTAAGCACAACTTTTCTATACATGCATATCGTATCTCATAATTGACCAAGGTTCGAATGATGTAATATATCAGCTGCTCTTTGTTTTGCATGTTCTTCTAGGCTAGCATGGTTCCCAGTGCAAAGTCTATGGTAGATATATACAATAAAAATAGTACATATGGTCTATGTGGAGCTAATACAGTGGTGATGCTAGGTATTTTTGATCTCAATGAATGCTTTTTTATAGTCTTAATCCCAGTTGAATGGGACCCCCTTGTGTAGCATTCAATTCATGGGTCAACATTTATCTGATAACTGCATGAAGTGCTTTATGGATGCTACCTTACCTTGTATGCTTCTTAATTTCTTGATGTTTATAGTGGGACACATTTCTAAAATAGCCTTGAACTTTTCTAGGTCAACTTTGATCCCTCATTTAAAAATAATGAATCCTAAGAGTTTACCTGAAGTTACGTCAAAGACGCATTTCTTTGGGTTCAACATGATATTGTGCTCTATTAGGCGATTGAAGAATTTCCTTAGGACCTCGACATGCTCTTCATGCAACAATGACTTGACCAGTAAGTCATATATATAATCCTCTAATATTTTATGCATGTAGTAATAAAAAATATATGTCATAGCCCGCTGATATGTGGCACCAACATTTTTGAGACCAAATGGTATAACTTTAGAGTAAAATATTCTCGATGGAGTGGTGAAAGCAATTTTTTGCTGATCTTCTAGTTTAATTTGAATCTGGTTGTAACAAGAAAAATCATCCATGATAGAAAGCATTTTGTGACCTGTAGTTGCATCTATAAGAGAATCAATATTCGATAACAAAAATGAATCCTTAGGTGTTGCCTTATTGAGGTACCTAAAATACATTCATATGTGGATTCTTCCATCAAGTTTTCCTACGGGTACCATGTTTGATATCCATTATAGATAGTCAATGGGAATTATGAACTCTACATCTAACAACTTTTGCAGTTCATATTTAACCATCAAGATGATGGTTGGATGCATCTTCTTGATTTTTTGCTTGACTGATTTCTTGGTAGGGTCCAACGAAAGGTTATGGATAACTAGTTTTAGATCCAGACCTGACATGTACTTATAGGTCTAAGCAAATATATCAGGTCTCTCTTTCAATATATAAATGATGTTGGTGTACTCCTAAAGAGATATGATTTCTTTGAATTTAACCTTCTTTGGATTGGTGGGATCATTACTGATATCCACTTTGAAGGTTTCCTCTATTGAAATATGTGACCCCTCCTCAAGCTGGTGAGGTGTAGGGATCAAATGGATGTCATATTCTAGGTTCAAAGGTTCCACCAAATAAATATTATCCTCAACATGATAGACATTATATGCACATCCTAGTGTAAAATGGAATGGTTGCAGCATTTTCTTATTAGGGAAGAAATATTTAGGCTCTTTTGGTGAATCAACATGATTGAAATTAATGGAATCCAAATTGAGGTGTAAATGTTTTTATATGGATTATGAATTGGAGTGGTCAGATCAATGGAGATCATGTTTATGGAATGGAAGAAAACTCTAGGACCACGCTGGTGAAACTCAATATCTCCAGTTTGGTCCCCCTACTATAGATGTGGCTCAAGTGGTATGGGGATCACCAGGTCTACTATGGGAAAAAACACCATAATTTGATCCTCAGGGGGAAGCAATTGCCTTAAATTTGAAGGACCAAGAAAATCTATATGATATATCTCTTCCAAATTCACTAGCCTTCTTTGGACGGTAGGACCTAGGAATACTATGTGATATGTTTCCTCCAAGTCTACATGTAGTAAATTATGGCATAAATGTTGAGAGCCTAGGTAGGCCAACTCAGTATCATCTTCATACTCATTATAATCACTGACATACTCACTCTCGTTATCTTTAGAATTGTATTCTATATTTTCCTCCTCAAAAATAGATTCGACTTCAGATATTTCTAAGGAGATATCTAGATGGTAAACCAAAGGTGGTTCTTCTGTAACCATATTCACAAGAAAATTATCCCTCCATGAGTGTTAAGTTTTTATATTATAGGGATTCCAATCGACATCATCCCCAAGGCTAAGGTTTAGGTGATCTAGACATATAGCTAATAACTCATCCTGACCTCTAATGTGATAACCTAGACCGAATGTATCATTTGGAAATTGGTATTGTGACTAATACAAAGTTTGATGCCCTTGATAAACTAAACCCATACCATATCCATCCATAACAAAGGGTAATGATAAAAATAACAAAGGGTATGCTTCATGTTTGATAGATAATGAACATTCATAGCAAAAGGTTCATCATCATCTTCTTCCATGGTTGAGCAATCTACGAGTTGATCTAAACCTCCATAGATAAAATTTGTCTGATTAGATGGTACCCCCAGTGGTACCACCATCCCAATAGGAAAATGATGGGCTTGATACTAGCCCATATCCTATGTATATTTTATGATTGGTGTAAAACTTACATTCTACACTAGGTACTCAGCTAACCTAGGATTGACTAGGTGAACTGTCACCTACGGTGTAGATAATGCAGTTGATGACACAGGTGAGGCAGGTTGATGTACCTCCTCAACTATATTTCATGATTTTTCCTCCTCCATAAGATTTTGAATCTCAGTGGTTGCTATTTTGGGGATTTACTTAGAAACTTTTCCACCCAACACTACCTTTTGCTTCTGGTCATTCCTTATCTTTTTTGATATCATAGGCTTCTCAAAAGTAGTTATTGTATTATGGGTTGGTTACGATACCGATGTAGAAGTATCAGTGCACACTACCTTTAACTTACCCACTAAATATTTGATAGGAGAAATAGGTCTAATATCTAGATGGATATATGGGAGGATGAATTCTCTCAAAAAATAAACTTGATTGACATATTTGAATGGCTCTTCATCTGAAGGGACCACATGTACTTCTCCCTCATGCACATCTTTGATGCATTGGTGCAAAATCAAGGGGACGTAACACATGTCTATTATCCATGGCAGAAATAGGAGAATATTATACTGCATAGCATCCTCTAGTACATGACACATCATAGGGATGGTTTTTAGTCCAACCTGAATAGGGAGGACTATCGTGCCTACTGTTGAGCACAATGCATCATTGAAAGCTCGCAACATGAAAGTTGAAGATATGATATGTGACTTAGGTAACTTCAAGTGTCCTAAGGCCTTTGTGGTTATTATATTTATTGATGATCCTATTTTAATAAAAACCCACTTGAAAGGAGTGTGGTTCACACATGCAATTATGTGTAGCAGTGGGTCTATTGTAGTAGTGGAAACCATATTGATTTCATGATCATAAAATTAGATCACATGTTCCTGGAACTACTGCACATGCCCCACAAAATTAGTGAAAGCTTTAGGATCTTGGGGTTGAAATTTGATGTCTCTTAAGATTTCCATAAACATCTCCCTATGCCTAGGAGAATGTTGTATGATCTCATATATCGACAACCTTGCTGAGGCTATCTGTAGAATCTATTTGAGCCTAT
This sequence comes from Wollemia nobilis, assembly GCA_028583015.1. Taxonomy (NCBI): domain Eukaryota; kingdom Viridiplantae; phylum Streptophyta; class Pinopsida; order Araucariales; family Araucariaceae; genus Wollemia; species Wollemia nobilis. The sequence continues at coordinate 79,980 of JAQPPZ010000239.1, forward strand.
TACTAATTGTTACCACCGATCTTATTGGTGGGCCTAAAAATTGGTTGCATTGGCCTCTACTGACACACAGATTGAATTTTTATGGGCACTATAGGAGGATATGGCTGGTTGTACCTCCTATTTCTAGTGAAAACATTATGTCTCTTAAGATTTCCATCAACATATCCCTATGCCTAGGAGAATGTTGTATGATCTCATATATCAACAACCTTGTTGAGGCTATCTATAGAATCTATATGAGCCTATTACTAATTGTTACCACCGATATTATTGGTGGGCCTAGCAATTGGATGCATTGGCCTCTACTGACGCACAGATTATATTTTGATGGGCACTATTTTCACCTCAAAGTATTTTGGGATGTATGATGAGTACGGTTCTCAACTTGCCTAGGGGGTAATTTTGGATGTGATACAATACATATAATGTGATTTTTCTCCCTATATTCACTATTTGGAGGTATATTAGCATGAGCTAATATATCCTCTCTCTATTTTCACTCCTTCTATTCAAGGATTCATTGTTCTCATAAGTACTACTCATATAAATGTTACCAGAGCAATATTTTCTATTGAGTGTCCTCTCGCTCGAAGTGCTCACACTTTGTGCGCACATATTCCAAATGATCTTGGAATATGCAGTATTTGTTCTAAATCAAGCTTGTGTGTTCGATCTGCAAGATCATATGTGTGTGGCCTTTAATTTTGTAATTATATATGAGGATATTTATTAGTATGATATCCAATATATTTGTCTGCTACACTCTTGCCCTTGTCTATGAAGATGGCATTTGTGTTGTGTTGTTTTTTGTGATCTATACTTGCATGTGTATATGGGGTGCATGTGCTAGAGGAGCATTTTGAACATTCCCCCTCTACATAGGTGTGCCTATATCTTCCCTCACTATGTGTACTCTTGAATTGAGAGTGAGTAGTAGAGGTTCTGCATCCTAATATTCCTAGCACTTGTTCTAGGCCATTGAGTTGACTAGTTTTCCAAGGTTCGTTAGGGGTCATACCATTTACTCCAATAGTATTGAGATCTATTGTGAAACTTCCAGGTTCATTGTAATTTGAAGTCTTTATGGGTCTGAGTTTTGATGTAACCATATCCTATTACCCCTGATTGGGTGGATCTCATCTATGCCTATACTATGATGATGGGGTCTTGAACCACCCTCAATTCTATCATGCGAGGAATGTGTATTATGTCCTCTGATTGGGGTGTTTAGATGAGAATCCCCATGCATCAAGTTATCACCTCTAATGCTAACTAAACATCATTCAACATAATTCTATGTAGAAGGTTCAAGCTTGTTGTTTTCTGTGTTTTGGAGCCTCAATTTTTGCCTTGATCATGTGTCGAGGTTGGCCTCTCTGTGTGTTAGTGAATTTATCTCATAGATAAGTTTTAAATAATATAAAGTATATAAAGTATTTATCTCATTTAAATCTTCTTTGTGTATCCTAAAACTATTTAATGAATTTTTATTTGTTGAGTATATAATCTAAATCTCATTGTGTTTTGAAAATTTTGATGATATTCTTAGATAGTTAAAGGTTTTCACCTATATACTCATAGTAACAAACCCGGTAATGACATCCAGGTTGTCTATCCCCCAAGATATGGAGATGAAATCCATAACCAAGAAAGGAGCATAGGTACTATCAATTCTCACCCAACACACTATGGTCAGTGATACACCCCTATGAAGAGTAATGCATGCTATTTTCCATGGATAGTATAATTCATGAATTGGCCTTGGCCATGAATGGGTCTCTATGATACAATGTCAAACTAGCCAATCGAGTGGTAATAGCTTCCACTATTGGTCTTGATTAACGGGTTGGATGTGAAGGCCCAATGTCATTGATGTTCACTTTGAATCATGGTGTGTGGGTGTTATTTTTAATTTTGTATTAATGAAATATGCATCAAAAAGCATTCATGATTCTTTTCCTACATGCCTAGAAAATAGTGTTTTACTTTTAGAAGGATGCAAGGCTAAATGCTCTTTACTTTTAGAGAATGCAATGCAAAATTAAAATGATATTGGTCTTTGGAAGGACCCCAAACAAGAAAACCCTAACACATAGTTGACACAGTGGCTACTATTTAGTGTAGTAGGCAATAGTCTCAGCTACTAGATAGAAAAGAAACCAAAAATCCTAGTCGTTGGAGACTAGGGTAGCCAATAGACTTGGTCACTATTCTTAGAAGCGAATAGAAGCAAACATAGACTTTTTATATTTACCTTTAAATTTCACTATGTTTTCTAATTAACATATGTAATTTGCATTCACTAATAAATACATATAAAAATCATGAAAACTAGAGAGATTCAACTAACCTGGAATCCTCATTTGATGATGAAATAGGTTGCTTACTATTTTTGATAACCACTGTTGCTCAGTGTGGCTGGGATGCTAGCCACTATTTTCAACCATGGATAATATTGTGCACTACTATTTTCAACCACATCTGGTACCTACACATAGAAAAACACAATAGATTAGTCAATGCGACAAAAAATGTAGGGTTTCTAATGTGATTGTTACTGAAAGAGACTTAAAAAGTCTAACAACTAGATAATATGCTATCAAAAGGATAAGATAACAAAATAACAAAGTGTAAAGAATGAAAGTAAAATAATATGCCCATATTTATTAATAATTTTGAATCTCTTTACAATAAGGTTGCAAGAACATCCCTCTTAGGGGTTTGACCATTGTGATACATATTACAATCCACAACTCATGTGGTATATGTCTCCAATAGAATCTTAAGGTCTTCAAAATTTGCTTAAGGACTTACTAGGATGCCTCCTTCTTCAATTTTAAGATGAATTATCTCAAAATATGCTTTGTCTTTGAGAGATTTATCACCTGCATGCAAGGAAACAACAAAGCACATTTATAAGCACATGAAACCTCTCACGATGAGGTTGATTTTCAATAAAATGTATGAAACATAGCAAATGCATAAAAAAAGCATGAATGTATGTAAATATGCACAAATATACTTAATAAATTGATGTTAAAGCATGAAGCATGGCTTGAATTATGTAAAAGAACCTAAAAATTCATATAATATTACAAATTAAGCATAAATGAACTTAATCTATGCAAGCTTGCAAATGAAAGCATGAAGTGCATAAATTTAAGCAAGGATACCTATTAATATATTAATTAACCATGAAAATGCATGAAATTTGTCTGATATAGATTAATATAATCTAAATGCATGCTAAGAAAGATAAATCTATGGCTAAAATGGAGGATTAAGCTCATCAAACCCTAGTCATTGATGCTCAGAGCAACTGGCTTTGCTAGAAATTTTTAACAATCATAGCTAATATTGTGGTTCACTATTAACAATAGTGGCCATAGAAAAAGTGTCCTTCTATTGAAACCAGGTTTTGTATATTCTCAAACTATCCATGGAATTGATAGTCAAGGGTCGCTTGGGTATCTGAACATAGATTTACGGGTGAATTTTTGTGAATTCCCAATGGCTTGGTGTGAAATGGTAAGCTTTTTCCTCAAGCTCTTGGAAACTCCATTTATTCAAATGTATGTGTCATTCTTCAATTGGACAACATGTTACCATTCCTCAAGGGTTGCAATTGGATCTCCAGTTTGATAGGGCTTTTTTGCATTCAAATTGTCTCTCTTTTTACCTCTTTGTGGGGTCTATAAATAGACTCTCCAAATCCCAATATTGGATTATCAAGGAAGCAAAGATTAAGAATTAGTTGGCTTGAGCAGTTAGGAGGAATCCTCTAGAAGATTTCTCATCCAAAACTGCTCCAAAATCATTGCAATTTGATTGTTGAAACTGATTTTTCTCGGCTCAATATGGTTGAGTTTGTTACAAAGCTAGGTTATGTTTCTCAGCATGGCTAGGACCCTAGTCATGGTTGTCAACCATGTCTAAGATCTTAACTACTGATTTCATTAGTGGCTAAGGTTGAATAGGCCCATGTTGCCTAAATGAGTGATTAAAATCACTTCTTAGCCTTGAAAAGGTCTAAGAACATTCATATGGTCTACAAATATTCCCATATAAGTAGTCTCCTAAACATGACGTATTTTGGATGTCTACAATACCTATGTTGTTAGCTTTATCTAACCAATATTTAATTACTATCTCTTAACCCTAAATCCATTTCTATCCCTATATTTTAAACATTTAACTGAGCTTAAATGAGTCAACACCTTATTAGTTGACAAGGAATACTAGCCTACTCTGGAGGTTGTATTAGAGCAATCTTTAATCCATCCACTGTTGATATCTGGACTGTGATTAGCAGGTGCACACCTAATATGAGAACTGGAAGATAACAGTCACAGTTTTTAGCTTTTGCTTAATGTCAAATTAGATACCAACAATAAAGGTTTTGCATAATGGTGAATATTCACAAATTGGGCAAATATTAGGATTTCCAAAATTGGAAATTGGCAAATATGAGGACCCTCGATGTCGGTCCATTCGCCTAAAATTTTTAGGACCAATTTTTTCTTAGGGTCAATTTGCCACAATATATATCCAAACATAGGCATATTTGTACTTGTTGGAAAAGTCTTTTCGAGACTGATCTAATGGTGGTATTTTTATGAAGTTATAAGATGATTTAATAGGTCAAAATTCACCCCAAAGATGACATTACTTTTGAGGGTTTCAAATGCCCCAAATTTTGGTGTGAAGATGATTGATTTGATTTTCTTAGGATTCACCTTGATTTGGATTAGGCTTTGCCATTTTTTACAAGTACATTTTGAGTCCAACCCCTTATACCTAACCCTTCCAACAATGCTCAATCAAAATATATATGTCATAGCAAGAGTAGGTCCATTAAGGTATCTAATTTTAAAACCTTATATTTTAGGGTAGAATGCCAAATGGGTCATCACCCTTAGTGAATTTTACATTGAATTCATTAATCAAAAGTCATTAAAAGGACAAATAGTTATAGATCAACTGGTCACATCACCTTTAGAATCATTGCATCTTTTGGATTTAATATTCATTTATGAAATAATTATGACTATAGAAGCACAAGAGCCTAAATATTGGATTTATACTTTGATAGAGTTCGATGCATCAAAGGTTCAGGGGTAGGAATTGTCCTAGTTACCCCACAAAAACAACTCATACCATTATCCTTTAAACTTTAATTTTCATGCTCCAATAAGAGAGCATAATATGAAGAACTCATCCTGGGTATTAGAGCCATGTTAAATCTAAAAACCAAAATCTTAATAGTATATGGTGATTCATAGTTAGTGACTAATCAAATCAATGGTATTTACCAAATCAAATCTGACAAATAAAATTTTTACAAAGACATTATATGTGGAAAGGTGTTTTAAATAATTTAAGTTATTTTAAAACTAGAGTTTTGGGTTCCAAATAGTTATACTAATTCCCTGCATATGTCACCATTTTTTGATAAGAAACACACCCCACTTATTATAAAATTTTGATCTTATAATAATTAATTTTTATTTTTTGAGAGGACCCTCTTGAATTTTTGGTTTTAATTCCAAATTTTGTTTACATCAAGATTTTAAATTTTGCTTACATCAATTTGAAAATTGCTTACATCAAGGTGTCAATTTTTTTTGCATAGAACATTGATTTAAATTGATTTTTTTGAATATTTGCATGTCAATGGTATTATTTTAGATTAAATGTTTTAGAAAATTGAATTTCAAAGGTTTATCCTAAGGTTCAAAATATTAAATTCAATTTTAGGGTTCTTTAAATTTCATCATCTTGCCTTAAATTTACTACAAAATTGAAATTGTCATAAATTTTGATAGAAAAATCTATTTAAGGTTATTCAAAGCCTAGTGGAAATATATTGAGCTCATATTTATAGTGGTACCAAATTTGCAGAATTTTAGCTATATTGAGCTCATCAAAAATAATAATTTTCTATTGCAACCAATGAATTTTAAAGTGCAATATCTCTTGATCCACAATGAATTTTTGAGATATCTTAATGGTTCTGAGTACATGTTTGACTCACTTAGATACATGAAAAGTTTCATGAAATTCTAGACACTTTTAATTTTTGCTATAATTTTGCACCGCATGAAATTCACTTTCAAGCAATTCAAATTTCTTTTCAAGTATTGAAAATCATTATCGGGTAATGATAAAATCCTTCATAATCCATAAAAATACAAAATACATAAATCCTTGGTCTTTGAAATCAATTTATAATGCCGAAATAAAAAATCCCTAAGTGTGAACAAGGTTGGAAAGACAATGTTGGAAAATTGGAATATGTTGGACCTTGATAGAGCCACAAAATCCCGTCACTCAACAAGCTTGGAAAGATAACGTCAAAAAATTAGGAAATTTCAGATCCCAATAGAGTCATAAAATCCCATCACTCAACAAGGTGGAAAGACAATGTTAAAAACTTAGGAAGTTGTCATATCCCGAGATAGTCCCTAAATTTCATCCACTATGTGAATGAAATTTTTCTAAGTGTTGAGAGTGTCGAAAAAGTGGGTCGCTACCACACTCCGAAAGGATCTCAAAATCCCATCATAGAAATGTGCAAATATAGGCTAATTATTACGCTTGTAAAAAAGTGGATCACTACTACACTCTAGATAAATCCCAAAAGTCCATCAACATTGTCGAAAATCTTGGACTGTGGTGGAAAGAAGTGAGGTCTTGAAACCTTATCACTCGACAAATTTGAGTTGGAAAATTGGCTAAGTATGGATTTTTTCAGATATCTCAAACCCATATAAAGCTCTAGAGCATCCTAAAACCCCGTCACCCGATAGTGTTCGAGTAAATTAAACTTTGCTAAATATTGAAAATATCAAGCTTTTGGGGAGGATGACATCAATAAAAAACCTATAAAACCCGACAGTTGGTAATTTTAATCTAGCACCTAGAAGTTGAGCTTGGAAATTGAAAGCCACTTGGATTGATGCCCTAGCAATGAGTGATGATATAATCCTAGGAAAGAATGATCTTAAGCCTAGAAAATATTTTGTTGTAGCTCAAAAGAAAAGAAAATTAAAAATTAAAAAAAAAAATTAAAACCTTAGGAAAATTAAAAATTAAATTAATTATAATATTAATGTTCTAACCTCTACATTTTTTTAATTTTTATAGAAAATTTGCTAGTGGCCACATTAAATATTGCTTATGTAATGGCTGAAAGGGAATTTTAATGCAAGCTAGGCAAGTACAATCGTGCAAGATGGAAGATAGAGAAAATTAATGAATCCAATTTGTAGAGTGATGAAGAGTTAATGAGGCATGGTCAAAGTAGTGTGCACTAAATGGAAGCATCTACAACTGGCTAGAAAGTAAAAATATTTGCACACAATCACCATTTGACAGAGATAAGATCAGATTGTATCTTCACCATTTATGGTGAGATACTCATGAAGATATTTAGGAGTAGTTGGGGTTGAATGGAACTCTATTAAAATATGTTTTTTATTACGTAGAAGCTCAATAGTGGGATTTTTATATTTTTGTTTAAGTCCTTGGGAGTGAGATATTTTAAAAATATAGGGTCATGTCCAATATAAAATCAGGATGCAAAAACTTGGAAATAAAGACTTCTTGCAATATTCAACAAATTTGTTTTGAATGCTTTATTCTATATCTAAGGCTGATGTGCGGTCATCTTCTATAACAGTGTGGCCAGAAGCCTAATATTTTCTAGGTTATGATAAGTGCACCATATTTTGTTTTCATCTCACTTAGAATTAATTTAATTTAATCGTAGATCTATGATTATTGAAATTATGTTATGCTATTGAGCTTCATTATGTTTACTATGTGCTTAAGGAAATTAAAGACATAAGATTTGTGATAGTATTTTATTTGATCTATTCTTATTGTGTGATCTTGAATGTTGATGAGAAACACCAATTGATGTTGACCTCCCTTTTGTTTGTAATTTTCTTTTTGTCTCGTGTTATTTTTATCCCATGCTCAAAGTGGAAGGTGATCTTATAAAACTAGAAATCTTCTTCATTTGATTTTGTCTTATGAAGCTAAGCAGTTTAATTAATTTCAATAGTTATAATTTCTAGTTAGATTAGATATCCTATTACCCAGGTGTTGTAGGTGAGTTGGAGAGGAGAGGTCAATCCTCCAAGGGAGGTCCCAGGTTCGAATCCTACCACCCTACCAAAAAGCTGAATTGGGTACCCAAAATCCAATTGATATTGTTGGTGCGGGCAGGGCTGGGTGCGACTCCCAGGTGACTTTGACGGTATAGAACCCCCTGTTTGTGGTCTCTTAGACCAAGGTGGCCCTGCAAGGGGTTTTTCACTAAAAATATATATATATTAGATATCCTCTCTTTTCTGCTCTACCCTAATATCTTTGTTTTTATTTTGAAGTGATCCATTTTTATGTTCTTTAGAATTATTTATTCATTTAATATACTAAAACTTGAAGAGCTTGATCTATTTATAAATAAAAAATTGATAAACAAGTAGCACAAAACACTACCAAACAACAATAAATGTAGGTTGAACCTATTGCAAGTAAAACATAGTCCACTTAAACTATTATTGAAGTGGAAAAGAACAAAAATATTAGACCTAAATTTGTAACTCATGCCTTGGATATCCACCAAGAATCTAAAGTCAAAGGAAATTTATTCCCATTTAAATATTACTTGTGTTTTTGTTTACCCTTCAAAGGGTGTGCATGGAAGTTGAGCCAACAAGATCCAAATAGGAACACCTTCCATTTTTTGATAGGGGATATGATGATTACCCTAGAGGACATATACCATACTTATAGACTTCCTATAGATGGAGTGACCATGATGGCTGCAAGAGGAAGGGAGTAGAGAGGGATTATGTTGGCAAGGTATTTTGGTCTTAATTAGCACTTAGTACAAGTTCATAGTGGGGGCATCCTATATGGGGACATTTATAAGGATAGGATACTACCACTACAACATACTTTGTTGATGGTTTTGATATGCAGTTATGTATTACCAAATGCTTCACAGGTAAGGTTTCCTTGGAACCTGATTGGGATCATGTGTGATATGGTGAAGTAGAATATATGTTTTCCATGGGTATCTATTTTATTGGATCACACCTATCAAGAGTTTTATGGGCTATGACTAACCAAGAGGGCATCCTTGTGTTGCAGTTTATTAATATAGTTATGGACATGGGAGGATATAGTTGTTATGAGGCTCGTAGGGCTATCCTATGAGGCACATGTATTGATGGATGTAGAGGTATCATATGTTATGAGATAGAATATTGATATGGAGAGGCATATAAAGAGGGATCATGATGGTAATTCTCTATATTATCAAGGGAAATTTAGGAGCCTAAGACTTAAGGATGTTATCTAGCGATCATATAGAGTAGGGCCAGTGTAGTGAGAGGATGGTATAGAGTTGTCAAGAGTGAGGGATGACAGAGGGGTGATTGGATAGTATGCATTTTAGGTTGAGTTATTTCTATTTAGTCATGTGTAGAGATAGTTTTGGTTGTGATAAGGCTTACCTAATACACCTATGGTGATCTAGAGGGTTGAGGGATATTATGGTGTGTGGCCATAGTTCAACCTATTGGACATGTCGTTGTATGAGTTGTTACCATTACCACATGTTGATGATGTGGGAATAACTTTAGATAATGATGTTTGATGAGATAATTAAAGGTGGAAGAATTATCAATGAGGTTGGTGATGTTGGTATAGTAGCAAGGGTCGATGATGTAGGGCCAGAGGTAGCAACTACGATTACAGGGCTAAAGGTAGCAGTTGGGAGTATAGGACTAGGGGTAGCAGCTAGGAGCCCACACATTATAGTAGATGGATTGGGAGGTTCTATGGGTGGGGCCATAATATTTAGTTTTTATGGGATAACTCAATTATGGATGATGATGATGGGTTGAAGGATGGTTCATCACTTAGGCAATGTGTGTGGCCTCAACATGACAGAGGATAGGGCAATGCATATTTAAATGGTATGGATGATAAAATGATATGTTTTTATAAGTGCATATTGAAACTACTAATGTATGTGTGTAATCAAATTCTTTTGGATGTGTGTATTTGATTTGTACAACCATTTATGGTAGAAATAATAAATGATAATTTAACAATCACATTGACATTTGAACAAACTAGGAGATAGGAAAGCATGCAATATGTATGATGATTGCTAAGGATAAGTGTATGTGGATACTTAAAATGTTATAAAAATGATTAACCTATGGATAATGCATATATCTAACACCCCTATTTGGACAAAAATCTTTATGTGCATTGAACTATGTATTAATGTGAAGATTTAATGGCATAGTCTCCTTTATCTATATATGTTGGAATGTTGCATTCTTTTGGAAACTTGGAATATGGTACTACTGATGTATTTGTGGGTGTAGGACCAGGTACTCTCTTTGGTGGGACCATATGGGTAAGCCACTTACAAGAGAGATATACTTAGGGAAATGATGATGACTAGTTCATCAATAACTCAAGGTAACATGGATAATTACCCTTCATGTAGATGCATATCATGTTTGCTTAATTCCATATTTTGCACCATTGGACTAGGAAGTTGCTTGCAATGAGTCTCCTTAAAGTAGGTCGGTGATAGCTTTGTCTATATTAAAAAATGTTGCTTACTTAAGGATAAAACAATGGTGTGGAATATCGTAAAAGTATATTAATGTTTTTTTGTGACATGTTAAATATTTGGTTGGATTATATCTTAGTTCTAGGAATTATTATTTAAACTTTTATTATTAATATTGGAGTTATGGAAATAAATCTAATTTTGGCCTTGAATATTAGAATTAAGGGTTGAATTCTAATGTTTTGTTTTGAACACAATGGAAAATGGGCATAATGTCTATCAAATATATATAAGCTCAAAAGGGGTTACAAGAGGTCCTCCTTTTTATGAATTTTCCTTAGAAGGCTACAAAGAGGGATTTTATAGGGTGAAAGTCCCTTCTCTTTTAGTAAACAAGTTGACAACACCCTGAATTGGTCTTCCAAAGATCCTCAAATTTGGTGGGCTTACTGCTAGTGTGCCACTATTGATCAAACTTGTCCTCAAGACTTGTATGACCTGCAAAAAGGGGTTAGTGTGTTTGGGGGCCTATCATGGATCAAGCCCCATATTTATGAAGACAAAAGATGCTAACTAAAGTAGTAAAATGCATAGTAAAAGTTGTAAATAAATTTAACTACTAAAATACAATGAATATTGCCTACTAGAAAGGTTTTGTGGCCTACTATTGCTTGAAACTGGACTCTAGATAGATTTGCACCCTAGGGTGCGATCGGTTTGGGTATTTGGGTACCTAGTGACTCTAATTGTAACTATATTTTTTTATTCTAACAAAATATGATGTTGTTCTATGACTATAGCAGCTCTTGGTTGGCACCATATATGTTTTTATACTTGTCAAAACCTATCAAAATAGCACACAAGAGGATAGAAAAGGGATAATTATTATGGTGATTGGATAGATGATTGATGGGTGATGGTGTGATGTGATTTTGGCAGAGTTTTGTTATGTAAAATGAGGTGGATGGATTTTAGATAAAAATGACAACTATTTATAGACCTTTGGAGAGGCTAGGGGGGAGTGTGAGGTGTTCCCTATGAGGTGTCCCTCATGAGGTATCCATGGGTTAAATTCTAACTATGGTGATGTTAAGGGTGAGGTGGAAGGTGACTCACTCTTTCACATGCCTTGAAAAGGAATATTTTAAATATCAAAATGCACACATGTGTGAGGCACAAAATATCCAAATTGGTCATGGGTGCACACATGTGTGAGGGAAGGTTAATGTTAACCTTGATTAAGTTGACCTTGGGTTGGACCAAGGTCAAGGGGGTGAGGTGGAGGGTGACTCACCCCTTCCCATATCTTAAATATTAAGCATATTTAAATATCTATTAATATCATGGGTGTACACGTGTGAGCAAAAGGTTAATTTTAACCTTAATTAGACTTAATTAAACATGTAATTAGCCCCTTAAGTGTACTTTAGTGATAAAGTAACTTTTATCCAAGGTAAAGGTTTACCTAGGTTAAGATTTTGATGGTGGTCACATGAGGACCATGGTTAAACATAGGAAAGGGCTTAAGTGGCCCAAGGAGCTTATGCATACCCCTTTTAATAAATGTAAGGTGTTTTAAGGTTAATTAATGTAATTTTATGGCTTTTGTAATTTAATAAACCGTGGATATACGAAAAGTGACCATGTGCAACTTTTAGGTGTCTACATTTGCCCCTTTTTGTACTACAATGTGTGAAGACATAGGGCAGTGCAAAAATTTATTGACACCAGATGATGATTTAATTTTGAGAGAGAATAATTGATGATGGGTGATTGTGAGTGATTATGGACTTTTTCATGCCATGGTAGTTGTTGGGAGAGTAGATGCAAGATTGCTTTACTATCATGATCAGTGTAGGATGTCCCAATTGTGAAAGAAGTGAATGTATTCAAATATTTACCTTTGATACTTTATTAAGCTTGATTTGATTTGATGAGCCATTCAACTTGTGATGGGTCTTGATTAGGTGCTTCATTCATGAGTGGTCTTACAACTACCATTCTGAAGAAATAAATTTCATGATTAACCTATAGGCATAGGTATTGGGAAATTAAAAAGAACCTTACGGCCTTTTGTTAGAGATGCATGAAACTAAAGGAAGGAATGATAGATGTAGAAATATATGCATATGAAAATGAAATGTCATCGATGTGTGTGCATGCGTGGAGTGTTGTTCATTGTTTGTTTGGTGATAATGCATGTTTTTAAATATGCATGTGTGTGAATGTGTGTGTATATTTTTCATGGAGTTGTAGGATATTATGTGGGAAAGTGTATTGACGTATGGGTGAATGAGCCAAATGGGTGTGCAAAAATATCATTTGTTTGTATTTTTGTGTTATGGCACATTTTTTAGTGTGCATGTATGAGTGTGATGTGACATGTGTGGGGAGGGAGGGTGTGAAAAATTTTTCCCTGTGGGGACAAAATGGGAAAATGGGTATCCAAAAATTTCTAGATCTATATGGTCATTGGATACCCTACAACTATGTATGGTCAAAGAGGTGCCATGTGACCATACAATTTTTTTTTGGATGCCACTACGGGGAGGGCACAAAGTTAATTGTATGGATGCATGAATGAAGTGTGTTTGTATGGTTTTGTTTTGTGTACTAACAAGAATTTTTACATGAAATAGGTACAAAATATAATTTTGAGGCAACACTTTCATCCTTTATTAGAGGATCTAAAGGATATGTTGGATTCTAGTAACCTATAGTGGTTGCAAGATGTGGGATTGCATGGGGTGGTTGAGATGAGGGCTATACATTGTGATCATGCCTATGTGGAGGTATTGTGTGAGTTATGGGATACCTATCACAACATATTCCATATCTTGAAAGGGGAGATGATGATTACCCTGGAGGACATCTTCTGGATCTATAGATTACCCGTGGAGGGGTTGACTATGATCCTTGCCATGTGGAATCAGTGGAAGGTGATGTTATAGGTATTGTTAGATGACATATGGGAGGAGGTGAGAGTCACTAGTAGAGGCATAGATTATGAAGAGTATTGGCATGATAGGATGATATCACTAAGACACTTTGTGGCTATGACAATTATAGCCAACCATGTGATGTCAAATGTATCAGGATGTTGATTTTTATGGATATTGATGGGAGTGATGTGTAATATGGTGGATTATGGTCATTAGTATGCATGGGTGCCTAATTATTGGTGTAAACTTATAGAGAGTTGCATGGAGTGTGATAAGTAGGATAATGAATTATGGGGGTGGGTTTGCTCATCTAGGTATGGGGATGGGAGCATATAGTCATGGATAAACCAGAGGACCTACCATATAGGGCACATGATTTGATGAAGATAGATGTACCCTATGCATTATGGTGGTAGATAGATATATAGGTGTGATGGCATAGGCCACATTAGGGGTAGGCTCTTTATTACAAAAGGAAATTCAATCGATTGATACCAAAGGACATCATATAGAGATCGTAGAGGGGAGAACCATATTGGTGTGAGGTAGGGTGAGATTTATGTTGAGTGAGGTGGGGATGATGGGTGATTGGATGGGAGGCCACCCAAGCAAAGTGGTTTCCATTCAGCTATATGTTATGATAGTTTGGGTTACGATAGGAGGTACCTAAGGTACCCATCATGATTTGGTAGGTTAAGGGAGATCCTGGGTGATGACCAGTAGTGGAGCCTCTAGATTTAGCCTTGGACATAGTCATAGATATTCTATATGTGGGGGATATAGGTGTTAGGGTAAAATAAGGTAGTGTATTGCATTACACTACATGGGGTTATTACATTTACTTTTTTATGTAATTACCATGAGATATTTTACCTCATGGTTAAACTAGGTAAGTACCTAAATATACTATGTCAGATATTTAGGTTAGTATTATGGTTAGAACTCTCTACCTAGGTTAGTGGTTAGCATCATGCAACTCCTTCCCTATTCTATTGTTAGAGGGTAGTTAGCGAGAGTCTCTACACTATTGGTTATTAGTCTATTATTTAAACATAGACTATTGTATTGATTAGGTTAATGTTAAATATATTATTTGCTCTCTCTCTTATGGGACCTACATTGGTATCACTCACTTGGGGAATACGAGCTTTGCTCATTCCAAATTATCTGGATGGACTCCCATGGAGCAGCTGAGGTGCTCAATGCGGAGAGTCCCTCATAAAGCAGCTGCGGTGCTTGATGTGGAATCACTCCTATGGAGCAGTCGTAGTTCTCCTACTCAGGCCAATAGTTGACATGGTCGGCCAATAGATCAAGCCAACTCGATCGATGTCGACTAAGGGCTCACAGACCTGGCTGACTTAGTTGATGCTGACTAGGGCCCACGATATCCTATATCGGCTATGGTCGATGTTTGGAGGCATATAAACCTTGGCTCCCACATTGGACCAAGGCCCATAGAGCCACGTAGGCCAAGCAACCACATGGCCCACTCATAGGAGAGCAAAGAGGGCAGGAGCACCCTCCCCTCCCTATAAAACATAGACCCTACATAAGGATCTAAGAGGGTAGGAGGCCCTCCAATCCTAGACCGACGTGTGGCACATACTGCATGCACCGAGGTGGTCCTTGGATGACTCAAATCATGCCACATGGCACACATGCCAATAGGAAACTGATGCATATAGATGGGACTCGACATTAATCAGACACAACATCAACACATGGCACATCACCATCGGATCGATGCTAACTAAACATGACATCGAAAGGTGAAACATCACCACAAGACTGATAGACTGATTGGCCTACAATTGGCACCATGTGACAGTGTCCAAAAGTGCAGGTGACTCTGGTCGATTGCCCAAAGGCAATCAATGATAAAGGGGAGGCCTCCACCTTAAAAATCCCTTTGCATCCCACTATGGGATGCATGTGGGATAAAAGTCCCACGATTTAAAAAAAAAAAATTGTGGACTTCACAAAGCAGCGCACAGGCTGCTGTTTCGAAGAGCCTGGTGGCTCGCTTAGCTAAGGCGGCCGCATGGAAGCCGTGGGGTCACACGATCGAACCACCCCCGCCCAAAAAACAAGGTTTTTTTTTAGTTTTTTATTTTTTTTGTATTCTTTTATTAAACTTATAGATTTTTTTAATAATTTCATACCAATTTTTAATGAAAAATCATTTTTTTTCTAGTAATCAATGGTTTTTTGTTTAAAACAAGTATTTTATTATTAGATTCATCTTTATTTTTGATAAATTTATACATTAAAATAGACAACAAGAAGAACACAACCAAAGCCAAAACTTTACATTTTTGCCACTAATGCCTTAAAATTCTTTAGTTTTTCTTCAACCATTGGAGATAAAAAGACAAAGCATTTTTTTTGGCTGCAAAACAAAAGGTGTTCTTCAACAACATTGTGCAATAAACTCCTCATAAGGCCTATATTTTTTTTCCTTCATCATCATTTAGGAAGACATAGACCTTCACATTTCTATTGCAAAACACAAGGCTTGAAGTGATTTAGGGAGCATAAAAGGTTCTCTCAATTTTTTTTCCAACACAACACATATTGCTTTTGTTCTCTCCTTCAAGAAAGGGGACATAAAAACATAAACTAGCAATATTTTTGTTGTCAAAACTTGAGATCCAAAACCATTTTTTTTTGCTCCTACATGATACATTGTTGAAGACAATACCAAAGTCATTTGTCGACTGGTCTGGAAGCCTTTCAAATGCGGGTCGTGTGTCGACTTGTCTTGAAAGGAGTGCTAAAAAATTATTCAATTTTGTAAAACATTAAGGGGGGATAGAAGTCATTTTGTTGCTTCTATTATTTGCAAAATTATAAAGAACAAGGGGGGATTCTTCAACACTGTAAGAAAGGTGCAATCTCGATTGTACTCGACACCTTTCTCAAACATTGACTTTTTACTAGGTGCATTCTCGGTTGAATCCGACACCTATAGTGATAATAATGTGGGTTGCTTTCATGTTTTTGATTATTTGCACTAACATCCATGTTTTAATGTGCACTTAAATCATTCACAAAACAACATTGGCAGAAGCATTTTTAGAAACCCATATTTCACTCAAAACGTGCTACACTTTACAAACGTTGAACAATAGTCAATTTTACTTACCCCCCAAAGGTCAAAATTCAAAACACACCTTGATTAACTCTTTTTGTTTGGCTTAATTTCCTCCAAACTTCTCATCCTTCTTGAAGGATGTTAAGGTAGGTGCCATTAAATATCCTAGAGAGAATAATCACAAGTCTGTCAACCAATCCCTTTTTCATTTGCTCTATCTTGTTTGATTTAAATTCCTCAAAATTCTCATCCCTTATTCAGGGTGTTAAGGCAGGTGCCATTAAAAATATTATAGAGGTGAATTAAAAAAAACTTCCATATACTATTTTGAGGGTATAGTGCAAGATACAACCATCTTAGTCCTATCAAATTTGAAACCTAAACCATGGCCAT
Source organism: Wollemia nobilis (assembly GCA_028583015.1). Lineage (NCBI taxonomy): Eukaryota > Viridiplantae > Streptophyta > Pinopsida > Araucariales > Araucariaceae > Wollemia > Wollemia nobilis. The sequence goes on from JAQPPZ010000239.1 coordinate 97,018, forward strand.
GATACACAAGTATCTCACTAAGAGCCAACTACTCAAAGGTTCAAATTATTCAACTTGGAAGACTAAGATGAAAGCTATCTTAACTGTAGAGGATTTTGAAGAACACAAGCTTATATTGAGAGGGGGGGTGAATAGTATAAGACCTCTTTTTACTTTTTCCTTTATACTTAAAAATAGTAAAGCAATATACCCAAAGCAATATCAAAACAAAGCACAATATCATCCACAAAGGATACCAATTTTAACATGGTTCACCCAGAAATCCTGGGCCACGTCCACAAAACTTTTCTCTAAAAGTTATCTCAAAGTTCTTTGGGAAACCTTCCCAATTACAATGTTTATGAGCCTCGGCACAAAGGAGATACCTTCCCCCAATCTAAATTTATGAGCCTCTGCTCAAAGGAGATACCTTCCCCTCTATCTAAATTTATGAGCCTCTCGCTCAAAGGAGATACCTTCCCTCTCGCTCCGGAAATGATCCCTCGAAGATCAACTCGCCTCTACCTCTTGCCAGCACGTGGAACTCCTTTCCACCGAAGACCTCCTATCCTCAATGCTTAGCCTAAGAGACCTCTCGCCTTCTATGATCACATCCACAGCAGCTCAGCAACCTGTACCAAACATAGTCAGTCAGTCTAGTACAAGTCTTCCTCTATCTGTCAAATTTGTCCAACTCTTGAACAAATCAATCCTCTGCATACAAGACTTCTCAAATATTTTCCAAATATATCCTCAGGTTCTTCTCAAAGAACCAATGCACCTCTATCCTCAAGTTCTCTGATAGAACTCTCAAACTCAGCTCACAAGTCCTCTACTAGGACCTGTCCAAATCTGCTCACAAGTCCCCACTAGAACCTGTCCAAAAAACTGCTCACAAGTCCCATCGAAACTTGTCCAAAACTGCTCACAAGTCCCCACCGGAACATGTCCAAAAACTGCTCACAAGTCCTCACTAGAACCTGTCCAAGAACTGCTCACAAGTCCCCACTGGAACCTGTCCAAAAACTCAGCAAGATCACCAAGAAAAACTTTCTTAGTAGGAAATCACAAAGTGAATTGTTAGAGACCCAATGTGATTTGTCAAACTCATAGAAGCATAAAGAGAATTGTTAGAGACTCAATATGTTCTATACTCAAATCCCAATCTCAAAACTCAACTCAAATAAACTCAGCTCAATCTCAATCTCCAATCTGAAAACTCAACTCAATATCTGAAATGGATAGGATAGAATGTTTTCTTTCAAGAACATGAAACCCCAACAATTGCCAACTATGCAAAGAATCACATATAACAATGATACTCATGTTATTTCCACAACTAATTAGGATTTTAACAACAATGCTCATCAAACAAAGTTTAGTCAACCAACACCATTCAACTCAACATCAACCTTGAAGCATTCAACCAATCATCACAAGAAAAGGAAACAAGTAGAAATCCTTTTCCCTCCACACTTATTTTTAGAAAACCATCAATCAATAACAACCATGGAAGAATGTACCCATACCTTTACTTTGATGAAGAAGGAGAACTCAAAAACTATCACAACATTAATTCTCAATTTACCACCAATTAGAGTTAGCAACTATACAATAATACACAATAATAAAGATCCAAAATAACACCTTATTACTCCAACTTAATATTAACCACCAAAAATATAATATACATACAAAGTAAAATCTCTTTACACATTATTACTCCACATAAGCATCAAGCATTAATAATAACAATGTCAAAACAAAGATTACAACTTAACCTTATACCTCCATCAATAATTCTTGATCAAATCAACTCAAATATCCCAAGTCAACAATAAAAAGATTTACCTTGGCAATACTTAGTTCTCCAACCTTAGGAGAAATGAGGAGCCACCACTATAAGCGCTAAAGTGCATTCTCCTCTACTTACATAGCCCAATCATAGCCGCTCTCCTTTGTGCATCACAACAAAAGGAAAAATGCACTCGACGTGATTCGAAACCTGTATCTCTGCCTAGCGAGCGCCTTTACTCAAACTCCATCGCCATTGGAGCACAAGTTCCCGACAAAGAAATATTAAACTATAATTTTTTTTATCTTCACTTGATCATAGGATATGGAAAACGTATTCATTTTCCTAGCACTGTCCAAAACATAAGTCACTGAATGCTTGCATTAATCATCTCACAGCATAGTCTAGAAAAACACAGTTTAGGTGCAATTGCCAATCCACTAACGTCAAGCAAAAAGGTAAGGATGTAGCCCAAGCTCAAATCTGAGTATGCCAAGCACGATTTCCAAGACACAGATCAAGCATGATTTCAAAGACATCAATTGGAGATTCGAAGACACAGAACAAGCACAAATCGAAGACACCAAGCGCTATTTGAATGATACAAAGCAAATGCAAATCGAAGACACCAAGCGCTATTCGAAAGATATAGAGCAAACGCAAATCGAAGACACCAAGTGCTATTCGAAAGATATAGAGAAAATGCAAATCGAAGACTCCAAATAATCGATGGTGCTCTTACTTTAGAAAATCATCCCCACTTATATAGCCAATTCTCCTTAACTTTTTGACGTCGGCGCTCCTCCAATGATGGCAACACGTCGACGAAAGAAAAATTTATCAGCGTCACTTAAGGGTTAAAAGACCCTTTAATAATAATTAAAATAATTATTATTATTATTTTATTAATAATAAATTAAACTTAGACCTTTGTCAAAGGTTTGAGTTAATTTAATTATTAATAATAAACATGGACCTTCAAGGTTTTTCAAGAAGCAAAAACCTTTGCATTAAGTTAAGCTTGGTTTTAATAAAAACCCTTAATGAGTCCAAATTGTTTTAAGAAAAACCTTTAACCTTGTCACCATGGTTTTAATAAAAACCTTTTAATAATATGAAGCTTTCTCAAGATATTTTTGACATCACACTCTTTTTGATATCAACACAAAAATGCCTTTTGACATCAATGACAACTTATACACTTGAGCAAAAGCAATGTACCCAAAGTACCCAAAATTGCCAATAGATTTGTGGTCCATAGTGAATGGAAGTGTCACTAGATCTCAATCACCTGGAGTAGATCAAAGAGAATTTGATAAAAAGGATAAAAAACTATCCTTAATGATCTTGCTCACTATTACTGATGATATCCAACCTCATATCAGTGAAGCTACGACTAGTAAGGCAGCATGGGATGCCTTAAATACCATCTATGAGGGAAAGAATAAATCAATGATTCTTAACCTCCAAACATAGCTTCATACTCTACATATGAAATTAGGAGAAACCGTAGAGCTATTCCTCTGTAGAGTTGCAGAATTGAAAACAAAACTGCTATCCTTAGGAGAGAAAGTGGAAGACCAAGTCTTGAACTCTATCATTTTGATAGCTCTTCCTGAATCCTACCAAACGTTTATCACTTCACTACAAGTTTCTAGTAGGATAGTAACTTTTTTCAAGTTTGTAAACATGCTTCAAATAGAAGAAGCTAATCAACTCCAAAGAGATGAGGTATCCAACAATGCTCTTTTCTCAAAAAGACAAGGTGGTAAGAAAAAGTGGAATCAACAGAAAGGTTCTTCTTCTAATCAAGAAAAGGGTAAATCCAAAGAGATTCCGAAGAAGAAGCAGTATTGTAAGATTTGTGACAAAGACACTCATGAAACCAAAAGATGTTGGTTTAAGAACAAACCGCCCAATGAACAAGGAAACAAAAAGGGCCAAGGCAAACCTAAGAACAAGAACAAACAAAAAAAGGGAGACATTGCAGCTGAAGATTCTAGTTTAGATTCTGAGAGAGCACACAAAGTGCTCATGACATATACAGATTCCTCCCATAAGGACTCTATGTGGTACATAGACTCATGCGCTAGTAAACATATGACTGGTGATAAATCTTGGTTTACAACATTTGAGGCTCGAGAAGGTAGACCGGTCACCATTGTTGATGATCAAACCTATCAAGTTTAGGGAGAAGGAAGTGTTTCTGTCTCCCTTCCAGATGGAGAATGTAATATTCAAAAAGTTCTTTATGTACCAAGATTGAAAAATAATCTCTTGTCAGTTCCACAAATCTTGGACAATAACATGAATGTCAATTTCAATGTGGACAAAGAAAAGAAATGTTGCTTTATCACTAAGAAGGGAAAACATATAGCAACAAGTTCATACAAATATGTTTTGTTTGTCTTAGATGCAATTACCTCTACCCATACTACATTGGCAGTAACCACAAAGGAGGCCACTTCTCTATGGCATAAGAGATTTGGGCATTTGAGTTCAAGATATTTACTAGAGTTGAGTAAATATCAAATGGTGAAAGGACTGCCTACTCTTTCATCTACTTTGCCAGTGTGCTCTGATTGCTTGTCAGGAAAGCAACATAGATTACCTTTTGAACCTAGCTCTTTTCGATCTAAGGTACCTTTGGAGTTGGTTCACACATATTTGTGTGGTCCCATGTCTACAAGTTGTGGAGGAAAAAGGTATTTTCAATTGTTTGTCAATGATCACTCATGGAAAATGTGGGTCTTCTTATTGCAGTTGAAGTCTGAAGCATTTTCCTATTTTCAACAGTTCAAAAAGCTTGTTGAGAAGGAATTAGGATGCTTTATTAAGACCCTCCATTCAGATCGAGGGGGGGAATACACATCAAAAGAATTTTCCTCATTTTTATAGACACATGGGATAAAGATACAGTTAACAACAACCTATACTCCTCAATCCAATGGGGTTGTTGAGAGAAGAAATCGGTCCATTATGGAAATGGTTCGATGTATGCTTAAGGGGGCCAACCTTGAGCAAACTTACTAGGCTAAAGCTATTCAAACTATAGTATATATTCTGAATAGGGCTCCCACAAGGGCTCTTGAAGGTATGACTCCTCAAGAATCATGGAGTGGTAGGAAACCCTCCATAACTCATCTATGGGTATTTGGGTGTAAGGCATTTATGCATATACCCAAGGAGAAAATAAATAAATTATATGATAAGTCCCTACCTTGTGTATTTCTTGGATATGATGAATTTTCAAAAGGCTATCGGTTGATAGACCCATTTACCAAGAAGATACATGTCAGTAGAGATGTAGTGTTTGATGAAGCTTTCACACCCAACACTACATCAATATACCTAGATGATGAGGAGGAACATCAACTTCCTTCTTCACAATATAAAAAGCCACCCAAATGGTATACAAACACAAATAAAGACTCTAAAATCACTTTCCCACCTGATCTTACTCTCAATCATCCAAAGACACGAAGCATGATGTAGAAAGAAAATAATGAAGCATCCACTTCAGTTGATGATCTTTGTGCAGATTTTCAAGATCTTTCTATTGATAGAGAGTTACCAAGGTAATATGAGATGGAAATAAATGAGGAGAGGGTTTACTTGTCAGCATGTGATGAGAATGAACCTTCTACAGTTGATGAAGTATTTAAACTACCTCAGTGGAAGGCAGCTATGGATGCAGAATATAACTCCCTCATAAAGAATAAAACATGGAAGCTAGTGGATTTTCCTAAAGGAAAGAAACCCATAGGCTGCAAATGGGTTTAAAAAGTAAAATATAAGGCATATGGCACTATAGATAAGCATAATGCCTGACTTGTGGCAAAGGGTTATGCTCAAAATTAAGGGCTTCAGTATGAGGAAATCTTTGCTCCTACAGTAAGGATGACCACCATTCGAGTGCTTTGTGCTATGGCAGCACAATTTAGATGAAAATTACATCAGATGGATGTAAAGAGCACCTTTCTTAATGGTGACTTAAAAGAAGAGGTGTACATGACTCAACCTCCTGGATTTACAAAGGTAGGCCATGAGCAACATGTTTGCAAATTGGTCAAATCATTATATGGGCTAAAACAAGCCCCAAGAGCATGGTACATAAAAATGGATAGTCACCTACTGTAGCATGGATTTAAGATAAGTCCATCTAACGTAAATTTCTATATCAAGAACATAGGTTATGAGATAGTGATTCTTGTGTTATATGTATATGATCTAATCATCATTAGTAATTCATAGAACTTGATTAACACTATGAAAGATGACTTCAAAGAGTCCTTTGATATGACAGATCTAGGACTTCTCCACTACTATCTTGGCCTTGAGATAGAATAGAAAGAGAATCATCTTAGGGTGACTCAGACAAATTATGCCAAGACTTTAGTAGAAAAATATCGTATGACTGATTGTAAATCCAAAGCAACACCGATGGAATCAGGGCTATAGTTATCATGATATGAAGACTCACCACAGGTAGATGGAATAATTTATAGATAGATGATTGGAAGCCTCATATATCTGACTAATAATAGACCAAATATTACTTATGTTGTAAACTATCTCTCACGGTTCATGCAAGAACCAAAGGTCTCCCATTGGAAATCAGCTAAGAGAGTCCTACACTACATTCAGGGTAGTGTCGATTATGGTCTAGAGTATAAGAAGAATAACTCATTCTTCTTACAAAGTTACACTAACTCTGATTATGTTGGATCCATAGATGATAGAAAATCAACATCAGGCTATGTTTTTCATCTTGGATCTAGTCTTGTCTCATGGCATAGTAAAAAGCAATAGGTGGTTGTTTTTTCAACTGAGGTAGAATATCATGCTGCACGTGGAGCTGTGTGTGAAACGATATGGCTAAGTCACATCTTGGCTACCATGGGCCTACCAAAGAAACTTCCCATTCACATGTTTTGTGACAACTCAGGTGTTTTGAACTTGGTCAAGAATCCAGTGCATCATGAATGAACTAAGCATATTGATACAGATTGTCATTTCATTCATGATGAAGTTCCTAAGCATAGAATCAAGCTCCAACACATTCACACCGATGAACAGGTTGCAAATATTTTTATAAAGGCACTTGGACGTGTCAAATTTCAACTGTTTCGAAGCAAAATTTGTATATCAAAGTAATGTAATAAAGGGGGGATGTTAGGGTAAAATAAGGTAGTGTATTGCATTACACTACGTGGGGTTATTACATTTACTTTTCTATGTAATTACCATGAGATATTTTACCTCATGGTTAAACTAGGTAAGTACCTAAATATCCTATGTCAGATATTTAGGTTAGTATTATGGTTAGAACTCTCTACCTAGGTTAGTGGTTAGCATCACGCAACTCCCTCCCTATTCTATTATTAGAGGGTAGTTAGCGAGATTCTCTACACTATTGGTTATTAGTCTATTATTTAAACATAGACTATTGTATTGATTAGGTTAATGTTCAATATATTATTTGCTCTCTCTCTTACGGGACCTACAATATGGACTATACCAATATATGATGCATGGTGGGCCACTTAGATTTGGGTGCTTAGAGTGGGTGTGATTGATAGGTATGTGGGCCATAATAGTAGGGGCAAGTGGAGGTTTGGGATGGATTGGTGGAGAGGCTGAGGGTGGGGGAGGTAGAATAAGAGGATCTCTTAGTGTAGGAGTGAGTAGACCACATCAGACTATTATGGGGTTAAATTATGAGGGAGGTGTGGAGGTGAGTAGTCCCTAGCAGGCAGCTATGGGGTGTGATGATGTGGTAGAGGAGGACATTGAGGAGGAGACTAATGTTGAGCTACTATGATGGGTACAAAAATGTATAGAGAGAGATATTATGTCCCTATAGGAGGATGGGAGGATTCGATGGTAGCCCCTAAGGGGAGTGATGATCCAACCATGGCCAGGGTGGATTTAAATATCTATCTATGTAATATGATGCATACATATGAGTATAATCATATGTTCTAGGATAGAGTATGATAGGTAGAGGCTCAAATGACCTAGCAAGAGATGGCGTACATGCAAGTGCAAGTTTCCTTGATAGTGGAGAGGTATGAAGCTATAGTGGGGCAACTAGAGGCTGAGAGGGAGGTGGCATGAGTGAGAGGGCAAGTGGAGACATTTGGGGCCAATGTAGTGTGATTACAGGAGGAGGCCATACAAGAGTAAGCATAAAGGAAGGTCTTGGAAATTAAGGTGGATCGACTATGATAGGAGGTTGTGCATGATAGAACATAGAGGGATGCCATCATAGTAAATGTGGCTTGCCTATGAGAGGAGACTACCTAGGAAAGGATCTAGAGAGAGTATGGTGGTGGATGTGTATTGACTACGAGAGGAGGCTACCCAAGAGAGGATCCAAAGAGAGTCTATGGTAGTTTAGAGGGATGGATGTGTTAGGTGAAGGATCACATAGAGGATTTGTTCTACAAGGAGGGGAGGAAGGTACATCAACTATAGGTTTAGTTAGTGATTTATGGTATTAGAGTCCTATAATCATCAAAGTCAATATCACAATCCCATCAAAGTAGGAGTATGTAGTCAGTGAGATAGCCATAGAAAAGCAAGTTTGACCTAGGCTAGAGCAGTTGAGGAGGATCAAGGAGAGTGGAGGAGCCTCCTACCCCACAAAAGGTAAATGGAGAGACTTGATGAGCCCTGGAAATGCTCATATTTTGTATGTATTTTATCGATTATTATGCGGCAATATAATAGGAACTATGTACTTTCATGAATTATTATGTAATTATTTTATAGAATTGTGTGTGTTATCTAATTTGTGTGTTTTAGTGTGTTTGTGTGGAATTTAGTTAGTTTTGACATATTTGGATCAGTAAAGGTCCTTCATGGACCTAGCACTATGTTTCTTCTAGGATCAAGGCATGGTGGTTAGGTACCTTCCTCTTCAAGGAAGGCACCAAGAGAAGGTAGGTGCCTTATGTATAAATAAGGGACCCGACATACCTAGGCACCTTCCTCATAAGGAAGGCACCCCCATACAAGGCAAGGCACCTTTCGCATAAAGAAGTCATCCAGCATAAGTAGGTGCCTTCCACATGAAAAAGGTGCTTAACACCAGTAGGCATCTTTCATATGAAGAAGGTGCTCAATACCAGTAGGCACCTTTCGCATAAAGAAGGTGCCTTCCAAAGCATTCAAGGAAGATGCCTTCCTCATAGAGAAGGTGCCTCCATATTTCACCAGTTGACCAAATAAGCGGTGTGGGCAGTGTTGACAAGTATAGTTCCAGTTACACATAATAAGAAATAATTCTAGGGAGTTGCACCAACGAACGAGGATGTCTTACCTACATCGAGCAAAGCATGATCCAGCTCAAGCAACTCGAACCAATCAGTGAATTCACCACTATTAGGAATGACGACTATTTTTAGCAGATGTCGATTGTGTTTACCAGACTATCCCAATTTATTCTGGATTGAACTACTATTGTAACCTCATTGTAATAGAAGATCTATGTGTGTGCTATATAAACACACACATACCTCTTTGATAGATATCCAAAATTTATTGATTATTTTGAGGAGATAGAAGTATTGTAATTATCTTGCAATTATAATAAAGTTCAAGAGTTCCTAATCACGTGTTCAACTGGAAGGGAGCTACTGGAGCTTGGTCCCACTCCAAGCTAGTATTCCTTCCCTTTTACTTCTACTTTCCTAGATCAATTTCTTGCTTTAATAGGTTTGCTTTTTGTACTATTATTTTTAGAAGAATTATTTTCATGTCTATTTAATTATGCACGTATGAGTATTTAATTTCTAAGGATCTAATTATTCATACGTAAACTATTGTGGTGTGGATGAATGAATGTAGTTTCTTTAAAACCCCCAATGATAGAATTAACCGGACTCATATAAGAAGTGAGTATTATGAACGATCTTGTTTGAGAAATTTCTAAAGTTTATGTGATCCCTGGTCTGACAATTTAAATGAATGGGCAGTGACAAAATAGGATCAAATTTAACCTGTGTTTAGCCCACAACATTTTAGTATCATTTATGGGGAAGTGCCTCTACTAGATTAATTACAATACCCGAAAAACTTCCATCTAAATTTGTATGAGTCCCTTGAGGAAGAGAGGACCTGATGGTTATTTTATAAAACAAACTCCATAGAAATATGAGTCAGTTGAACACTCTAAATTTGAATTAGATTTACCCGACTCATTGCCAGTAGTCCACTAGAGTGAGAATCCTCACCTTGTGCAAAGTGCCTCCTCATCCCACCAACCTGGGGAAGAACAAACCATTGTAAACCCATTGTTTAAGAGGACACCCTCAGAGGAAGCCCTACTATGGAAAGCTATAGAGGATCAGATGATAACACCAACCAACTTCAAATACATGATCCAAAAATTTTTGAATGACCATGAGGCCATATAAACTGCATTAGAGACCACATATCATGAAAGAATAGCCAAATAAGAGACTTCATCTAGCTTTAGTTTCTTGATAAAGGAAGCAGTAGGAGAAACCAAAATGAAGAACATATCCCCTGCTCACCTTCCTACCTTTAGAGGATACCCAACCAAATACCTTGACCTATTTCTATTCAAGTTTGACGTTCTATGCAGGTCTATGGATTATAAATCTGATACATAGAAGTTGAAGCTCTTTCATTCCACATTATATGATGCAACTCTGTGATGGTTCATCAGTCTAGGAGATAAAAATATTGCTACGTGGGATAAAATGAAGAGGCTCTTTTTAGAGCAATATCAAGGCTTCAAGAGAGCAAGAGACTCCAAAGAAGAGGTCCTAAACATGACGCAAAAGGAAGATGAATCTCTGGAGGAATACTAGGAGAAATTCAATTTCAATCTTCAATGATATCCTCATGTGAAGCTAGCTGACAAGTATCTTAAAAGCACATTTTTAGGACTTAACAATGAATCATTAGAGGCTCTCAATATGATTTTTGGAGGTGATTTCTACTAGCATGCTATGGAATATATCCGACAATTATGCCGGAACTACTCAAGAAGGAGAGGCAAGACCACTTCTAGAACCATGAAAGCAACTACTTAGGTCACAAAATAGAGATAGGCAACATGCTAGAATATTTGAAAAGTGAGATGCTTTCATATCTGGCATTGCAAATGGACACGCTACTGTTAGAGAAAAAAAAGCAAGAAAACGAAGCAACATTGGCCTATTTCTACCCGAAATGTAGAGGGAAGCATGCAAAGAGCACATAACCAAAAAAAAAAGTTAGAGTATGTATAGTATGCAAACTAAATCATAAGACTCAATTGTACCCATAATTGCCCAGTATCAAAGAGGATTTTTATGCCACTGAAGCCTATTTTATAGGCAATCAGAGGAATTGGCCACAACCCCCTATGGGGAATATGCCAACAATAATGCCTGTTGGCAATTTTGGGTACCTTGGGTACATTGCCTTTGCTCAAGTGTAGAAGTTGTCATTGATGTCAAGAAGCTCTTGAAGGAATTTGATTTAATGTCAGATTATTCAGAGCATGGACAATGAGTTTCCAGGAAGATCAGAGTAGCCCATTTGCAAAAGATCAAAGAAAAAGACAAGTAAGAAAAGGTATGCAGCAGGCAAGAAAAACTGTCGTGATTTCACGACATGTTTGAGGAGAGAGAAAGAGCTGGCAAAACTGTCATGATTTCGTGACATGTTGGAAGAGAGAAGAAGCAAGAAAACTATCATGATTTCACGACATGTAGGTAGAGAAAAAGGCAAGTGGAAAAACTGTCACGATTTCGTGACATGTTGGCAAAGAAGAAGAGCAAGGTGGAAAGTGTCGCGATTTCGTGACATGTCGCATTTTCGCGACTCGAAAAGTGCAGGAAGGCAGAGAAGGAAAAGTGTCACGATTTCATGACATATTGCAAAGAAGATTGTATGGACGGAAAAGTGTCACGATTTCGTGACATGTTGCAGGAGAGGGAGTCCGAAAGAAAAAATGTCATGATTTCATGACATAATGCTGAAAAGAGAGTCCACAGTGTGAATTGTCACGATTTCGTGACAAGTTCGAAGAGAGAGAAAGTTACTCGAAAGGTGTCACGATTTCGCGACATGCTGCAGAGTTCGAAGTGAGAACAGTCATGATTTCGTGACATGCTGAAAAGCTCAAAGTGAGAACTGTCACGATTTCGTGACATGCAACAAAGGGAAGAGTCTAAAATGAGAAGCATCATGATTTCGCGACGGGCTACAAAGAAAGCGTACGGAAGCTGAAAGCGTCGCGATTTCGTGACAGAGAAAAGATAGCAGACGACAGCAGAAGTGTCGTGATTTCATGATAGAAACTGATAGCATGTCTTCCATAGGTGAAGTGTCACGATTTCATGACAAAAGCAGAAAGGAAGGCTATGAAGACAAAAGCGTCACGATTTCGTGACATGTTCCAGTTTCGCGGGAGTAAGGCAGAGAGAAGCTCAAGGCAGCAAAAGTGTCACGATTTCGTGACATGTTCCGTTTTCGCTAGTGCAAGCCGAGAAAAGGTTGAGAAAGCGAGAAGGGTCATGATTTCACGATAGGAGTGAAGATGATGTCATCAGAGGCAGTAGTGTCGCGATTTCATGACAAAAGCAGAGAAGAAGGCCATGAAGTCAGAAGGGTCACGATTTCATGATAGGAGTGAAGATGACATCAGCAGAAGTAGAAAGTGTCACGATATCGCGACAAAAGCCATAAGATAGTGTTCGGTTGCAAAGGTGTCGCGATATCGTGACATGTTGTAGTTTCACGAGAAAAGCTATAGAACCACAAAGGCGGTTGAAGCCGACAGAGTTAAATTTGAGCCGACATAGTTTAGGGTTTTGCAGTCGATGAAGTTAAGGGTAGCAACCGACTAAGATCAAGGTTTTGATCTTGAAAGTATTAGTATAAAAGTAGGGCTGCTTGGAGAGAAAAGATATCGATCGAAGTGTGCGTTCGAAGAGCGGCGTTCATAGACTGTGCGAAGAGAAGAAGTTTGATCACCGAGAGCAGAGTACATTCTGTCGAATCTTCCAAGTGAGAGAGATCGCAAGGAAGCAGAGTGCATGAAGACTATGCGGCTGTAATTGCACAGAGGTGCAAAGGTCGAAGTTTGATCAAGTGCAGCTGTGATTGCACAAAAAGAGCGAAGGACTGTGTTTTTGTGCAGACCAAAAAAAGAGGACAAAGACATTTGTGCCAGACCGAAGGACTATGTTTGGTGCAGATCAGAGAAAGAGATCGAGGACATTTGTGCTAGACCGAAGGACTGTGTTTTAGTGCAATTTCGAGGACCAGCTTTGGAGGTGATAGAGTTGAGGACAGAGGTCTCCAGCCAGAGCAGGGAAGACAGGTGTCTTCTATGGATAGAGTTCCATTTGCTAAGGGCAGAGGAGGCAGAGGTCTTCTAGAGGATCACCAGCCAGAATAGAGCTAGGGGATTGGTGTCTCCTTTGGGTTGATGCCCATAAATATTGTAATCGGGAAAGGTATTCCCAGATTTTGAGTTGATAAAATTTAGTGAGAGATTTTATCCGTGGAGTAGCCCACTTTGGGTGAACCACATAAATTGTTGTGTCTCTATTGTGGATGGTGTTTTGTGCATTGCTTTGATTACTGCTATTGATACTGCTTTCTATACACTGCATAATATTGAATTGAAAGTTGATTTAAAGGAAAAAGTAAAAAGCGGTCTTATATTGTTCACCCCCCCTCTCAGTATAAGCTTGTGTTCTTCAATTGGTATCAGAGCAGGTGCCTTCAAAAAGTTTAACAGCTTGAAGGAAAAGCTAGTAAAGAACACAATGGATTATTCAAGTGGCAATGCAACACCTATTCTTGATGGGTCAGATTTTGGTCTTTGGAGTGCAAGGATGAAGGTTCATCTAATGGCACTTGGTAATGAGGTATGGGAAGTAATTGAAGATGGGTACACTATTCCTGTAAATGGTCCATATACTAAAGAAGATAGGCTCCTACATCACAGCAATTCAAAAGCTATGAATGCAATCCTGAAAGGCTTACAGAAAGTAGATCTTACCAAGGTGATTCACTGCAAGACAGCTAGTGAAATGTGGAAACAGCTGTAGGTGGTTCACACAGGTGATGTAAATGTCCGAAAGGCCAAGTTAAGACACTTCAAAGGTATGTTTGAACAACTCAAGATGAATGATGATGAAAATATTAGTGACTACATGCTTCGTATGGATGAGGTTGTTAACTCCATGAAAGACTTAGGTCTTGAGCTTGCTGAAAATGATGTTTGTGATAAGATTTTAAGATCTCTTCCTAATAGATTTAGTGAAAATATTTCTGCTATTGAGGAAGCTAAAGATTTAGATAAGTTGAAAAAGGATGAGCTCCATAGTATACTTGCAGCATTTGAGTTGAGAACTCAAGTGAAAGTTGAAGTCAAGAAAGAGGCAGCTTTCAAAGCTACCAAGAAATCAAAGGGCAAACAGATTCAAGAGAGTGATGAGTCTTCTAGTGATGAAGAGGCATATTACAGCAAGAAAGGCAAGTTCTCTAGAAAGCACAAAAGCATGAAGAATATAAGATGTTTCAATTGTGGAAAGTTTGGTCATTATGCTACTGACTGTACTGTTTCCAAGTATGAAAGTGATGAAGATAAACAGGATTCTAAGAGCAAGGATTCTGAAAAGCACAAGCATCACAGGAAGAACAAAGATGAGTACAACAATCACGGAAAGAGGCATTCTCACAAGCACAAGAAGAGCTTCTACCTAGACAAAGCTAGTAAGTGTTCAAGCAGTGATAGTGAAAGTTCTTCTAGTGATGATAAAAATGAGATGTTGTTCATATCAGAAAAAGAGGAAGAACCGAAACATAGATTCATTATCATGAAATGTTTTAGATGTGGAAATTTTGGTCACCTTGAGGATGATTGCACAAATAATGAATTGGTTGCTAGTATGTATGAGGATGCTTCAGAAAATGATAAGGAAGATGCATGTATGGTTTTTGAAAAGGGTAGCACCTCTAGTGATAAGAAATCTGAAAAAGGCTTCGATGATTCAGAAAGCAAGCAAATAAAGGATCTTGAAAGTGAACTTAGTAGTGCTCTTAGTGCTTTGAAAAAGGAAAGAAAGAAGAATGCCAGACTCCAGGATAAGTTAGATGAATGTTGCATGGAAAGAGATGATCTTATAGAAAATCTTGATTTCTCTATAGCTAAGACTCAAGAACTCAAGGTTGAGTTAGAGTCTAAGGTTCTTAAATATAGTGAGTTGGAACAGAAAATGGCTTCTTTGGAAGTGGAAACTAAATATTACAAGGATAAGTTGTACAGGTTTCAAGATAGCTCCAAAAGGGTTAAGTCTTTCATCAAAGGTCAAAGAAAACCAACAGATAAAATAGGCCTTGGTTTTGTTGAGCCGCACAAGGAACAGGTTGGGGAATCTAGCAAGAGATTCCAAAAGGAAGAGAGTTATGATGAAGAAAGTACTTCAGATCATGAGTCCGTGAGTGATAGATGCGCAGAAATAGAAAACAAAATTCAGATTGAGAAGAAGAAGTTTTCGGGACCCAAGAGGTCGAATAAAAGAAAATTTCACGACAGATGTTTTGCGTGTCACAGGTTTGGTCACATGGCTGTACATTGCATGGCTCAAGTGAAGAAAGTAAATGACAAATTTAGAAGTGCCAGTTTCTTTCGAGGGTATTGCTACTCTTGTCAATAGTTCGGGCACAAGGCAGTCTATTGCGAGATAAATAACAGGCTCGGCCAGAACAAGATTAATCAGAATAGGTTTGGGCAGAACTGGCGGATTCAAAGAACAGGTATGCCTAAAAGAAATAACATTGTTACCTATTATAAGTGCAACAATAGAGGTCACACAGCTAGACAGTGTAGATCTGATCTTCCAAGGTACAGGAACAGAAACAGTGGTATGAACAGGTCCAAGGATCAAGGCATGAACAAAAATAGGGATGAGAACAAGAACAAGAACAGTAACAGGAACAGGAAAATGGACAATGAGTTCAAGAGAAGGCCTGGCAAGGAAGTTATAGACACTGATGATGATCAGTGCCTAATGGGAGTTTTACTCCCACCCCTGTTTTAATCACCTCATCAGGAGGTGGGGGAGGGACTAAGCTAAGAGGCTCATTCTTAGTCCCAAGCCCCAAAGGTGACCCTTTGCCATTGATGACAAAGGGGGAGAGATATGAGTAAGGGGGAGCAAAACCTCAAAGGCAGATTCTCAGTGTTAGCACAGCTGGTTTCAGTTTTGGCTCTTGAGATGTGTTTTCAGTAAAGGTTTGCCATCAATGACAAAGGGGGAGATTGTTGGCAATTTTGGGTACCTTGGGTACATTGCCTTTGCTCAAGTGTAGAAGTTGTCATTGATGTCAAGAAGCTCTTGAAGGAATTTGATTTAATGTCAGATTATTCAGAGCATGGACAGTGAGTTTCCAAGAAGATCAGAGTAGCCCATTTGCAAAAGATCAAAGAAAAAGACAAGTAAGAAAAGGTATGCAGCAGGCAAGAAAAACTGTCATGATTTCATGACATGTTTGAGGAGAGAGAAAGAGCTGGAAAAACTGTCATGATTTCGTGACATGTTGGAAGAGAGAGAAGAAGCAGAAAAACTATCATGATTTCGCGACATGTAGGCAGAGAAAAAGGCAAGTGGAAAAACTATCATGATTTCGTGACATGTTGGCAAAGAAGAAGAGCAAGGTGGAAAGTGTCACGATTTCATGACATGTCGCATTTTCGTGACTCGAAAAGTGCAGGAAGGCAGAGAAGGAAAAGTGTCACGATTTCATGACATATTGCAAAGAAGATTGTACGGATGGAAAAGTGTCGCGATTTCATGACATGTTGCAGGAGAGGGAGTCCGAAAGAAAAATGTCATGATTTCATGACATAATGCTGAAAAGAGAGTCCACAATGTGAACTGTCATGATTTCGTGACAAGTTCGAAGAGAGAGAAAGTTACTCGAAAGGTGTCATGATTTCATGACATGCTGCAGAGTTCGAAGTGAGAACAGTCATGATTTCGTGACATGCTGAAAAGCTCGAAGTGAGAACTGTCATGATTTCATGACATGCAGCAAAGGGAAGAGTCTAAAATGAGAAGCATCATGATTTTGCGACGGGCTACAAAGAAAGCGTATGAAAGCTGAAAGCGTCATGATTTCACGACAGGTAGAAAAGATAGCAGACGACAGCAGAAGTGTCGTGATTTCATGACAAAAACTGATAGCATGTCTTCCATAGGTGAAGTGTCATGATTTCATGACAAAAGTAGAAAGGAAGGCTATGAAGACAAAAGCGTCACGATTTCGTGACATGTTCCAGTTTCACGGGAGTAAGGCAGAGAGAAGCTCAAGGCAGCGAAAGTGTCATGATTTCGTGACATGTTCCATTTTTGCTAGTGCAAGCCGAGAAAAGGTTGAGAAAGTGAGAAGGGTCACGATTTCATGACAGGAGTGAAGATGACGTCAGCAAAGGCAGTAGTGTCATGATTTCATGACAAAAGTAGAGAAGAAGGCCATGAAGTCAGAAGGGTCACGATTTCACGACAGGAGTGAAGATGACGTCAGTAGAAGCAGAAAGTGTCGTGATATCATGACAAAAGCCATAAGATAGTGTTCGGTTGCAAAGGTGTCACGATATCGTGACATGTTGTAGTTTCACGAGAAAAGCTATAGAACCACAGAGGCGGTTGAAGCCGACAGAGTTAAATTTGAGCCGACGTAGTTTAGGGTTTTGCAACCGACGAAGTTAAGGGTAGCAGTCGACTAAGATCAAGGTTTTGATCTTGAAAGTATTAGTATAAAAGTAGGGCTGCTTGGAGAGAAAAGATATCGATCGAAGTGTGCATTCGAAGAGCGGCGTTCGTAGACTGTGCGAAGAGAAGAAGTTCGATCGCCGAGAGCAGAGTACATTCTATCGAATCTTCCAAGTGAGAGAGATCGCAAGGAAGCAGAGTGCACGAAGACTATGCGGCTGTAATTGCGCAGAGGTGCAAAGGTCGAAGTTTGATCAAGTGCAGCTGTGATTGCGCAAAAAGAGCGAAGGACTGTGTTTTTGTGCAGACCAAAAAAAGAGGACAAAGACATTTGTGCCAGATCGAAGGACTGTGTTTGGTGCAGATCAGAGAAAGAGATCGAGGACATTTGTGCTAGACCGAAGGACTATGTTTTAGTGCAATTTTGAGGACCAGCTTTGGAGGTGATAGAGTTGAGGACAGAGGTCTCCAACCAGAGTAGGGAAGACAGGTGTCTTCTATGGATAGAGTTCCATTTGCTAAGGGTAGAGGAGGCAGAGGTCTTCTAGAGGATCACCAGCCAGAACAGAGCTAGGGGATTGGTGTCTCCTTTGGGTTGATGCCCATAAATATTGTAATCGGGAAAGGTATTCCCAGATTTTGAGTTGATAAAATTTAGTGAGAGATTTTATCCGTGGAGTAGCCCGCTTTGGGTGAACCACGTAAATTGTTGTGTCTCTATTGTGGATGGTGTTTTGTGCATTGCTTTGATTACTGCTATTGATACTGCTTTCTATACACTGCATAATATTGAATTGAAAGTTGATTTAAAGGAAAAAGTAAAAAGCGGTCTTATACTGTTAACCCCCCCTCTCAGTATAAGTTTGTGTTCTTCAATGCCATCATATGGGAGAGGACCATACATGCCACAAGGCCAACCTAAACCACCTAACATGGGGTGGTGGGGACCATCGCCTTGGTCCAACTCATCCCCAAGAGCAACATTCCTAAACCAGTAGCCCTAGATGCCATATCAATATTATGGGTAGTAGTGGAGGAACCATACTCCATGGAATCCAGCTCCATATAATGTAGCACCAGTTCACTCCCAGAAAAACCTACCGGTCTTACCTATTGTGAGACCTATGCAGTTACCTACATGTTGAGTGGTATTTTCACCCGATTGTGAAAACACACTCTCCGATAGGATTTGGGTTCTAAATCCTCTGCTTGCAAAGAAATTAAACAAGTAATTTCTCCAAGGTTCCTGTTATGTTAGCATTTTGCATCTGTGTATTAATAATCTCAAATAAGATATTTAATTAAAATGCTTAGAACACCTTAGTGGTTGCAAGTAACTGAAAACAAGGGGCACTGTGGTTTATTTTACTATGAAATTTAATGATTGTTCATTGAACCCTGATAAAGTAAATGTGATTTGGTCTCTATTTGACCATGCTGTAACTTCAAAATAAAATTTAATGAAATGCCATAACATGAATGGAATTATTTTTGGGTTTTGAAGTTTTTTAATTTTTTAATTTTATTTTAAAGCTTGAAAAATTAAAGTTGGAGCTTATGGAAATAAAGTGCAGCAAAAAGAAAGTAAAATGCAACAGAAAAAAGAAATTAAATTTGCATTCAGTTTGATGCTATCCCGTCTCGGCAAAACCGAAGATGTGAGGTTTCCATGCATGCAACCTAACCTATGGGACCTGCAAACACGCACAATCCTGATAAGTTAAGTGCTGATTCAAAGGGTTTTGAAATAAAATTCAAATTTCGAACATTCGCCTAATGCAACCCACAAAGTGGCATTTAACATTATCTATAAATCCGAAATTTGAAAATGAAAGAATAAACATTAAATCCATTAGCATGCACAGAAGATCTCCTTCTTTCTTGCCAACAAGATGCAAATTTTTGAACACTCTGCATTAAAATAAATCATGTTACAATAGCAGACTTTCTGGTTTTCTCAAAACCAGCAAAAGGAAGGAAAACAACCTCAAAGCAGGCCCAGAATGACCCTCTGGCCTCTAGCACTGCAACTCTGCTCCAGCGGTTTCGACCCTCGTATCTGTCCTATGCTTCTACTTTTAAAGCTTGGCAATGCTCTCTATTTTGGCCTGTGACGCTTCGCTTCATCTTCCAGATCGATTCGTTTCATCTTTCTTTGACTGCGTGTGTTTTGGCTTTATGCTCGACATTGAGACGTTTGATCTTCTTTGTAACGCTTCTGCAGCCTGTACGCCACGTGTCCCGCACTTTTTTGCACGTTCTATAATGGCCCCATGAAAATCATGACAAAAAATAGCATGCAGCTTTGTCCGCCTTCCTGGCCGCGAAAACGCGACATGTCGCGAAATCGCGACATGTCGCGATATCATGACGTTTTCCTGCCAACAGCCTTTCTGCCATCACGCCCAGCGAAAATGCGACATGTCACAAAATCACATGTCGCGAAATCATGACGCTTTTCTCATTTCGTACCATTTGCCCGCAACATGTCACGAAATCGTGACATTTTTCCACTTCGGGCACCTTCGCTACATCCTGTCATGATATCACGATGCTTTTTCACTTCGTGCCTCTTTGCTGCATGCTATCGTGATTTCGCAACATTTTCTTTCTTCGTGCTCTTTCTCGCTTTCATCGATTTCACGATGTTTTCTCACTTCATACCATCCTTTTCTCGCAAATCGACCTTTTCTTTCCTTTTCGCTTTTCCACCTTCACGATTTCTGCTTTTCCTTCTACCCTTTCTTTCCATATCACGATTATCGCGACTTTCTCGCTTCATCCCTTACTCTTTTATCGTTGACCATGATTTTGTGACATGTCACGATTTCGCTATGCTTTTTGCTTCCTACCTCGTTTGACCGGTTTGACCATGATTTTGCGACATGTCACGATTTCTCTACGCTTTCTCATTTTCACGATTTTGTGACATGTCGCGATTTCACGACACTTTTCATTTTTCGACAGCGACGGAGCAACATGTCACGATTTCGTGACACTTTTCATTTTGCAACATGTCACGATTTCACGACACCTTTTCATTTTTGGCCATGATTTTGCGACATGTCGCGATTTCGCGACACTTTTTCATCCTTGTGCAATTTTGCCTTTTTCTTGATTTTTAGCATCTGGGTCACTGAGATCTTCTTTGAAAGCATGCAAAAAAGGTGGGTCCCCAATTTTGGGGTGTGTTGTGGATCAGCCACAACAAATGGCGACTCTACTGTCAAATGCTCTTGAGCATTTTCTTGAGAACCCTATCTGGAAGTATATAAACTCGAAAACATGTGTTAGCACATAATAAATATAAACAAATGCCCATAGATCAGAAATATATGAATCATCAGAATCATCAAGTATTAGCTCGGTGTGTGCAATGTGTTTTCATTCCCTATCGTTTGAAATTGATCAACATTCCATTGTCAATTTTACATGAATGCATATGTGAGATTGTGAATGATTTGTGTAACCTAATAAATATGCTAAGAGATTTTGCTTTTATAAAAGGCATAGTCTTTCTTCTAGTATCATACACAAACATTCAAGATTATCAAACCCTCTTAGGATCAACTATATGAATTGCTTTATTATATCCCAAAGTTGGTTATGAGTCCCTACTATCTTGAACCCATGTGCAAGTGAATGTGAAATCAGAGCTTTGGGAAATCAGACTCCCAACCTAATCGAGATGGGAGTTTAACCCTATTCTTACTACTCCGATTTAGAATTCATTACCTCACTTTGAGCAAAATAATTTAACCAATTATGGAAGAAATGGTCATGCTAGTCTAACCCTTTGGACAAACAGTGGTCTTGTTTTTTAGACAAGACATGTTGCCATGCATGGGCATACTTAACCCCATAATCCAAGACTTATCCTCATTTCTTTGGACCTTGGGGATGACTACCCATCCTTTGCGAGAGGACAAGTAGTACGATCCTTCCAATCCAATATAAATATGAGATGGGAAAAATTTATTTTTTACTTCTTGGACCTTAGGGATGACTACCCATCCTTGCTAGGGACATGTAGTACGATCCTTCCAATCCAAACTTTAGATGTAAATGGAAAATATTAATTTTATTGCTTAGACCTTGGGGATGACTACCCATCCTTTGCGGAGGACAAGTAGTACGATCCTTCCAATCCAAGATTTATTATGAAATGAGACATAGGAGCTTTGGGGAATCGGATTCTCAACCTAAGCGAGATGAGAATTTATGCCCTATCCTTACTACTCCATGTAGGTCAAATCAAAGCTTTGGGGAGTTGGATCCTCAACCTAAGTTCGATGAGGATTTAGCCCTATCCTTACTACTCTGATTTTAGGCTTTAAGCTTTATGGAAGTGGTCAAAACCACTGTCTTAAGGATCATGCTGCATAAATAGGATAGACATGAAATACTTCTTTCGCCCAACCTTTTCTTCCAAGCAAGGTTTTGATCATTTTGCTCAAGATCCTTTTTAATGTGTATAAAATGTGCTTGGTTCTAGATATCTCAAGACTCAGTTCCCAACCTTAGGATTTTCTTCTTATTTA
Organism: Wollemia nobilis; assembly: GCA_028583015.1. Taxonomy (NCBI): domain Eukaryota; kingdom Viridiplantae; phylum Streptophyta; class Pinopsida; order Araucariales; family Araucariaceae; genus Wollemia; species Wollemia nobilis. Next base: position 119,085 of record JAQPPZ010000239.1, read on the forward strand.
TGTGATAGCATAACCTTAAGAGGATTTGACACACTTTAATGATTTGTATTTGAAATGCATTTGCAACTAAGATGGCATGTATGTGCAAAGTGAGATGTAATATGAATGCATTGTCTTTTGAATTGCAGATGAAATATTGCCATATAAAACCGACTACTTCATGCATCACAAGTTTCAAACGATATTATTAAATTGTTTGTGTTACTTGTGGAGCTTTTACAAGACAATTCCAATGTTTCATATTCTCCCGATCTAGAACATAAGTTAGCATCTCAAGGCAACTTTTTCATCATTTTTTTTTTTTATATAGACAAACAAAAAATGTCAAATAAACACACAACTTTAAATTAAAAAATATTCAATCCAAAACCAAACAGCAATCCCAAAAATGAAAATTTGAAAACACAAACCAAAAACCAAAAACCAAAATCTATATACAAATGTACACTATAATACAAGATGATGCAAAGCTTGGATTATCACTTTCCTGGATCCCACACATGGTTAGAACATTTCAACAAAAATATAACATGATATGCATGCCAAATGTTGTGGGAATCCAACACAAACAAGACAAGACCAAACAATGCAACAAATTTCCACTTGCCATGCTCACCATACCAATTTGATTTAGTTCCAATAATACTCCCATAGGTGAGCATCAAATTACTAAAATGATTAGACAATAAATGATTTTCAATTTTATCATGTCTATTCTTTAAAATGTAAACTTCATAATTCCCTCCTTGATTTAGAATTAGGCTATCTTTTTCAAATATGCAATTTTGTAAGTAAGAGCCTATTTCTACAAATTTCAAAGCCAAATCATTTTCCAAATTTGTAGGCCAATCAAATTTGTGCAACAATTTACAAGCATCTAGGATATTTACTAAATTAGGATCATTAAAAGTTTTTATCCTAGATTCAATTAATAATTGTTGATGAATTTGGTTTAACAATTCAAGTGCATCAACTTCTTTTCCATTCATTAAAACCATGTTATTAAAGGTGTGATTAAAAATTATACCTTGTTTTTCATTTACCTTTAATGACATTTCATCATTCAAATTATTTAAATTCAAAATATGGTCATCCTTTTCAATCCTCAAACACTCTTGGTCAAAGTGTATGTCCCAAGTAATCTGCTTTGATGATCACTTCATTTGAGTTGCTTCCAATTGATCCATCTCTTTATCATTTGGTTCTAATTCTTTGTTCACTATCCATGGTATCTCTTCATTTGAATCCTCCAAATCATCATGCAAACTTGCATCCACACTTTCAATGAATTTATATTCAACATGATCAATTTTGTCCCCTTTTCAAATCTTGTGAATATGAGATCTTCGTATGATGTAGAAGGTTCAACATCCTGCATATCAAGTGAAATATGAGTTTCATCTATAGGGATGTGAGAAAAGAATGCATTATCATATCTCCCCCAACCATTGTAAAAATCGTCATCCAAATCTGTGAGATGAAACTCCATGGTATTTGTGACATGATCTTTTGATTCATTCATCCATTCATTTTCTTCTTTGTCCTTGGCAATAGGATCATTATAATCTTCCAAAATTTGATGAGATTTGAAACCCTCTTCCAAAACATCCTCAAATTGTACAGGAGTTGTAATATCTTCCTTTGAGTAGGCAATTATGTCGTCCTGCATATCAATTGGCACACAAGTTTCATTAGTAGTTTTGGAAAGAGTGAAGTCTTCCCACTTCTTCCAAGCATCATAATAATCATCTTTCAAAATCAAGTGGTGACGTTCAACTACTTCTTCAACATCTTCCAATTCATCAATGTGCTTCTCATCAAACTCATCTTCACCTTCCTTGGATGGTTCAATTATTTCCAAAAGTGGGTTATTTCTTGAATTCAAATTTATAAGGCTATCATAATCCAAATTAGTAACCCATGATTCAATTTTATCATAATTTGGAGGGTGAAGAATTTCTTGATCTTTAATTTTACACATCTCATCAATAGTATCTTCCAAGAACAAGTGGTGAAACTCTATCATGTCTTCAAATTCATTTATTGATTTTCTTTCCATTTCACTTTCAACCACTTTATTTAATTCCATGGTGGGTTCCATCCTACCACATATATCAAACATTGTTGAATTTAGAACCCCTTCATCTAGATAATCATGTATCTCTACATGATCCTCACTAGTGGATGTTGTCTTAGCAATTTGCACCTCCTCTTGGACTACATCTAAGGTGGTTGTAAGATTTGGATATTCAAATTCATCCCCTTGATCATTTACCTTAGATATCATTGGAGTGGAGGGTGCTATGTTTGATGGTTGGTGTAGGTTGGCATCAAAAGAACAATTTCTCATATGAACATGTTGTGCCTTTTCTTCTTCAAGACCTTGTCGTTCTATCTCTTCTAAGACCTCATGGATTTTCTCTAGAGACAAGCCACTCAGCTTTTCCTCAATGAGTGAAGCAAGTGTGGGGTGTATGGCTCCTAGGTATACTTCCATGGCTTCTTCTTCCAATGTGTTAAAATTTTCCCACATTTGGGAGTGCAATTCATGAAATCTTCCATTAAACTGACTCAAGGATTCATTAGGCTCTTTACATATGGAGGTAAACTGATTTTTCAATATTTCTAAGTCAACCTGATTACCAAAATGATGAAGATAGGCTACTTCTAATTGTATCCAAGAAGTCCTAACCTCCATGGGTAGTTGGCTATACCAAAAGAATGGTCTATCATCCAAAATGTATGCAAATAACTTACAAGCCACCTCCTCATAGAAAATCTGGAATTTACATAATGTATCCTTGTAGACATGCAGTTTTTGCAAGTATCCTAGTGGCACCTCTTGATTAAAACACCGTAAAAAATCCAATAACATTTTAGGAATTTGATAGGGTACCACGGTATAGATAAACCCTCATAATGATCCTCTATCATTGATACCATTCTCTCTCTTAGAGACATTATTTCAGCTCTCAGGGATACCATTTGCTCCTCAAGTGTTGCCATTAGTGAAAGCTTAAAATGTAATTTTAGAACCAAATCTGTTGAATATTCAACCTGCAATGTATAAACAAAAATCAAGTTAGCATCAACTAAGAGATGTATTCATTAAAAATCAAATGTCAAGTAATTGCATGAGACCAAAATTTTCAAAATTAAATCAAATCACATATTTCTGTATGAACAATCAGAAAAATATACAGCATACCTGAATTAAAATAGAACAAGTAAATAAATTCAGGCCGTCCTTTTTACAATCTGCTGAGTGTTAGAGAATTAAAGCATAAAAATTTAAATTTAAATAACACTAAAATAAACCCGTTCGGCCCTCCTAGCACCAATCCGTTGAGTGGTGTTAGAGGCCGTAGATGCTAATAAAATGGACTTGAAATATTTAGCAATGTAAAGCTCTTAAACAATTAAAAACCCGTAGCATCTAAAATCACGATAAAATAAACCTTTTTAGGCCCTCCTTCTAGCGCCAATCTGTTGAGTGGTATTTTCACCCGATTGTGAAAACACACTCTCCGATAGGATTTGGGTTCTAAATCCTCTCTTGCAAAGAAATTAAACAAGTAATTTCTCCAAGGTTCCTCGTTATGTTAGCATTTTGCATCTGTGTATTAATAATCCCAAATGAAGATATTTAATTAAAATGCTTGGAACACCTTAGTGGTTGCAAGTAACTAAAAACAAGGGGCACTGTGGTTTATTTTACTATGAAATTTAATGATTGTTCATTGAACCCTGATAAAGTAAATGTGATTTGATCTCTATATGACCATGCTATAACTTCAAAATAAAATTTAATGAAATGCCATAACATGAATGGAATTATTTTTGGGTTTTGAAGTTTTTTAATTTTTTTATTTTATTTTAAAGCTTGAAAAATTAAAGTTGGAGCTTCTGGAAATAAAGTGCAGCAAAAAAGAAAATAAAATGCAAAAGAAAAAGAAATTAAATTTGCATTCAGTCTGATGCTATCCAGTCCTGGCAAAACCGAAGATGTGAGGTTTCCATGCATGCAACCTAACCTATGGGACCTGCAAACACGCACAATCCTGATAAGTTAAGTGCTGATTCAAAGGGTTTTGAAATAAAATTCAAATTTCAAACATTCGCCTAATGCAACCCACAAAGTGGCATTTAACATTATCTATAAATCCAAAATTTGAAAATGAAAGAATAAACATTAAATCTGTAGCATGCACAGAAGATCTCCTTCTTTCTTGCCAACAAGATGCAAATTTTTGAACACTCTGCATTAAAATAAATCATGTTACAATAGCAGACTTTCTGGTTTTCTCAAAACCAGCAAAAGGAAGGAAAACAGCCTCAAAGCAGGCCCAGAATGACCCTCTGGCCTCTAGCACTGCAACTCTGCTCTAGCGGTTTCGACCTCCGTATCTGTCCTGTGCTTCTGCTTTTAAAGCTTGGCAATGCTCTCTATTTTGGCCTGTGACGCTTCGCTTCATCTTCCAGATCGATTCGTTTCATCTTTCTTTGACTGCGTGTGTTTTGGCTTTATGCTCGACATTGAGACGTTTGATCTTCTCTGTAACGCTTCTGCAGCCTGTACGCCATGTGTCCCGCACTTTTCTGCACGTTCTGTAATGGCCCCATGAAAATCATGACAAAAAATAGCATGCAGCTTTGTCCGCCTTCCTGGCCGTGAAAACGTGACATGTCACGAAATCGTGACATGTCGCGATATCGCGACGTTTTCCTGCCAACAGCCTTTCTGCCATCACGCCCAGCAAAAATGCGACATGTCACGAAATCGTGACATGTCACGAAATCATGACGCTTTTCTCGTTCCGTACCATTTGCCCGCAACCTGTCACGAAATCGTGACGTTTTTCCACTTCGGGCACCTTCGCTGCAACTTGTCGCGATATCACGACATTTTTCACTTCGTGCACCTTTCGCTGCATGCTGTCACGATATCGTGACGTTTTTCACTTCGTGCTCTTTCGCTACTTTCTGTCACGATTTCATGACGTTTTCTCGCTTCATACCATCGGCTTTCCGTCGCGAAATCGTGACGCTTTTTCTTCTCCTTTGCCTTTCCACATGTCGATGACATTTTTCCTTCCTCCCTATTTGCCAAACGCGACTGTCGCGATATCGCGACTTTTTCGCTTCATGCCCCTTACTTGTCTTTGACCATGATTTTGCGACATGTCATGATTTCGCTACGCTTTCTGCTTCCTGCCCCGTTTGACCGGTTTGACCGTGATTTTGTGACATGTCGCGATTTCGCTACGCTTTCTCATTTTCGCCCGTGATTTTGCGACATGTCGCGATTTCGCGACACTTTCCATTTTCTTCCATTTCTACCTCATTTTTTCGAGCAACTGTCGCGATTTCGTGACACTTTTTCATTTTTCCAGAGCAACCATGTCGCGATTTCGTGACACCTTTTCATTTTTGGCCGCGATTTTGCGACATGTCGCGATTTCGCGACACTTTTTCATCCTTGTGCAATTTTGCCTTTTTCTTGATTTTTAGCATCTGGGTCACTGAGATCTTCTTTGAAAGCATGCAAAAAAGGTGGGTCCCCAATTTTGGGGTGTGTTGTGGATCAGCCACAACACTACACAACCGATGGAAAATCCCAACAATAAAGTAAACCAACTAGCATACAATGTAGAATTTGAGATGTATCCAATGTACCATATTAGTTGCAATCCTATTCAACTTAGATCAGGTAGACAACTAGGAGTAGGGATACCTCCATTGATATAAGAGGAGGAAGATGTAGGAGAAACACCTCTTATACAAGAGGTGGAAGAAGAAGTGGCTGAGAGAACAAAGGCTTAATTTCCTAAACCGACAGTAAGAATAGAAGAAACTAACATAGTCGAAGTTTTATATTCTTTCCAGCTTGAAAAATCTTACAATAACAATTCCACTCTTTCAAGCTATCCAAGATGTCCCAATATATACCAAGATGATACAGGAGATGTTCTTAAGAAATTCAAGATGGAATGTAACCCAAAACATCAATGTCATGGGTAAGTTGATAGATTTAATGATGGGAAAGGCATGTCATCCTAAATATGCAGACCCAGGAAATCTGATGTTGACTATAAGAATTGAGAGACATTCCTTGGCCAACACATTAGTCGATCTCAGTGCAACCATCAATGTGATGCCATAAGAGACCATGCAGAAGCTGCAGCTCATAGACCTGAGACCCACCACAATAGTGCTACAACTAGCTGATCGATCAATCATAACGTCAGAATGAATGCTTGAAGATATAATTATGATGATTGACGAGTGGGAATATCCAAATGACTTCTTGGTTTTACAATCCAAAACAAGGTTGGGTGGCTACCTGCTTATCTTTGGAAGACCATGGTTGGTGATAGCCAATACTTACATCAGCTACCATGATGGGCTAATAACTATCTCCAATGGATAAAATGTCAAAATATTGATGATTTCACCCCCCATGCAGTTCATGGATTCATTGGGAGAGCCCACATTGACAAAGTATGGAGATAATTAGCTGTCCATAATCTATCTGGTGATGGCATTAGATGAATTAGTGGAGTATGAGGATGAATATGGTGTTATCATGGGATTCCTCCAAGGAGAATCTTCCATCACAATGCCTAAGTCACCATTGGTTGGCGCTCAAGACCACCATGTTTAGTAGATAAACATTGGGCCAAGAAGGATGCTAAACATTAGTAGTGGATTGATCCCACACAACTAACAAAAGTAAAAGAGCTCTTGGTAAAACACCAATGGGTATTTGCATGGGACTACTCGGATATGAAAGGTATCATCCTTGAAATTTTTACCCATATAATATACCTCAAAGAACAAGAAACTCCAAGTAGGCAGCCATAGAGAAGAATGAATCTGATAATGAAAGACATTTTCAAGGCAGAGTTGTAAAAACTCTTATCTTCCAGATTCATCTATCCAATTTTTGATAGTGAATGGGTGTCACCGCTTGTGGTGGTCCCCAAGAATAATGGGAAGTGGTGGATTTGTGTGGACTATAGGGTGTTGAACAAAGTGACCAAAAGGATCACTTTCCACTCCCATTCATCGATCAGGTCTTGGATATACTTTTTGGATGAAAGTACTTCTCCTTCCTAGATGGATTCAGTGGATACAACCAGATCCAGATCAGAGAAGAAGATCAAGATAAAACAATGTTCACCTGCCCGTGGGGGATGTTTTATTATTGGGTGTTTCCTTTCGGGTTATGCAACACACCAGCCACCTTTCATAGGGTGATGCTTAGCATATTTTTAGACATGATAGGGGAAGCGATCTAAGTGCACATGGATGACTTCACCGTTTATGGAGAAACCTTTGATGAAGCAATGACGAACTTGGAAAGAGTGCTCAAAAGAAGTGAGGAAAATAATTTGTCCTTCAGTAAAGAAAAGTGCTTTATGATGATGCAGGAAGGCATCGTATTGGGACACCATCTCTCCATGGAAGGAATAAAAGTTGACAAAAGAAAGATCAAGATCATCAATGACCTACCTAGCCCTAGAACACAGTGATAGATGAGAAGTTTTCTTGGATCTACAGGGTATTATCGATGATTTATTGCCTGACTTCAGTAAGATCGCAAAGCCACTACACACTTTGTTGTCTAAATATGTGGAGTTTAACTAGATAGAAGACTACGAAAGAGCATTTAAATTGCTCAAATAAAAACTGATATCTGCACCTATTTTAAGGGGACAAAATTGGGCCATAACATTCCATATCTATTGTGATGCATCCAACAATGCGATTGGAGAAGTCCTCAATCAGAAGGATGACGAAGAATTTTATGCCATCTACTATGTCAAAAAAAACTTGGTAGGGGCCGAGCTCAACTATACAGTGACGGAGAAATAATTCCTTGTGGTTGTGCATGCCATTAATAAATTTTGCCATTATATCATTGGATACCAGGTATTTTTCCATACAAACCATGTAGCCATTAGGTATTTAATGATCAAACTATCTATTGGTGGAAGAGTTATCATATGGCTTCTACTACTGCAGGAATTCGATATAACAATAGTTGACAAACCTAGCAAAGATAATGTAGTAGCAGATTTTATTTCCATATTGGTACCAGTAGATCATGCGATAGTGGAAGACCAGTTTCCGTATGAACATTTATTCACCATCAGTGAACAAATATTGTGGTATGTAGACATAGCCAACTATTTAGCCATTGGAAGAACTTCACCTGCTCTTTCTTCACAAGAAAAGTAGGTGGTGATAGAGAAGAGTACCTCCTTTTTATGGGTTAATGACCTCCTATTTAAAATGGGATGTGATCAGATTATGAGGAGGTGCATTATATAATAGGAGTTTTTAGAAATACTCAAAGCTTGTCATGATGAAACATGTGAAGGACACTTTGCAGGGAAAATGACTACCTATAAAATCCTATATTCTAGGTACTTTTGGCCCACTCTATTTAAATATGTAGTAACCTACACCAACAAGTGTGACGAATTCTAAAGAATGGGTAGACCGACTCATCGAGATGAAATGCCCCTTCAACCTCAAGTGCACCTAGATCTCTTCGATAAATGGGGCATGGATTTTATGGGGCCAATCAATCCACCTTCAATAGGAAGAAGATTCATTTTATTCTATACAGACTACGTCACCAAGTGGGTTGAAGTTCAAGCATTGAAATATTCAAAGGAGGTAACAATCATTGAATTCTTATTTGCTCATATTTTTACATGATTCGGGGTCCCCAGATAGATTACAATAGACCAAGGGCCTCAATTCACCTCCAAGTTGATCGAAGAACTGATGAAGCAATATAGAATTTGGCACAACAAGACTACACCCTACCATCCGTAGGAAAATGAGCAAGTGAAAGTGATGAACAGAGAGATTGAGAACATCCTGACAAAAACCATATAGCACCATAGAAAATATTGGGTTGCATGATTATCGAAGGTAGTATGGGTGTATAACACCACGTGGAAATCAACCATAGGCTTCACACCCTTCTAGTTGGTCTATGGGAAGAATGCAATGATGCCCATCGAGTTTGAAATTAAAACATTGATAACTACTTTAGAATTAAATCTAAGCTTAGAAGAAGCCCAAAAAGAAGAGTTCGATAGCTGAATCAGCTGGACGAAATCTGAATGGATGCTTTACAAAGAACGAATATCATACAAAAGTAAATAAAGAAGTGGTAAGATCATCACATTAAGCTGAAGCAGTTCCAAGAGGGAGAATGGGTGTTGTATTATTTTAGGTTCCAAGAATGGAAGGGAAAATTAATATAGAGATGGATGGGACCGTATGAGGTGGTAGAACTTATCATAAATGGTGTTGTGCACATCAGGATCATTGATGGCAAAAACACTATGTTGACAGTTAATTGCCATCGACTGCGGCCCTACATCACGTTTGATAATTTACTGGTGGAATCCAGAGTAGGCATGGGGGAGACCTCATCCCTGTAAGCCTCAATAAAACTCAATAATAATACGATGCACACAATGATGTCCACCGAGATTAGTTAGTTTAGGTTTCTTTATTTCTCATGGTGTGTTTTGCAGGGACAAAACCAGCATGCAAGTTGCATGCATCCTAAGGCCAAGGTCTAACAGACATAGATTGCATCTAAATTTCTATATTTTCTTTTCTTTTTGTTTGCTTTTTGTAGGTGAAGGGTCTGATAGCACGAAGAATAGGTATCTACGAAACCAGGCCTGAACTGGCTCAATATCCTGACACCTGTGCACATAGTTTAGAAGTAGCATCTATCCAAGCTCAAATGAAGGCAAAAAACTATCCTACAAAAAAAAATCACACGCCAGGCCTAACAGGAAGATGTTGGGGCAGCATCAAGTAAGTCTGAAGAGGCTTTATCATCCTTGCACGGACGATCACAACATGGCTGCTAAAAATAATCTTGCAAAATGCCTTCCTCTTTAACGAAGACTCTCCACTTAAGGAACAGTGTATCCCTCCTCAAAGAAGGTGCCTACCTAAGGTGGATGTTTTCCACTGTGAATAATGTACCAAGCCGAGGCAATACACCTTCTACACAAATAAGGCATCCAGTTGAAATAAGGAGCCTTCCTTATAAAGAAGGCACCCAACAGAAATAAGGTACCTTTATTATAAATAAGGCACCCAAGAAAAGAGGAGGTGCCTTCCTTATGAATAAGGTTCCCAACGGAAGTAAGAACCTTCCTCATAAAGAAGGCACCTATCGTTATTCCTAAAAAAAAAGAGGCACTTTATGCATCAAGAAGGTGCCACACATAAAAAAAAAAATGAAGGCACCTTCCATATCAAGAAGGGGCAATCTATTCGAAGCACCTTCCACATCAGGAAGGCATTGTTCATTCAAAGTGCCTTCTACATTAGGAAGGGGTTGTTCACTCAAAGTGCCTTCCACATCAAGAAAGCATTGTTCATTGAAAGCACCTTTCGTGTATAGCTAGCACTTTGGTATAACGTGCACCTCGATTCAAGTGAGATCAACATATGAGGGGTCAACACCAAATTACCACCATCATCCCACATGATGGAAATCCACTCCAACCAAAAATCTTGTGGAGTTACAGGGCATGATCTTCTCACACACCCCAAGGATGATGGGTCGACATTCTTTGCATCAATCCACAACTCTATCTTCATCATCAAACCTCAAACAACACAGAAACAAGTCCAACATAATTAGCACATGCAAAAATGTGCATCCTCCATGTCACAAACTGATGAATCACCATATTTTGTGATGCACAAAGCATCCAATCAAGTACATGCATAATTCAAATTAATTTTTTATATAATTTTCATAAACTATGTAGTTCTAAAAAATAATGTTGCCATAAAATCACAACCCCCCATGACCGAAACATCGTGCCAATGTTATGACTCAAGAGGTGTACCTTGTCAACCCCCAATATTAAATGCTAGGGGTAGGCACCTTCCTAAGAAAACTAGGCTAGAGAAACAATGGATGCATTTGTGGTAGGCACCATGGGAGGACAATCGAAGAACCATACCATCAAGAAGAATGAGCCAAGTGACATGGAAGAGATCAGAGGGGCAGTTATAATCCAGTTCAAAGTTGATGGATGGCTTGAGTACTATACCCTGGTCAACCAAAAATAGGATATGGAGGTAGCCAAGGAATTTATTGCCTCCTTGAAAGGCAACACAGCCCAAGTGTGTGAAAGAGAGATTTTGGTCATCCCAAAATACATCTCCCAGGTGACCAGCCTACCTATCATGGGTAAGAGAACATACAAGGATGGCATGTTGAAGTAGTGCATCAAACTACTGCTAGAGGGGAATAATGTGTAGATAGAGAAGGAAGGGCTACCAAAAAGTGGACTTCCAATGAATTTACAGAAGATGTTCAAGCAGAATGCTTGATTCTTCATATGCATAGGGAAATATTTCCACCTGCATGCTAATCATGTGTAGTTTTTAGACCACTTGGTGCATGGGAAGAAAATTAATGTGACCTTCTACCTGGTGAGTTCTCTAAAGGATGAAGTGGCTCGATATTAGATGGGTTCACCTTCCACTTTGGCCCACCATGGGCTGATAACAACACTGGTTTGCCATGTAGAAAAACAAGAGGAAGGCTCGAGTGCAAAGGGAGATGGCAGCTAGGGAGAAAGGGAAAATTATACCTTCGAGTCAGGTCAATGTGGTGAAGACCACACGAAGGAGGTTGAAGAGAGAGGGCAATCACCATTGTATGATTTTATGGAGTAAGGGGCACAGTTTGCCAATGGTGAAACTAAATTATGGTAGACTGAACTAGTTCCTGAGAGGAGGCACCTAGGATGTTTGATCCTATCATTAGAGGAGGAATAGGAAGACCTGGAGGTTGGTCTCATAGCCCAGACCCTCTAGTAATTAACATGCCAAAACCCACAAGGTGTAGGGACCTTTGAGGGTATTAAATAGCATGTTGATGCCACCCTAGAAGAATCCCTAGAATGGCAAACTGATTGCTGGATGGCCCAAAAAATCTTTGAGGATTTCCAAGCTATGCATAGGGAAGAATTGGAGCAGCAAGCAAAAATTATCGCAAAGCTAAAGTAGCTGGTCCAATAGTTGTAAGACAAAAATTAGTGATTTTGAGCCAAGGAAGTAGAGAAGAGAGATGCATCCACCCAAATGGACTATCAATGACATCAATGACAACTTATACACTTGAGCAAAAGCAATGTACCTAAAGTACCCAAAATTTCCAACAATCTCCCCCTTTGTCATTGATAGAAAACCTTTACTGAAATCACTTCTCAAGAGCCAAAAATGAAACCAACTGTGCTAACAACTAACCAACTGTGCTAACAACTGACCAACTGTGCCCACAATTGAGAATATTCCTTTGAAGTTTTGCTCCCCCTAACTTGAAGCTTTCCTCTTCACTTTGAATCTCTCCTCCTTACTCATATCTCTCCCCCTTTGTCATCAATGGCAAAGGGTCACCTTTGGGGCTTAGGACTAAGAATGAGCCTCTTAGCTTAGTCCCTCCCCCACCTCCTGATTAGGTGATTAATTCTAGGGTGGGAGTAAAACTCCCATTAGGCACTGATTATCATCAGTGTCTATAGCTGCCTTACCATGTCTTCTCTTGTTCTCCTTGTGCATATTCCTATTCCTGTTCCTGTCACTGTTCTTGTTCCTGTTATCATTCCTATTCTTATCCATGTCTTGATCCTTGGACCTATTCATACCACTGTTCCTGTTCCTGTACCTTGGTGTTGTAATCACAATGACACTGAGAGGGGGGGTGAATCAGTGTGTTCTTTAAAAACTTCTAAAACAATTAGATTATAAAACCAACGACAGTTTAAAGCAGATAAAAGAGATACTAAATGCATCAAGAAAGCATCACACATAACACAACATTTTAACGAGGTTCACCAATGTGGCTACTCCTCAAAAATACTGCTTGGACTACCATCCAAATCCGAGTCAATGCAAAGCTACAACTTTACATAATCCTTTACCAGCACCAACTGGAAGGAGCACCAACCCCTTAACTTTATCTGCTTCAATAGAATGGAGCACCAACTCCTATTTTACCAGCACCTATTGGAAAGAGGCACCAACCCCTTAATTTTCCAGCACCAACTGGACAAATTGTTTACCAGCACCAACTGGAAAGAGGCACCAACCCCTTAATTTGCCAGCACCAACTGGACTTCAATATTGAATAAAAAAAATGTTTGACATATACCTTTGTTATTGCAAGACTCTAACTGGTCTACATCACCTTTGCAATCTCTGTGCACTCTGCTCTCTCTTGCACAATCACTTCACATAGTTTGTTGCACTGCTACAGCCAGACTTTGCAATCAACTTTGCCCTTCGCGCTTCTCTGCACACTCTGCTTTCTCTGCGCACACGCTTCGCACACTCTGTGTCGTTTCACATTCTGCTCTCTACTCAACATGAACTTCACTTTCACAAACACTATGCTCGCATTCGCACTTTATCTTTACACCCCACTTTTCAAACTCGAAGTACCCTTGCTTTTATAGAAGAAGTTTTAGGAACAAACCCTAAAAGAACGTCGGTTGAGAAACCCTAGAATTTGTCATCTGCCAAACCCTAAAATCCGTCGGCCCAGATTTAACTTTGTCGGCCTCAAACACTTCTTCCACCTTCGTCACTTTCCTGTAGCTTATTGCCGTGAAATAGTAACATGTCGGCCCTTTTAATTTAATTTAATATTTTAATTTAAATTTTAAATAAAATAAAATTTAAACTAAATATTTAAAATTAAATATCTTCATCACCGGGGCATCTTTTTCAACGAAACGAAGAGCCAACTTGGGTTTTAAGAAAAACCCATTTCAAATCTGTTATCCATGGTTTTAAATAAAACTTTTTATTTTGACTGCCTTGGTTTTCACAAAAAACCTTTAAAATTTAAACTAAATATTTAAAATTAAATATCTTTATCACGGGGCATCTTTTTCAACGAAACGAAGAGCCAACTTGGGTTTTAAGAAAAACCCATTTCAAATCTGTTATCCATGGTTTTAAATAAAACTTTTTATTCTGACTGCCTTGGTTTTCACAAAAAACCTTTTCGCTTCTTGACATCTCAGGATCTGAAGACTTCTTCTTCTCATTATGAATTATGTTTTCTATTTCTGTGCATCTATCATTTAAGGACTCATGATCTGACTAACTTCTGAACTTTATCCTCTGCATCTGAGTGACTTTTAAACTGCCTGTCCATTGCATCATTAGATCTAGCCGATTTGTATTGACAACAATGACAATCCTCCTGCAACACCTTGCTCAACACCTGAACTCCTATCCATTGTACTTTGGCTGCACCTTGCTGTTCAATAAACTCTTGTCCATTGCATCAATAAATGCATCAATTGTGTTGACAACAATGACAATACTATTTGCTTGCACTTTGCTCAACAATCTCCCCCTTTGGAATTGTTGGCAACACATGTGCAATTTTCCTGTAAATCTTCTCCCCCTTTGACAATAATACCAAAGGGTTGCTGCAGACTCCCCATGAGTCTATGCACAATATTCTTAGACACAAATTATTACAATTAGCAAATATTCCAAGCATGAACAAGAAGAAAAACAAGTACACAAATGCTCCCCATGAGTCCAAGACCACTTCATTTCACTGATTGACAACATCATGATAAGCATAATAGGCATCAATAAAATCAACAATGTGAATAGCGGCAATAACCAGTGAATGACACCATCACCGTCAACTTCACCAATATAACATGTGTAAGAACATGACTGAACCACTGTCTTCTATGCAACTACCCTCTGTTGCTTTGCAAACTCAAACTTGTCCACTTTTAGTGAAGGCATACAATAATCTTATATAGCCAACTTTTTGTTTTGCAATGCCAGCAACATCTGCATACAACTTCACCATGCATCTTGGATATATTCTCAACAAGCTTGAACCCAATGACAGTTGTTTGTCTCTCTCTGCAGTGAGAATCCAGCAGGCTACCTCAATCCACTTTCAACTCTGTGCAGGTACCAAACACTGTACCACAGCACAACCAACATCTTTTCTCAACCAATTAGGGCTTTAGCAACAATGCTTATAGACAAGGTTTAACCAACATCATTCAACTCAAGATTAACTTTGAAGCATTCAACCAATCACTACATGAAAAGGAAACTAGTAGACATCCTTTTCCTTCCAAAGGTATTTGAACAAGACGACCACCAACATAAATCACCAAGGCAAAGAATAACTTGCTCAAATCAAACTCAATGGAGTAAGCCCAAATCATGTATCAAGAAAAGCATTAACTTGATCAAAACAACCACTATGAAAGCAACTCAACTATTCATCACCAGGCTGGAAATCATCTGGCTGCTCATTAAAAAACTTTTTTTTTTTTTTTCAATCTTCCCATTCAACATGCTGATTTCACTTTTGTCAACAGAATTGACAAGTGACTCACATCTGTACCAATTTTTGTCCAGCACTTCAATTTTGCTGCCAACTCTTACTTTCAACTATGCATGTCAAAAGAAGACATTTTGTCAAACACTTTATGGCCAACCGTAGTGCACCTTACTCAGCCTCAAGCTTCTTATCCTTGGACTGGCATTAAATCAATAGTTAAAACAAAACTGTCTGTGAATTAAATATATTCACCAAGGTGTCATGAAAGATCTGGCAATCTTCACATCAAAGAGTAAAAACAAATACATGTTGCTCGAAACACAAATACACGGCTAGGGCAAGCATTCTTTCGTTGAGCAAATTATCCGGACTATTATGATTCGTAATTTTGAGCAGTGGTATTAAGAATCATCAACGGTACAACAGTGACATATCTCAAAACTACCAATGGTGACAGCTCTCAAATTAAACACCACACTTCACGGCATTTCCACAAACCACTATATAAACTGAAAAACACACTTTAACAACTATACAACATTAACTCGACTGCTTACCTTTCATCCTCAGATACCTAGACAAATACATAGGAGCATTAAAATAAAACTTTAATATTGCTCCTCCTGAGGATGTGCCACTGGAGTTGCTTAGAGCAATGGCGGAGTAGCCTCCTTCGGTCCAAGGAGACACAATTTCCTTTCTTCTGTCTTTCTCCAGACTTTCCTGAACTTGGGCTTGGGTTTTTCAACAACATCCCTATTTTGCTCTTGTTCGTGAACTTGAACATTTCTCTTGTGGGGTTGTCTCTTGTGCATTCTTGATGGATGATTATTTTCTTTTCTTTTATGCACATGATATGTTCCTTGTCGGTGTTGTCCTCTTTGTGTACGATGAAATCTAGGGTTTTGCCTTAGATTAGATATAGAAGTGCTTGGACAGAACCTTGCTATGTGCCCTTGACCGTTGCATTTAAAACATTGCACATGTTTTATTCCTTGTCTGTATTGCATTCTATGTGTATGATGAAATCTATGGTATTGCCTTAGATTGGATACAGAAGTGCTTGAACAAAACCTTGCTATGTGCCCATGGCCATTACATTTAAAACATTGCACAGGGTGTTCACTCAAAAAAATAGAAGTATTTTTATCAGCATAACTCTTTGATCTATTGTTCAGTCCACAATAAATTGCCTTGTGACCAAAGTGGTTGCATTTAGAACAATAGCCATAAAAAGCATTATTATTAAAAGAGTGAGAGTGAGAGAACCTCTTTTCTTGTGGTTGCTTTGTTGTAGATCTTCTTTGATATTTTCTTCCTTTTGAGGATTCGACTTCAGACTTTTCTTGTTTCAATCCTTCAACCGAGGACTTCTTCTTCTCTGCATATTTGGAGGATGAAGGTTGTTCGGCTTCATATCCAAGACCAAACTTAGTTGTGGAGCTTCTTTGTTGATTTATCATTGTATCTAGAAACTCTGTGCTCTTCTCAAATTTGAGATTTATATTGGCCTCTTTTAGTTGTTTCTTCAATGAAACAATCTCTTCTTCTTGTTGGCAACATACAGTCTCTTTCTCATTGATCTGAGACCTAAGAATATCTTCAATCCTTTTGTTCTGTTCTACTTGTAGCTTTAGATCAACAATAACCTATTTATATTCCTCTTCACTTGTGCTGTATACATCATTCTTATTATCCATTTGTGTCTTCAAGGCTTCTTCTGATTTCTTGGCCTTTTGAATTTGTAGGAAGAGATCTTCAATCTCATCCTCATATTCTTCTAATTTCTTGGATAGTATTTTGTTCTTTTTCTTTTCTATTCTCCACTCTTCAAGAGCAGATATCAACTCTCCTTCAAAATCTACTTCAGCCTCAAGATTTTCATCACAAACTTTAGGATTCACTTCTTCTACCTTTTTCGGTTCAAATTTCTCTTCTACGGGAACCGAAGCCGGTCGGGATGCCTTTTTGGATGAGGATCTATTCTTCTTAGCCATTGTGTACTAATCCAAGATCAAACACTGACTGATTTAGCCAAAATTGGGAACTTGGCTCTGATACCAATTGTTGTAATCACAATGACACTGAGAGGGGGGGTGAATCGGTGTGTTCTTTAAAAACTTCTAAAACAATTAGATTATAAAACCAGCAACGGTTTAAAGCGAGATAAAAGAGATACTAAATGCATCAAGAAAGCATCACACATAACACAACATTTTAACGAGGTTCACCAATGTGGCTACTCCTCAAAAATACTGCTTGGACTACCATCCAAATCCAGTCAATGCAAAGCTACAACTTTACATAATCCTTTACCAGCACCAACTGGAAGGAGCACCAACCCCTTAACTTTATCTGCTTCAACAGAATGGAGCACCAACTCCTATTTTACCAGCACCTACTGGAAAGAGGCACCAACCCCTTAATTTGCCAGCACCAACTGGAAAGAGGCACCAACCCCTTAATTTGCCAGCACCAACTGGACTTCAATATTGAATAAAAAAAAATGTTTGACATATACCTTTGTTATTGCAAGACTCTAACTGGTCTACATCACCTTTGCAATCTCTGTGCACTCTGCTCTCTCTTGCACAATCACTTCACATAGTTTGCTGCACTGCTATAGCCAGACTTTGCAATCAACTTTGCCCTTCGTGCTTCTCTGCACACTCTGCTTTCTCTGCGCACACGCTTCGCACACTCTGTGTCGTTTCACATTCTGCTCTCTACTCAACACGAACTTCACTTTCACAAACACTATGCTCGCATTCGCACTTTATCTTTACACCCCACTTTTCAAACTCGAAGTACCCTTGCTTTTATAGAAGAAGTTTTAGGAACAAACCCTAAAAGAACGTCGGTTGAGAAACCCTAGAATTTGTCAGCTGCCAAACCCTAAAATCCGTCGGCCCAGATTTAACTTTGTCGGCCTCAAACACTTCTTCCACCTTCGTCACTTTCTTGTAGCTTATTGCCACGAAATAGTAACATGTCGGCCCTTTTAATTTAATTTAATATTTTAATTTAAATTTTAAATAAAATAAAATTTAAACTAAATATTTAAAATTAAATATCTTCATCATCGGGGCATCTTTTTCAACGAAACGAAGAGCCAACTTGGGTTTTAAGAAAAACCCATTTCAAATCTGTTATCCATGGTTTTAAATAAAACTTTTTATTTTGACTTGCCTTGGTTTTCACAAAAAACCTTTAAAATTTAAACTAAATATTTAAAATTAAATATCTTTATCACCGGGGCATCTTTTTCAACGAAACGAAGAGCCAACTTGGGTTTTAAGAAAAACCCATTTCAAATCTGTTATCCATGGTTTTAAATAAAACTTTTTATTCTGATTGCCTTGGTTTTCACAAAAAACCTTTTCGCTTCTTGACATCTTAGGATCTGAAGACTTCTTCTTCTCATTCTGAATTATGTTTTCTATTTCTGTGCATCTATCATTTAAGGACTCATGATCTGACTAACTTCTAAACTTTATCCTCTGCATCTGAGTGACTTCTGAACTTCTGTCCATTGCATCATTAGATCTAACTGACTGTATTGACAACAATGACAATCCTCCTGCAACACCTTGCTCAACACTGAACTCCTATCCATTGTACTTTGGCTGCACCTTGCTGTTCAATAAACTCTTGTCCATTGCATCAATAAATTTGTCTGACTGTGTTGACAACAATGACAATACTATTTGCTGCACTTTGCTCAGCTCTACACTGTTCCTTTTCCTGTACCTTGGAAGTTTAGCTCTACACTGTCTAGCTGTGTGACCTTCATTGTTGCACTTATAACAAGTAACAATGTTATTTCTTTTAGGCATACCTATTCTTTGAATCCACCTGTTCTGACTAACCCTGTTCTTGTTATTAGCCTTGCAAAAAATTGCCTTATGCCCAAATTGTTTACAAGAGTAGCAATACCCTTGAAATAAATTACCACCTCTGAAACTATCATTTACCTTCCTTACTTGAGTCATGCAATGTGAATCCATGTGACCAAACTTGTGACAAGCAAAACATCTGCCATTAAACTTTCCTGTAAATGGCTTTCTAGGTCCTGTAAACTTTCTCCCCTTTTTCTGTTTCCTATTTTTTGTTTCTATGCATCTATCATTCAAGGACTCATGATCTGAAATACTTTCCTCATCAGAACTCTCTTCCTTTTGGAGTCTCTTACTAGACTCTCCAGCTTGTTCCTTGTGTGGCTTAACAAAACCAAGGCCTATTTTATCTGTTGTCTTTCTTTGACCTTTGATGAGTGACTTAACCTTTTTGGAGCTATCTTGAAACTTGTGAAGCTTATCCTTGTACTCTTTAGTTTCCTCTTTCAAAGAAGCCATTTTCTATTCTAACTCACTATACTCAAGAACCTTAGAATCTAACTCATCCTTGAGTTCTTGTGTCTTAGCTATAGAGAAGTCAAGACTTTCTATAAAATCATCTCTCTCCATACAACATTCATCTAACTTATCCTTGAGTCTAACATTCTTCTTTCTTTCATTTTTCAAAGCACTAAGAACACTAATAAGTTCACCTTTAAGATCTACTTCACCTTCCTCTATATTTTTGCTTTTTGAATCATCAAAGCCTTTTTCATATTTCTTATCACTAGAGGTGCTACCCTTTTCAAAAACCATACATGCATCTTCCTTATGGTTTTCTAAAGCATCCTCATACATACTAGAAACCAAATCATTATTTGTGCAATCATCTTCAAGGTGACCAAAGTTTCCACATCTAAGACATTTCATGATAATGAATCTATGTTTCGGTTCTTCCTCTTTTTCTGATATGAACATCTCATTTTCATTATCACTTGAAGAACTTTCACTATCACTACTAGAACACTTACTTGCTTTGTCTAGGTATAAACTCTTCTTGTGCTTGTGAGAATACCTCTTTCCTTAATTGTTGTGCTCATATTTGATCTTCCTGTGATGCTTGTGCTTTTCAGAATCCTTGCTCTTAGAATCTTGTTTATCTTCATCACTTTCATTCTTGGGAACAAGTATGAGTCAGTAGCATAATGACCAAACTTTCCACAATTGAAACATCTTACATTTTTTATACTTTTGTGCTTTCTAGAGAACTTGCCTTTCTTATTGTAATATGCCTCTTCATCACTAGAAGACTCATCACTCTCTTGAAGTTGTTTACCCTTGGATTCCTTGGTAGCCTTGAAAGTTGCCTCTTTCTTGACATCAACCTTCACTTGAGTTCTCAACTCAAATGCTGCAAGTATACTATGGAGCTCATCCTTTTTCAACTTATCCAAATCTTTAGCTTCCTCAATAGCAGAAATATTTTCACTAAATCTATTAGGAAGAGATATTAAAATATTATCACAAACATCATTTTCAGCAAGCTCAAGACCTAAGTCTTTCATGGAGTTGACAACCTCATCCATACGAAGCATGTAGTCACTAATATTTTCATCATCATTCATCTTGAGTTGTTCAAACATACCTTTGAAGTGTCTCAACTTGGCCTTTCTGACATTTGTATCACCTGTATGAACCACCTGCAATTGTTTCCACATTTCACTAGCTGTCTTGCAGTGAATCACTTTGGTGAGATCGGCTTTCTGTAGGCCTTTTAGGATTGCATTCATTGCTTTTGAATTGTTGTGATGTAGGAGCCTGTCTTCTTTAGTATAAGGACCATGTTCAGGAATAGTGTACCCATCTTCAATCACTTCCCAAACCTCATTCCCAAGTGCCATTAGATGAACCTTCATCCTTGCACTCCAAAGACCAAAATCTGATCCATCAAGAATAGGTGCTACATTGCCACTTGAATAATCCATTGTGTTCTTTACTGGATTTTCCTTCAAGCTATTAAACTTTTCGAAGGCACCCGCTCTGATACTAATTGAAGAACACAAGCTTATACTGAGAGGGGGGGTGAACAGTATAAGACCTATTTTTACTTTTTCCTTTATACTTAAAAACAATAAAGCAATATACCCAAAGCAATATCAAAACAAAGCACAATATCATCCACGAAGTGACACCAATTTTAACATGGTTCACCCAGAAATCCTGGGCGACATCCACAAAAATTTTCTCTAAAAGTTATCTCAAAGTTCTTTGGGAAACCTTCCCAATTACAATGTTTATGAGCCTCGGCCCAAAGGAGATACCTTCCCCTAATCTGAATTTATGAGCCTCTACTCAAAGGAGATACCTTCCCCTCTATCTAAATTTATGAGCCTCTGCTCAAAGGAGATACCTTCCCCTCTGCTCTGGAAATGATCCCTCAGAAGATCAACTGCCTCTACCTCTTGCCAGCATGTGGAACTCCTTTCCACCAAAGACCTCCTGTCCTCAATGCTTAGCCTAAGAGACCTCTACCTTCTATGATCATGTCCACAGTAACTTAGCAACCTATACCAAACACAGTCAGTCGGTCTAGTACAAGTCTTCCTCTATCTATCAGATCTGTCCAACACTTGAACAAATCA
Source organism: Wollemia nobilis (assembly GCA_028583015.1). Lineage (NCBI taxonomy): Eukaryota > Viridiplantae > Streptophyta > Pinopsida > Araucariales > Araucariaceae > Wollemia > Wollemia nobilis. Next base: position 140,966 of record JAQPPZ010000239.1, read on the forward strand.
ATCCTCTACACACAAGCCTTTTCAAAGACTTGCCAAATCTGTCCTCAGGTTCTTCTCAAAGAACCAATGCACCTCTATCCTCAAGTTCTCTGATATAACTCTCAAACTCAGCTCACAAGTCCTCTGCTAGGACCTATCCAAATCTGCTCACAAGTCCCCACTGGAACCTGTCCAAAACCTGCTCATAAGTCCCCACCGAAACCTGTCCAAAAAACTACTCATAAGTCCCCACCGAAACCTGTCCAAATCATCTCACAAGTTCATCAAGAAAACTTTCCTAGCATGAACCCACAAAGAGAATTGTTAGAGACCCAATGTGATTCATCAACCTCATAGAAGCATAAAGAGAATTATTAGAGACTCAATATGTTCTATACTTAACTCCCAGTATTAATCTCAACTCAATCTCAATCTCAATAGAATAAGATAGATGTAGTATGCTTTTCTCAAGAATATGAAACACAACCCAACAATTGCCAACCATGCAATATCTCATATAACAATGATACTCATGTTCTTTCCATAACCAATTAGGGTTTTAACAACAATGCTCATCAAAAAAGGTTTAGTCAACCAACACCATTCAACTCAACATCAACCTTGAAGCATTCAACCAATCATCACAAGAAAAAGAAACAAGTAGAAATCCTTTTCCCTCCACACTTATTTTCAGAAAACCATCAATCAATAACAACTATGGAAGAATGTGCCCATACCTTTACTTTGATGAAGAAGGAGAACTCAAAAACTGTCACAACATTAACTCTCAATTTACCACCAATTAGAGTTAGCAACTATACAATAATACACAATAATAAAGATCCAAAATAACACCTTATTACTCCAACTTAATATTAACCACCAAAAATATAATATACATACAAAGTAAAATCTCTTTACACCTTATTACTCCACATAAGCATCAAGTATTAATAATAACAATGTCAAAACAAAGATTACAACTTAACCTTATACCTCCATCAATAATTCTTGATCAAATCAACTCAAATATCCCAAGTCAACAATAAAAAGATTTACCTTGGCAATACTTAGTTCTCCAACCTTAGGAGAAATGAGGAGCCACCACTATAAGAACTAAAGTGCATTCTCCTCTACTTACGTAGCCCAATCATAGTCACTCTCCTTCGTGCATCGCAACAAAAGGAAAAATGCACTCGACATGATTTAAAACCTGTATCTCTGCCTAGCGAGAGCCTTTACTCAAACTCCATCGTCGTTGGAGCACAAGTGCTCGACAAAGAAATATTAAACTATCCTTTGTTTTATCTTCACTTGATCGTAGGATATGGAAAACGTATTCATTTTCCTAGCACTGTCCAAAACATAAGTCACTGAATGCTTGCATTAATCATCTCACAGCACAATCTAGAAAAACACAGTTCATGTGCAATTGCCAATCCACTAACGTCAAGCAAAAAGGTAAGGATGTAGCCCAAGATCAAATCTGAGTATGCCAAGCATGGTTTCCAAGACACATATCAAGCACAATTTCAAAGGCGTCAATTGGAGATTTGAAGACACAGAACAAGCACAAATCGAAGACACCATGCACTATTCGAATGATACAGAGCAAATGCAAATCAAAGACACCAAGCGCTATTCGAATGATACAGAGCAAACGCAAATGGAAGACACCAAGCGCTATTCGAAAGATACAAAGCAAATGCAAATCGAAGACTAAAAATAATCGATGGTGCTCTTACTTTAGAAAATCATCCCCACTTATATAGCCAATTCTCCTTAACTGTTTGACGTCGGCGCTCCTCCAACGATGGCAACACATCGGCGAAAGAAAACTTTATCTGCATCGCTTAAGAGTTAAAAGACCCTTTAATAATAATTAAAATAATAATTATTATTATTTTATTAATAATAAATTAAACTTAGAACTTTGTCAAAGGTTTGAGTTAATTTAATTATTAATAATAAACATGGACCTTCAAGGTTTTTCAAGAAGCAAAAACCTTTGCATTAAGTTAAGCTTGGTTTTAATAAAAACCCTTTAACAATATGAAGCTTTCTCAAGATATTTTTGACATCACACTCTTTTTGATATCAACACAAAAATGCCTTTTGACATCAATGACAACTTATACACTTGAGCAAAAGCAATGTACCCAAAGTACCCAAAATTGCCAACAAGCAGGAGCCACAATAGTCGTGCCACCTATAGTGATAGCCGGGATGGGAAACCTAAACAGGAAAAGTTAGCAAATTGAGTAGAGGCAGATAGAAAAATCTAACCATCTCAACACCATAGTTCCACACTAGAAAAGAAAGACCACACCTATCGATGCACAACAAAAGCAATCATAGGCCGTAGGTACAGCTAGGACTACCAAAAAATGATATTGATGAGGAGTATGAAGGGCTACTTGTAGTTTTTATGCCATGAGGGCATGGCATATGTTAGGCATGGGGGGATGATGACCCCTGGAAATGCTTATATTTTGTATAGGTTTTATAGATTATATGTGGTAATATAATAGGAATTGTGTAATTTCATGAATTATTATGTAATTATTTAATAGAATTGTGTGTGTTATCTAATTTGTGTATTTTAGTATGTTTGTGTGGAATTTAGTTGGTTTTGATAGATTTGGATAAGTCAAGGTCCTTCATGGACCTGGCACTCAGTTTCTTCTAGGATCAAGGTATGGTGGTTAGGCACCTTCCTCTTCAAGGAAGGTTCCAAGAGAAGGTAGGCACCTTCTATATAATGAAGTTGCCTGACATACCTAGGCATGTTCCTCATAAGGAAGGTGCCCCCATACAAGGTAAGGTGCATTCCACATAAATAAGATGCCCAACATTAGTAAGTGCCTTCCACATGAAGAAGGTGCTCAACACTAGTAGGTGCCTTCCATATGAAGAAGGTGCTAAATACTAGTACGCACCTTCCGCATAAAGAAGGTGCCTGCAAAAGCATTTGAGGAAGGTGCATTCCTCATAGAGAAGGCACCTCCATATTTCACCAGTTGACCAAATAAGTGGTGTGGGTAGTGTTGACCAATGCAATTCTAGTTCCACGTCACACGAAACAATTCTGAGGAGCTACACCAACGGATAAGGATGTCTCACCTACACCATGTGAAGCATGATCCAGATCAAGCAACTCAAACCAATCAGTGAATGCACCACTGTTAGGAATGATGACTATTTTAAGCATATGTCGATTGTAGTTACTAGATTATCCCAATTTAGTTTGTACTGAACTACTATTATAACCTCATTGTAATAGAATATCTATGTGTGTGCTATATAAACACACACAAACCTCTCTAATAGATATCCAGAATTTGTTGATTATTCTGAGGAGATAGAAGTATTGTAATTATCTTGCAATTATAATAAATTTCAAGAGTTCCTAATCGTGTGTTCAGCTAGAAGGGAGCTTTTGGAGCTTGGGCCCACTCCAAGCTAGTATTCCTTCCCTTTTACTTGTGCTTTCCTAGATCAATTTTCTACTTTAGTAGGTTTGATTTTTGTACTATTATGTTTAGTAGAATTATTTTCATGTCTATTTAATTATGCATGTATGAGTATTTAATTTCCAAGGATCTAATAATTCATATGTAAACTATTGTGGTGTAGATGAATGAATTCCATTTCTTTAAACCCTCCAATGATAGAATTAGCTGGACTCATCTCAAAAGTGAGTATTGTGAATGATATTGTTTGAGACACTTCTAAATTTTATGTTCTCCTTGGTTTGAAAATTTAAATGAATGGGCAGTGACAAAATAGGATCAAATTTAACCTGTGTTTGGCCCGCAACAAGACTCATGATAAGGTATAAAGCTGAGATAGCCTACATTGAGTTGTATCATATTTTTATTTTTGGTGTGGCAAGAATGCCACTGATTGTGTATAGGATAGCCTAGTGAGGTGATGTATGGTGTAGTAAATATTCTATGTAGTCTATGAGCATTGTTATTATGTATATTATATTCATTTTTTGATATGATATATATACATGATTATTTTAGTGTGAGTATATACAATGTGTCTAATGTATGTGATGTGATTGATATAACTGATGTGACTGATGTATGTGTATGGCTTTAAAAATATATGATTGTTTATCGATGATGTGAGTGAACACATAATGAATGATAGGTAAAATGAACCTGATGTATTGTGAAAATGGATAAATAGGGATGTACAAATGTGGGAAATGTAATCATATGTATATGTAGAATGTGAAAATGTGGCAATATGGATGGAAATTTGCCTTGCATGTAAACTATCTCACTTGTTATGATTAACCAAAAACAAATGAATAGTCACATGAACTAATGACCATGATATACAACAAGCAAACATGAAGTGTATAAATGGATGATAATGTACAAGACATACGTAGTGAAAATGTAATGGATGGGTGGAATATGTAGCGAAGAAGAATGTACAAATGTGATGAAGAGAACATATTATAGGTAAATTCAATAGTGATGTTGTCCACTCTTGATTCTCGAATATGGTGGATGGGTAAAAGAGTTTCTAGACACTCAAACAACATAGTTTGAACAATCAAACTCATCTAGTAGTCACACAATATCCTATAGACATCTTGACTATCCTAAATGAGGTTAAGTCTATCATGGACCTATGTGTGCACATGATGTTCATTTATCCATTTTGAGGAAGGTTGGACTAACCCATTGTAAACCTAGCTAAATTAGCTAGCTCATACACAAGTGTGTAGTGATATATACAAGAGAAGGTCATTAATATGAAAAATGTGTCACCACTTGTAAGGCTATTCCACTACCATGAAAGCTCTTGGAGCTTATTGCTAGCAATGGGAATCACCCTGTAATGTCATTTTGGACCTAAGGACCTCCAATATTTAAGAAATCTAATAGTACTCTTGGAGGCGTTTCCTTTTTTTTCTACCCCTCTTCCTTTTGATTCTTTTTTGTGGTTCTCTTTTCATTTTTTTTGTGGGTGTTGGATTTTTTTTTCTACCCTTTTTTCTATTGACTTTTACTTATCATTTTGTTTATCCCCAGGTTTATTTTGATCACACAAATGATATGATGAAAAAGGTAAAATTTTAAATAAATGGCAAGGCCTATGCAAGGTGTTGTCCTCCCTATACTCAAAATTTTCTTAATATGTGAAATGTTTGAGTGGTCCATGAATGACCTCAATACAACTAGGTAGCCTCAAAATCTTGTAGAATGTGATGACATTCAATACAGATTGATTAGACTGACTATGAATGGTTGAGCAATAGAAAAGCTTCCTGTGACCATGTTATTGAGAATAGAATTGGGTATCATGGTAGTCATGCTAACAAGAGCATTTTGAACACCTCAAAGTGGTATTATATACACATGATGGATGGATTATGTACAAGAAAGATATGAATATGACTACGAACAATGCATTGAATATGATATGTAAAAGAGGACATGACACAAAAAAATGCCTAAAAATGCATGGTAGTATGCGAACAACCTATTTTTAAATAAAGCAAAGTAAGTGAGATAGGAAAATGCAAGTTAGTGTATCCTAATGTAGTTTGCAATGTAGTGGACCAAATCCAAAAGATGCATATGGATGCATATGTTGAGTGAAATTAATGCCAATGTATGGCAGTAGCAATCATGAATGATGCATGTGAATGTGTGTGAAAGAGTGATGTGATGGTGAGTGGGTGAATAAGAAGTATGAATAGTAGGCCCTGAAGATGGTGCAAGTGAATAATATAGGAAATGGAGAATTATGGAGAAAGGAAAAGAAGAGAAGGTGGAAGAAATAGTGGAATAAAGTAGGAGACAGTAAGAAGAGGAATGAGAAAAGGGAAAGAAGAATTTCTATGAACCAGGTCAAAGGTATGTAGCTACTCATAGCATGACCATACAATATTGACACGATTTTTAAGGAAAATGGTAGAAAATAGAGGAAGTGGGAATAGAATATGGAAAAATCCCCCTAATTGTGAAAGAGGAGGTGGTAGGAAATGAAGTCCACAATCTGTGGAAGATGTGATAGAGGGAGATGAAAACTCCCCCTAGTGTGAGAATATGGAGTTAGGAGGAGATAAAATTCCTCCCAAGTGTGAAATATGAGTTGGGAGAAAAAGGGAACACGTCTCCCCAGTCATACGAATGATGGTAAGGCATAGAAGTGATGATGGAAAGCAAGTATCTTAAAAGAGGAAGAAAAGAGAAAATAAGTGAAAAGGAAAGAGAGAGGAAGAATATCAAACCAATTCAAAGGTATGTAGCTTCTCGTAGTGATCATACAACATTGACAAGATAGGACAAATAGGAAATGAAATATAAGGGAAGAAAATCAAATCAAATCAAAGGTATGTAGCCACTCATAGCATGACCATACAACATTTGCAAGGTAGGATAAGGAGGAAAGGTAGAGGATGAAGAAAGAAGAAGGGAAATGAAAAGTGAAAAAAATTATGATAGAATGCTAAGTTGGTAGAGGATATTATAGAGGTCATGAAATATGAGTCACAAGATCAATGCAACTACTATCTCGATAAGATGTACGATCATGGACCTAATGAACCTGGTGAGGCCTAGATGACATTGATGAAATGCTAATGTGTGGTTGTGGTGGCACAATGTGGGGAAATGGATTTAGATATGTAACCTAATTCTTAGTGGAAGAGGTGGAATTATTGGGGCATTATAGCTCCTCCTCATCCACCATGTTACGGATTAGGCATTTGAAAATGTAACAAGTGTTGATATCATACCCTTTATAGTGATTATAAACACAAAATTGATGCTCATTGTACCCTTTTGGTTTTGAGTGATGTGGATCAATAAATTTGACCTCAATTAAAACTAGGAATCTTGCATGATGTAATAATTAAAAAGTATGAATAGAGGCTTAGGAAGAATTAGTGCAGGATGAGTGGAGTGCACAAGATGTAATGAGTGCATGAGAGATGGACTAGGTAGGGATGGAGTGAATGCCTACCTAGGTTGTGTAGGACCTTTCTCTTGAGGATGAGGGAATTTTGGAGGTGAATGCATTGGAGAATATGTCATGAATGAGTTATGGGTGGATATATGACATTTATAGTGACTTAGGTACAACTCAAGATTTTCAAGATGTGCTAATATGGGTTGTAAATCAATAGAAGGAGGTGATGGTGGATAAGGGGGTGTAAATGTAGGATGAGTAGGAATACTATTGTGGTGGATGATGATTGATATAAGAGTGAATAAGAAGATGAATGCAATGAAGAAAGTGAAAATAGAGGATGATGAGGTTGCAATGGCGTGGATGTAGGCTGAGTGATATAAAATGGAAATCGAGGTGGAGGAAGAAGATGAGGTGAATGTGATATTTGGGGAGAGTGGTAGCAATGTGAGGGAGATGGGCATGGAGGTGAGATAATGGTGCTCCTATAAGAGCTTGGGTAAAGAACCATGTGATGATATTGATGCCTAAGGTCTCAATCATATGATGAAATCCTATTTCTTGACCTATGATATGGGATTAAAGAATGAGAAGGGATGGATAGGTTTCTATTGCCAATGCGATAAGAGATAGGTGGATTTTTCTTGATTGAATGAGAAGAACTAAATAGAATATCATTGTCAGAATGAGATAAAATGAATGGATCTTGGTTGTGGGGATGAGGGAAGATAGGTGAAGTACTATTATTAAATTTAGAAGACATATATGAATGTCAAGAATGGGTAGAGTTGGTTTCCTCTAGACATATAAGCAAACTAGTTTTGGGAGGAAGTAGCATGGTTTAAGCTTCCATAGCTAGGAATGTATGTGTGTAAGATTTGGTCGTAGGTAAGGACACTGATTGAAAGGTAACATACTGGAAAACCATTAGTTTATACCAAATTTGAGGTGAAATCCAATCAGAATGATGTTTTGGTAGTGATAAGATCTTTCTATAAAAAAAAATTGGGTCATGAGGTAGGGTGCAACTGATTTGGGTCGCAGGGTACCCTACAACTATGTCTGAAACTGATGACAAAAATAGAGAAGTTTTGGAATTGTATCCAGAGAGGTGTGAGACCTATTTTATGGATTTTGAAACCTATTTTCAAATGTTTTTTAATAGAAATCAACTCATACAACAAGAAACAAGCATGAAGAACTAAAATTTTGCAAAAGTGTGTTCTAATATTGAAATAACCCTAAAACTAAAATAAAACATGGTGTGGTGGGTGTATTCTAAAAGTACGTGTGTTTGTGGATAATTTCCTCTTATGCCTAAAGGTATGCAAGGGGTAACTATATAAAAAAGGGTGAATGGTGTCTAATGGAGGTAATAAATTGAAAATCCTAAATAAAATAAGATGCACCAAAATGTAAAATCCTCTATAGAAATAGGTGGCACTATCTAAGACCTGCTACCGACATACCCATGCTTTCACTTCATCCTTGAGTGGGCTTAGTCAAGAATGATAGTTGTACACTCACTAATTATAATGAAGCCCTGTGAGTAGGGGTGTCTAATCCTAACCTACCCTGAGGATCTCTCAAGAGCAGGGAAGTTTTTGTGATGAAGTCCAAAAAACCACTCATGGGGGCTACTATGGTGTGTAGGGGGTGATCTAGTGGAAGGAGATGAAAGCCAAAATCACCAGTCTTGAGTGGATATTGGTGATGAAATCAAATCTTGCCATTGTCTAAGCTAAATGTGTAGTGTGTATCATTTTCTAAGAAAATGGAAAATTTCATTTCAAAAGTGAAATGCCTTTTGAGAAAGAAAAGAAATGCAAAAATAATGATGCAACCTTTCCTTTTATTTTTTTAAAGTGAAATAACTTTTGAAAACCAAGATAAATGCAAAGAAGTATGCACAATATATTTGTAAAACCACATATATTCACAAAATATGACCAAAATGATTTACAATACTTTCAAACTTTGTTGTTTTTGAACTAGATAGGTAGGTGTTTAGAGATTTTACCTGTATACTCTAGCTCCTGTAAGTCCTTTTGAATACTTGATAGGGGAATTTGTAGACACCTAAAACACGTCATGTCGAGGTGACTACTCATATGGGACATGCTAACAGACCATATGAATGATCTTGGATAGCTCCAAGGTGAAGCAGTGGTTTTAACCACTCAATTTGGGTAGAGTTGGCTAACTCAGCCTTAGTCGTGGCTGACACCCATGGCTAATAGAGCTAGCCATGCCTTAGAGCTGCAACTAGCATCAAAACTATTTTGAATCCTAGGCCGAGCCAAATTTTGGTTACAATGGCTTAGGCAATGGAGATTCAAATGGTTTTGGGTGGGGAAGCTTCGAGAGGTTTCCTCCCAACTGATCCAACCTCTTAGGTATCTTGATCTTGGCTTCTCCATGAAAAGCCAAGATTAGAGATTAAGAGTCCTATAAGACCCCCTCCAAATTGGGGAGAAGTCTAGAGAAATTTTGCATTTGAACATAGCGAAGCTCTACCAAAATGGATATCAAATTGATAACCCCTTGAGGAGAGTCAAAATGTTACCCAATTTTGGAGTGATAAGCATGAGTTCATCAATGGAGCTTCCAAAGGACTAGGAAGCATAATCACACAATTAAGCCAAATTGAATGTGAATATCAACAAATTTGACCACCAATCCATCTTAGGATATAGAGGTGACCCTTGATCATCAATTCCCTAGAGATAATCAGAGATATAAGCCTTTATTACAAGGGTAAGGTTATTTTTGGCTCAGCCATGGATGTCAACCATGACTAATAGTGCTCATCGTGCTCCAAACCCGTGACTAGGGTTTAATCTCTGATATCCTCCATTTTAGCAATAGATTTCATTTTTAATCATTTATTTAATTAGATCTAATTCAGTTTAGATTTACATTTCATGCATTTGCATCGTTAAATTTAGGATTTAGAGGTAGATTTCCTTCCATTTTCCTTTAATTCCATCAATTAGACTAGTTTATTGTCATTTCATGTAATTCAAGTTTCTAATGGTTAATTAGGTTGCTTATTACCTAGATTACATGCTTTATTTCTATGCTTCATAGTAATATGATGATTTTATGCTAATATTCATAGATTTACATCTTTCTTGTTTTCTTTATCATCATTTATGCAAGTTTCCATCAAAAGCCTCATCAAGAGAGGTCATCTTTGCTTTTAATCCTTTCTTGTTGTTTCTTGAATGTAGGGTTTATAGGATCCATTCATTTCAATGCATTCAAGGTAGAAAATACCTCTTTCATGAGAGAAGAAGGTCACCATTGATCTTGAGAAGTTCATGTCTTTGTGGAAAGCCTATGAATTACACCTCCCCCTCATTTAGAGGGTTTTCAAGATTGTATTAATTGTATCAACATTGGGTATCCCTAAGAGGGACGTATATGTAATTTGGATTTGACAAAGATTTAATAAAAGAAACATTCTCTTTCTTGTTGAATTCATTATTGTCAATTTCTTTATTGCTTTAATGTTTGATATCAATTGATGCATTAGTTAGGTGTATGCTTTCTACAAGGTTATAGATGGTGATCATGATGGAAACCCCACAAATTCTATAGTAACTGATGGATTTATTTTATTCTATTGTTGTAGGTGTTAGCCATGGTTAGCATCAGAGTAGAAAATAGGTAGGAAGTAGACTACCTCTCCATAAAACGAGGACTCCAGGTAATTATGATCCTCTATATTTTTGGTTTTGTTATATTTCTAGTTTTTAGTTAATTAAAATCACATAGAGAATAGTAAAAGGAAAGGAATCATGAAAATATTTTTCTATCTGTCATATGTGGCTAATAGTCGTAGCTTGCACTATTAGTTGTGCATGTTAACAATAGCTAAGATCCTGGCCTGAGGCTCTGTCCCATGACCAGCACTGTTACCTACGATTCTATCCTATGACTAACAATTAGAGTCTATTTGTAAATTTTACTGGTTATGGCCCAATCAGAGGCCTATTAGAACATATTATTGTGCATTCTATGAAACAACATTTAGTCAATTAGATTCATCTTTCTAAATATTAAATACTTTTATCATTAGGCATTTAGGAAAGAGCATTGTGTGCTTGGTGTTGCATTTTTACTTTCATGCAAAATCTAAAATGAACAAACACACACCACACACTATCTAAATGCTAGTGAGTTGGAAGTCATATCCAACCACTAGTAGGGTTCAACGATGGTGGTAGTGATTTCCATCCATTGGCCCAACTCCCTCAAACCTTGTTACTAGACCAATACTAGCTCCAAGATCCATCATAGCCCATGGAAAATCTGCATGTATCTCTCTTCAAAGAGGTATATCACTGATTATGGGTGAACTGGGTGAGGACCGAGAGGACCTATGCTCCCTGACCATGTGTGGACTTCATTACCACACATTATAGGTTGGATTACATGGCCTAGACTTTCATTGCTAGGTTGTCGAGCTATGAGTATACAGGTGAAAGCCTTAAACTATTGAGTATATCATCAACAATTTCAAACATGATGAGAGTAGTTTAAGTTTCAAAAAATTTCAAAACACATCAAACTAGTTAGGGCTCACAAAGAAAATTTAAAAGAGATAATCATCATTGTTTGCTTTGTTTACCTTAAAATATACATACGAGATAATACAACATCATGGTTGTCACATGGAGTGGTCGATCTCGACATAGAACCGAGGTCGAAGCTAAGGCTCCACCCAATTCACAACACAACATGAAGAACCCTCAATCACAAGATCCTCCTCGAATGATGTTCGATGAGCATTAGAGGGGATAACTCTATGCATGGGGGTTCTCATCAGAATACCCCACTTAGAGGAGGCAATGCACATGCCTTGCGAGATAGATCTGAGTATGGAAGATCCCAACATGGGCCCTTCAAGCATGGGAGTATATATCATGATCGTACACCTCGTGGATCCATCGGATCCACTGAAGAGTACATCATTGAAGAGGGAACTATAACTAAGTTAGTGCCCATCCATACTCGAGACAAGGGAGGCTCCAGGCCCCCATCAATTCAAAATAGACAAGTAGAAAATCTACCCATTTAGGGGTAGGAAGAGAGGGATGCTTCAAGGCATAGGCCCTCATAGACTCCAAACAACAATCAACCTAGCAAGTTCACATTTGACATGTCTAAGATTGGAGTCAATGGTACGCCACCACATGAGTCATGGTGCACTAGGCAATTGGATGGTCTAGATAGAGTCTTAGGGTAGCTAGGGTATAAACCCTCAGTTGCGCATTCTCATTCTATGAGTTCTCATAGTGAGAGCACACATCAGACCATTAGAGAGCTAGGAGAATTCTCTAAGCATCCTCATAGTATAATTGCCCCATCGACCCACACGGGCATAGAGTACAGACAACACTAGAACATGAATGTCATCTACATAGACAAGGGCAAGAGTATGGTAAACCAGTCTATCGGAGGTCATACCGATAAAGCTGCTCAGACTGAATGAGTACACCAAAGACCACACATGACTGATCTTATAGATCGATCATAGAAATTGGTGTCAGAACAATGGTAGTAGATTCTCCAAGATCAATTGGAGGATGTCCATGTAGAGTGTGAGCACCTAAAAAATGAGGATACTCAGAGGTAGAGGTTGCATAGGCAACATATTTTTGAGAAATGCATGCATGAACAATGCATCCTTGATCAAAAGGAGCATGTTGAATGAGAGGATCGATTGGCTCAGGCCAATTTACCCCCTCATAGTGAGTACAGGGAGTGCACTCATAGATGAGCTACTTCATAGCCTGATTTATGCCCTGAGCATATTGAGAACCATACTCACCACATGGCCCAAAACATGATGTAGTGCCAAGCGCTAGAACATCATGGGCGTACACAGTACGAAGAAGAAGTGGGAGATGATCAAGAACAAGAATATCTTGAGATCTCCCTAGTAGATGTGGAGGATGATCCCATTCCCCCACCTCATCCAAAGAAGAATTTTCCTCCAAAGGCTCCTCGTGGACCTCTCAGAGAAGAGGAAATTCTATCTTCGAAGGCCTATCAGGCCTTGGTAGACAAGGTTCGAGCAATAGAGAAGCAAGGGATGACTTATCAAAAGATGACTTTGAACAAGATTCATAATGAACCTTTATGCCCATCCATGCCCATTCTAACATATCCCGAGCATTTCGAGATGCCAAAGCTAGAGAAGTTTCAAGGTGAGGAAGATGCTCAGGAACATGTTACGAGATTTATGGACATGTGCTTTCAGATTGAAAGCAATGATGCTCTATTGCTGAGAACATTCATCACAACCCTTTCAGGCCCTACCCGAGAGTGGTTTAATCAACTTAAGAGGTATAACATAACCAAATTTGAATAGCTAGCTAATGTATTTCTTGAATGCTTCTCCTTCGGCATCAAGAAGAAGGTGAACCTATCCGATCTGGATGCTTTAATGCAACATGATGATGAGTCGATCATGGATTATGGTAAAATATGGAGAAAGATAATGGTAAAGTTGCCATTTTCCATTTTGACCACTGAACTAACTTGGATGTTTACCAAGAGTTGTGTGAAGCACATCTCATTACTACTATAGCTACAATAGTACCAAACATTCGAGGAGGCCTTGGTGCAAGCCAAGGTAATAGAGGACATCAAGTTATAGGAGGGTAACTTGAAACTCAGGAACAAGAAGGAATGGAACAAAAAGAACACCCACAATCAGAAGGAACAGGCCAAGCCAGACCCATGTCAACCAAGTGGTGTTAAACCTCCAGAGAGGGGATAAGGGGCAACAATAGAATTATCAAGCCCAACCTCCTCCTGCGTGATATGATCAATGCAATAATAACAAAAAGGGTAAGAATAAAGAACAATGCCCACCTCGCCAGTTCACACCTTTGTCGAAATTGATGACATCGATATTCCATCAATTGTGCGAGGCCAAGGCTCTCAACTTACCAGAGATCAAGTTAATAGACCCTAATCAGCCCAAGCCAAAGGGGTATAGGGATGATTTATACTACACTTTCCATAGGGTGAAAGGTCATGACATCGAAGGATGTTGGAGTTTTAAACACATAGTACAGAACATGATCAAAAGAGGAGAGCTAACTATGGACAACCCTCAGGCTCCAGACAACCAGAATATGGGGATCTTCAAGAACCCCTTACCAAATCATGAGCCATCGAGGAACAATGTTGGTCATGTGAATCAAGTGCGGGTGGAACCACCAACTCAAGGATTCATCGATATGGTTAATGTTGTCACGAGACAAGGGAGGTATGAAAGACCAAATCCACCTCCAGATCCAATTAGAGTGCATGATGCACCTCAACAAAGGCTAGCTCAAAATATTCTAGGCCCACCTACAAGACCGGTGGTGACCATTAGGAGTAGGCTAGTTCAAAGCCTATAGACAACTCCAATGAAGTTGTCGATATATGAACTGATTCAATAGTCTCCTAAGCATAAGGAGATGCTCATGGATATTCTAAGATCAATCAAAGTTTAGTCCTAGGACCCTGAAGCATTTACAAACTTTATGGGACATGTGCAATAGTGCAGTGAACTGGTCATTCAATTTAGTGATCACGAGATTAAGATGGTCTCCACTACCATAGTGGACCTACCGCTACATATAATTATATGTGTTAACCACACACCATTCAAATAGGTTTTGATTGATACAGGGTCATCAATCAACATAATTACAACCAAGGCATTAACGTATCTGAAGTTGCCAAAGTCACACATTGTACCTTCCACTTTCACCTTGAGAGCATTCAATGATGCACTATGCTCAATGGTAGGTACCATAGTTCTTCCGATTCAGGTTGGACTTAAGACCATCCCTATGATGTGTCATGTGATCGAAGGTGCCATGCAGTATAACATCCTTTTGGGGAGGCCTTGGATTAGAGAAATGCATTGTGTTCCCTCGATCTTACATCAGTGCATAAAATATGTACATGAGGGACAAGTTCACATGGTTCCTTCTGACGAAGAGCCATTCAAATACGTGAACTTAGCCGACTTGCTAGGAGATTTCATTCTTCCCTCAATGCATCTGGATATACGATCGATATCGCCAATCAAACATCCAGAAGGTAAGTTAAAAGGAGTGTGTGTAGGACCTTCCATGGTAGCACCACATTTATCAGAGCACACAATAGTAGCTTCGACTAAACCTACGACATCCACAGTGCTTAGGAATGATAAGAAGCTCAAGGTGAAACTGGGTGAAAAAGAGACAAAGCAAGCACCCAAAGTAGCCACTATTGAGGGTCCCAGTCCCATGGATGAAGGGGACATTCAAAATCAAGTCGAGGAGGCACCTCAACCTACCTCATCTACTTCTTCAATAGGGTCATCTACACCGCAAGTGACCATACATTTGGTTAACCCTAGATTAGCAGAATATATTATGTAGAATGTGATATTCATACCATTTATCAAAACTACATAGGACATGGGCTGACCTCAAGCCCATCACTTTCCCATGGGGATGGTGGTACCACTGGGGGTGCCACCCAACCAAACAAACTTCATTTATGGAGGGCTAGATCAACTAAAAAATCACATGCCCATAGATGAGGATGATGATGAACCATTCATGGTGAATGTTCATTACCTATCTAACCCTAAATTCACCTTGTGCTACTTCAAACGTTACCATTGGTATGGTTACAACTTAGGCTTATTTGAGTAGGGGTACAGAGTTCCCATCGAACCATAATATCAGCTACCAACTGATAGGTTTGGGTTAGGCTATCATATCTAAGGGTAGGATGAGCTCCTAGAAGCATCTTTAGATCATCTAAACCTCACTTTGGGGGATGATGTGGACTAGAATCCTTATCACCCTAACCCTTATTATCTACAAAGGGGTAATAGGCTGGTAACCTATGTCTCAGAAGTACCACCAGAGATCTATCATGAGCACATCATGGTAGAGGTAAATCAAGGAGATAATCCAAGAGTCAACTTGGACAATGAAAGTCATGAAGCTACCGATGACATAGGTATGTAGATCTAAAATCTAGGTATAGCAGAGTCCATCATCAAAAGTGATGGACCAGATTATGATTCTAAAATAGATGATGATGAGCTATCCTCACACAATGAATGATATGAGGATGAAACTGAGTTGGCCTACTTAGGCCCTCTAAATTTACATCATCTATTACCCATGGAACAAATGGGTGAGACTGAAGAATACTTCATGGTTGATAGTGACTATGAGGATGAAATAGAGTGGGCCTACCTTGGGCCTCATCTTGCTAATCATCCAATCCTAGTGGGTAGGGGTGAAGGACTCATATACGATAGTGATGATGAGGATGAGACTGAGAGAGCTTATCTTGGGCCTCACTATTTGTGCCATCATCATGAATTGGTTGACATCGATGAGATGTATCGATGAGTCTATCTTGGCCCATGCCTCAGAGGGAGACCACCCAATTTGGATATGATTTATCATATAGTCTTCCCTGATCTACCAATGTACATGGAGCTCCTTGAGCCCAGTGATCCTATTTTTGAGTCTATTCATAGACCAGATCTGGAGATCCCCATACCCCTAGAGCCACATCTCGAGGATGGAAGTTATATCAATGTAGAGTCACACACACGTGGTCCTAGAGATCTAATCCATTCCATCAATATGATCTCCATTGATTTGACCACTCCACTTCATAATCTAGCTGACCCCTCCAAACCATTGTATCTGAATGTAGATGCTATTGATTGGGATCATGTTGATTCACCACTAGAGCTTAAATATTTCTTCCCTAACAAAGAAATGTTGCAACCTTTTCATTTTGCACCAGGCTGTGCACATGATGTTTATCATGTTGAGGGAAATTTTGATGTAGGACCTTTAAACCCAGCTGATGACATCCACTTGATTCCTACACCTCACCAACTTGAGGAGGGATCACATATGTTAGTAGAGGAGACCTTCGATGTGGATATCAGTAATGATCCCACTAATCCTAAGAAGGTCAAGTTTAGAGAGAGTCTATCTCCTGATGAGCATGCCATACTCATCCCTCTATTGAAAGAGAGACTTGAACATTTTTTCTTGGACATACAAGGATATGCTGGGACTAGATCCAAAATTGGTTACTCATAACCTTTCGCTAGATCCCTCCAAGAAACCTGTCAAGAAAAAGCTCAGAAAGATGCATCCAATAGTCACTTTAATGGTTAAATATGAGCTGCAGAAGTTATTGGATGTAGAGTTCATTATCTCCATCGACTATCTAGAATGGGTATCAAACATGGTACCTATAGGAAAACCTGATGGAAGGATCTATATTTGTATGGATTTTAGAGACCTCAACAAGGCAACACCAAAGGATTCATTCTCATTGCCCAACATAGATGCTCTCATAGATGCAACTGTAGGTCATGAGATGCTCTCCCTTATGGATGGTTTTTTTGGTTACAATCAGATTTAGATTAAAGTCGAAGACCAGCATAAAACCACATTCACAATGCCATGGGGAACATTTTTCTACAAAGTTATGCCATTCAGCCTTAAAAATGTTGGTGCCACATATCAATGAGCCATGACATATATTTTTCATGACTACATGCATAAGATCTTGGAATATTATATCGATGACTTATTGGCAAAGTCATTACTATGAGAAGAGCATGTGGAGGTCCTGAGGAAGGTCTTCGATCACCTGATAGAGCATAATGTCAGGTTGAATCCCAAGAAGTGCGTATTTGGTATAACTTCAAGAAAGCTCTTGGGATTCATCATTTCAAAATGAGGCATCGAAGTTGACCCAATGAAGGTCAAGGCCATATTAGAAATGCATCCTCCCACAAATATCAAAGAGTTAAGAAGCCTTCAGGGCAAAGTAGCATCCATAAAGTGATTTATCACACAATTATCAGACAAATGTTGACCCATGAATCGACTACTACACAAGGGGGTCCCATTCAATTGGGATGAGGACTATCAAGTGGCCTTCACTGAAATTAAGCAATACCTAGCAATGCCACCAGTGCTAGCTCCACCAAGACCAGATGTGCCTTTTTTACTATATATATCGATGATCGAATTTGCATTGGGAACCATGTTAGCCCAAAAGAATGTGCAAGGTAAAGAGCAAGCCATATATTACATCAATCACACCTTGGTGAGTTATGAGCTTGGATATGCGTATGTGGAGAAGTTATGTTTAGTAGTGGTGTTCACAACAAAGAAGTTGCATCATTACATGTTAAGTCATATGATGTACATGATATCCAAACAAAATCCTTTGCAGTATATGATGAGCAAGACATATCATAATACACGTACTACGAAGTGGATCATGCTATTGATAGAATTTGATTTGGAATTCATTAGCCAAAATTCCATCAAGGGATAGGTCATAGTTGATCAACTAGTAGAGGTGCCTCTCGAGAATAGTAGGCCTCTCACCATAGAGCTTCCTGATGATGCAGTATTTGCATTATCAGAATCTCCCAAACCCGAAGAACCAGATAACAAAGTTGATATGACTATGTTCTTCGATGGTTCAAAGTGTGAGCAAGGGGGTGGTGCAGGAATTGTCTTCTTCATGCCACAAGGTGCTCCAATGCCCTTGTCATTTAAGCTGGACTTTCCTTGTACCAACAACAATGCTGAATACGAAGCCCTAATATTGGGCCTCCAAATAACTATCACCATGAAGATTAAATGATTAAATATCTTTGGTGATTCCCTTCTCATAGTCAATCAAGTGAAGGGACTTTTTCAATGTAGGTGTCCCATATTGAAAGCTTACAAGGATCTTGTTGACACTTATCTAGCCCAGCTAGAGTGGTACGACATTGAGGTAATCCCTCATACATCGAATAGATTTGTAGACACTATGGCATCTTTGGGATCCTTAATCCCTTAGAATCCATCTACTGACTTTACTACCATTCATGTAAAGATGCTATCGCATGCCATGATGCAACATGCGACTTTTGATAATAAGGAATCAATCAACATGATTCATATAGAACCAAACCATGAGTGGTTCTATAAAGCCAAAGACTTTCTCAAGAAGGCATCCTAGGGGTATTTGATCTCATAGGGTCCTACAGGGAATGGCACCACCATTCACCACAAGGTTGTATCCCAATCTACATTCATGCACAACAAAATGCTAGGGGAACAAGTCATTCTTCTGAGAGAGGTAGAAGCTTATCAAGACTGGATGTCACAATTACATGACTTCCTCAAGCTTGGTTTAATCCCATAGGGATTATCACATGTCATAAAACATACATTCAGATAGAAAGTGACAAAGTATGTCTTTTTAGGAGACATCTTGTACCATAGAAGCTATGATGGAATTCTCCTTCATTGTCTTGAGCCCCAAGAATCAGCTTGGGAAATTTTGCAAGCTCACGATGGTACATGTGGTGGCCATTTTAGTGGCATGGCCATTGTCAAGTGCATCCTTCGAATGGGTTATTATTGGCCCACTATGGAGAAGGATTGCACCGTGTATGTCAAGAAATGCATCAAATGTCAACATCATGCTAATCTTACGCACTTGCCATCACAGGCCTTACAGCCCATTCAAGTGGCTTGGCCATTTGCTCAGTGGGGTCTAGATCTAATTGGTAAGATCTCTCCTCCATCATCAGGTTGGCATACATTTATTATAATAGCTACTAAGTATTTTACAAAGTGGGTGGAAGCAATCCCTTTAACAATGACAATTGGAGCATGTATTGTGGAGTTTATACTTCACAATATCATTAGTCATTTTGGGATACCATCCAAGATAATATTGGATAATGGAACATCATTCAAGAACAAAATTGTGAAGGCTTTAACATCTAAGTACAATATACAACATAGTTTTGTGACTCCATACTATCCGTAGGCAAACGGGTAAGCTGAGGCTTCAAATAAGATAGTGGTAGCCATATTGAAAAATATGGTACAAGAAAACCACAAATATTGGCACATCCAGCTACCCCTTGCATTATGGGCTTACAGGACTAGCATACAGATGCCCACTAGGGCAACCCTATTTTTACTAGTATATGGTATTGAGGCCATTATGCCCCTAGAGTTGGAGATTCCAATATTGCATGTCGCATTGAAAGAGTTCATCGATGATGACACTACATGGCAAGCTCACCTAGATCAATTGATGCTTCTTGATGAACATCATGTGAATGCCCTTGAGCATCTCCATGTTTACCAAGAATGCTTAAAATGAGCTTACAATAGTAAAGTCCACTTGAGAGACTTTAAGGTTGGTGATCTTGTGCTGAAAGAGAACCAACAGAACTCAAATCTACCATCGCACTTGCGAGATAAATTTATGGCTAACTGGTTAGGTCCTTACATCATCTCAGAGCAGATTGGACCTGGAACGTATCGCTTGACATCGCTTGAAGGTGTTGAAGAGCCTGAACCTCTCAACATCCTTCATCTTAAGGTATTCCACACATAATAATTCAAAAACTAAAAAATATGGAAAATTTTCAAAATCCATAAAAATCAAAAAGCAATAAAATCTAAAAATATTGCATTTCATTTGCATCATGCATTTCATTTAATTGCATTGCATTAGGTATTTCCATCCATCACACTTGCATTAGGATAGGTTGTGTTTGCAATCTTACAAATGACACCATGTTTGTATTTCAATCATGCATCTATGCATCATCATCATCCATCACCCTTGTGAGTAATTGTGTTTCTCAACACAACCCCTCCTATTGCTATGAAGAATATACTAGGGTTTTTTAATCATTCAGCCATACCTAGTGGTCTTCTCAGATTTAGTAGAAAGCTTGCTTTGCTTTTGTAGATGAGGTCTAGTTTTGATAGCACTTAGCATATCAGAATCCCATCACTAATCAAACACATTAACAATCCTAATTAGGGTAAGGAAGGATGAACACTACAAAAGTGGTCCGGGTCACCTTAGGTGAAAGGTTTTGTTACTTGCTCATTTTGTGAGGTGCAATGGTCTAGAGTAGTGGTCATTGGAAAAAGGATAAGTTTACCCCCTACCCGAATAAATCCCTTGCTTACAAAAAGGAGAAAAATTCCAAAAATCAAATCAAATCCCTTGCTCAAAACAAAAGAAAAACAAAATACAAAATAAATAGTGATTTTTATCACTATATATGAGCAAGTATCCCAATAAATTGAAGAAAATAAGGGGGTGAGCTTGAATCCCTGGAATGATCAATGCTCAAAAATCATAGGGTGATCCCCAATACAACAATGGGCTGAATGAATCCCGCCTAGCATTGGGGTAGGTCTAAGAAATTTACACATGAGCTAGCTTTAGGTGGCCTGTATTGCCTAGTGGTCTAGTCTAACTAAATCCAAACCTAGGATCGGGTGGACATTTGAGGATCCCCAATACAACAATGGGTTGAATGAATCCCACCTAGCACTGGGGTATGCTTATGTCTCATCTAATATATTCATTTGCACACACAGGGGTAATGAATAGCTTGGTCTTTCATAATGAAAACTTTATTTTTCAGAAGTCTAGTATAGTCATTATACAACTTTTGATAAGTCAACTAGGGTGTTTGAGTCTCATGGAAAACCTCAAAAATTCCCAAATAGCAACAACCATATCAAATCAATCAATTATCAATTTCCTTTTATGAGAGTTTTTTTATTAAGGAGTGTTCATAATATAGGATAGATATCGGATGGATATCAACAATGATGTTTAGATGACCACTGACTATGTTGTGCATGTTCTTTTAACTTACCAAAAGCTTATGAATAGAAACAATACAACATTTCATAGCACATATGGATGTTTAATTGATTAATTCTTATGATAAGAAGTATCAATTACATGTCATGATTATTATACATTCTGTGGTGTCATCCATTAGATTTTCAAACCCATATTGCATTCATACATTATGTTTTAAGTGATTAAAGCATACAGGTTCATTTACATTATATCAACATCATGTAAATAATGCATTACATACATTGCATTCATCATATCATAGCATCATAAATTAAATGCATACAAGTAAATCAAATTAAACATGCATTTAACATCTAAAAGTGCATCCACATATGCATACATCATAGTAGTCCATCTACACATCTAGATCACAATATCTAGTCATACATCCATCATCTAGCTAGTGCATGTCATCCATACATCACATCATATAGCATAAAATCAACATACAATATAAGCATTGCATCCATATGCATCTCATAAACATAAAATAAATAAATCTACACATATAATGAGTCATAAATCAATGTCTGATCATATATATATATATATATTGTGTGTATGTGTGTCAAAAAAAAGAGTATATAGGCATATGTCCAAAATACCCATAGGCTACAACTATGTAGGTCCTCGACCTTACACTAAAAAATGGTACAAACATCTATCAAGATCTATACTAGGTAGTGCCTACACCCCCAGTCTATGAGGCTCCTCCATCACCTCCACCCTCTCGATGAGTCCACCTAGAGCTGGAACCGGTGGACCTCTCTGACCTATGAGTCCTATGATTGGGCCATGCTGATGACTACCCTATCTCTCATGTCCTAGTCCACTGGGTCCCTATAGTAGTAGTCCTCTCTAGAACCTCACCCCCAAGAAGTATAATATCTCCCTCCAAGAGAGTGATGTAGGCCACATCTAAATAATACTACATGTTAGCCTCCTAAATGAGGACATACAATCTCTAGATATCTACACCCACATCCAAACCTACTAGTCTTGATATGGTTGGAGCCACAAGAGCAGCCTATGGAGTAGAGGGCTCACCTCATACACTCCTCACTATATCCCTCTCATGAGTCATGAGCTATAGCTGAGACTATGCAAGATCTTACTCAAGTGTCATCTTCTCTAGAGCTATAGTGGCACTCACAATCTATGCTAGGTGGAGAGTCCTCTCCTCCTCATAGCTCCACCACTCCTATCCCTATCTCAGCTGATCCTGCATGGCTCTCAATTATGCCTATAGAGTAGCCATAAAAGTGTCCCTCTCTCAGATCTACATCTGAAGGGTCCCCACCCATGTCTATAAGCTAGCAACCTAGGCCCTGAGCTAGGACACCTCATCATCGGGCTCCTCCTCGCCCTCCTCTACTTGGGGCTCCTCCTCAGCTGTAGCCTCACCCCATCCACCCTCTATCCACTGGTGCACACTACACCCATGAGGATCTACCCCCTCTAGATGTGCCCCCTCTACCTCTACTACTACCTCACCATCTATAGGTCTACCTAGAGGGCCATCACCCCACCACAACCTGGTAGTCCACTAGGTGTCATAATCTATTGTAGTCCCTACATCCTCCAGGCCAAACTCCTAGAAATCATCATCCTCATCCCCTAGTGGAGTAACATTAGGCCATGCCAAGTCCTTCTCCACCTTAAGGTAGTGGTAGATAGTGGGAGTGGGAGGGATATCCTAGTGAATCCTAAACTACCTAGTCACATGGGAGAAGTAGAAGAACTCTCATATCTCGAGCTTGCACCCGAGAAGCCATCTATCATACCGAGTCCTCCTTAGGTACCTATCTACCTCTAGCCATGTAGGACAATCCATGTAGGGCCTCCATAGCACCTACCTAATCTATAGCCATGCAATCTGATCAATATAGTACTATACATCTCCTACTCGAGTCCTACTCCTAAACCCCTCAGCCTCCCTAGGCCAGCAAGCAACATAGCACTAGCTCTCCTCAACAATATCAGTAATCCAGAGAGGTAGTGGCATGGGGTGCTCAATGATGATGTGCTACCATACCTAGATCTATAGTAGGAGACTACAATTGACTCCCACTCGGGTCCTCTATGTGATCCGATACAGCTCATCATAGAGCTATGCAAGTAGAGCGCTCCCCCAAGATAGGATCAATGGCTCTCTAGTGCTGCTCACCAACACATCCTATGTCCTAGCCAAGAGGTTCCAAGGGAACCTCACTCCTGATGTGTCTAGTAGCACAATCTAAACTATCAAGTGCATGAGCACAGCTACCCACCATGAGAAGACATTCTCATGGTACCAGTCCTCGATGTGGACCCCATCATGGTCTAAATCTACCTACACCATTGCACTCTGAGTGCCAAAGATCTATTAAAATATGGCATCCTTCACCTCTGTGGGTGAAGATGTGATGGCCTCACCATCGATCAAGATCTGGAAGATGTGGTAGACATCCTCCAAAGTAACAATAATCTCACCTATGGGCAGGTGGAAGGTGTTGGTCCTCGCATCCCAATGATGGGCCAAAGTGGTCATGTAAGCCTGATCGGCTCTAATCGATGGAAGTCATAGCACGTAGCCAAATCCAATGGCTCCAAACTAGGCCCACTCAGTATCATTGAGGCCATTGTAAAGGGTATGAAGGATGTCTGATTCCCTCACCCTCATGGTCAAATTCTGAAGAGAGACATAAATAATATACATAAAATCAATCAAAAACATCAAAAAATAAAAAAATTGGGAAATTTTTCTAAAGTCAGCTAACCATGGTTGGGACCCATGGTCGATAGCAATGGTCAAAATTCTGACCATTGGGATTTAAATCCTATTGTAGCTGATAACTGACACCTATGGCTAAGAGCAGTGACCTTTTTAGGGTCACGTCCCATCCAAAAAATAAAAAAAATTAAATAGCCCACCCATCTAATCTAACCTAGTCTAAATCTAACTATGGTGTGGTTCATTACCGGTAGTTTAGTGAGGTTCAATTAACCCATTAATTAATAAGGTTCATTTTAATTGGGTAAATCAAATGAGAGAGTTGTAGTGCTACCTTTCCAGCATCGGCTCGCCACTAGTGGATGCATCCATCGGGTCCACCATGTGGGTGTGTCGTGAGGTTTGTGACAGCATTTCGTATCAAAAATTTAATCTCACCTCTCAGAGCTCTCAGTTTTGCAAGTCAACAATTGGAAAATAATGATGTGAAAATGATAGATTTTCTTTTATATTTTCCATTTTTCCCTCGACCATGCCTGACAACCATGGGCGTAGAATTAGGGTTTGTCGACCATGGGTCAGAGCCATGGCTAAGAAAATTATAAAAATTGGCTATGTCTTACACACACGCAGCTAGCATCTAGACAAAGATACCCTCAAAATTTCACCATGAGGGGCTTCAAAATGCAAAATCAAAAATATCTAATGGGCCAAAACCCTCAAAAATTTTCAAAATAACAAAAAAATTCCAAATAATTCAAATTTCAAATGTGCCTCATATCTAGTTGTTTACCCTATACACTTGGTGGTTGCAGTGACTTGTGATCCATGCAATCTGACAAGATGAGTAAATTACCATAAGGCCATTTGGGGTAAATTAGTCATCATTGAATTGATATGCTTCACTTCAATCCCTAAGAAGGCCTAGATGGTCGGACTGCTCCATGGGAATGAGGTATTCATCTCAATGCTTCTATGACATTTTTAGCAGATCATCGAACATTATGATTCAACATAAGCCTAATTGGAATTGCTATCATTTTGATTCCCTAAGAAGGCCACAATGGTCAGACTGCTCCATGGGATAGAAATGTACAATTACTATTAATAGTTGCAATCATGGCTGAATTAAGCCTTGCCAAGTAATTAAAGTGCTAAAACCTTCAATTGTTCAAATCACTCATTGTGGTCAAGCGACTCGTCGCTTCATTAAATTGTCCTACTCTCATCGACTCGTCACTTGAGGGGGTAGTCATTATATCAATTATCATAATCAAATTCAATAGGAGATCACTCGATCTTGTCAAATTGCATTCATCTTATGA
Source organism: Wollemia nobilis (assembly GCA_028583015.1). Classification (NCBI taxonomy): domain Eukaryota; kingdom Viridiplantae; phylum Streptophyta; class Pinopsida; order Araucariales; family Araucariaceae; genus Wollemia; species Wollemia nobilis. Next base: position 166,676 of record JAQPPZ010000239.1, read on the forward strand.
ATCATTGCCAATGACTATCATAAGCTTACCCTTTGTTGGGGAAAAAGCAACTATGATAGTTAAGTTAGTAGCTCTCCACCTATCGGTACTATTGTAGCACTGAAGCTACCCGATCATCATTGGAGCTTGCAAAAGATTTTTCAAATTTAAGCCTTCCCTCAGTTGGAAGTAATGATTCTAAGATGTGTACCCTTTGGTAGGACTGGGCATCTAATGTTGATCAGATCAATGATCATCATTCAACCTACGACATCATTTTAGGAGGTCTATTTTTGCTCAACATTGTTCATTCTCACAATGCATCTCAAAAGGGGCATCTGTAGACACCTAAAACATATCATGTCGAGGTGACTACTCATATGGGACATGCTAACAGACCATATGAATGATCTTGGATAGCTCCAAGGTGAAGCAATGGTTTTAACCACTCAATTTGGGTAGAGTTGGCTAACTCAGCCTTAGCCATGGTTGACACCCATGGCTAATAGAGTTGGCCATGCCTCAGAGCCATGGCTAGCATCAAAACTATTTTGAATCCTGAGCCGAGCCAAATTTTAGTTACAATAGCTTGGGCAATGGAGATTCAAATAGTTTTGGGTGGGGAAGCATCGAGAGGTTTCCTCCCAACTGATCCAACCTCATGGATTTTGATCTTGGCTTCCCAAGAAAGCCAAGATTAGAGATTAGGAGTCCTATAAGACCCCCTCCAAATTGGGGAGAAGTCTAGAAACTTTGCAATTGAAATAGCGAAGCTCTACCAAAATTGAAAGCAAATGGAACCTTGAGGAGAGTCAAAATGTTACCCAATTGAGTGATATGAATTCGAATCAATGGAGGTGTCAAAGGACTAAGGAGATCAAGAATCCATAATTGAGCCTCTTCCACTATGAATCCAATGAATTCAACCACCAATCCATCAGAGGACATCAAGGTGACCCTTGACCATCAATTCAATAGAGAGAATTGAGGATACAAGCCTTGATTACAAGAGCAAGAGCATTTTTAGCTCAACCATAGCTGTCAACCATGGCTAACAGTGCCCACCACACCTCAGACCCATGGTGAGGGTTTGATCCCTGATTTCCTCCATTTTAGCCATAGATTTGCCTTTCATTTTGTAATTAGTTAATTAGGATAGATTTACATTTTAGGTTTCATGCATTTGTACGGTTAGAATTAGGATTTAGAGGTAGATTTCCTTCATTTCCTTATTTCCATCAATTAGACTAGTTTATTGTCATTTCATGCAATTCAAGTTTCTAATGGTTAATTAGGTTGCTTATTACCTAGATTACATGCTTTCTTTCTATGCTTCATAGTAATATGATGATTTTGTGCTAATATTCATAGATTTACATGCTTTCTTGTTTTCTTTATCATCATTTATGCAAGTTTCCATCAAAAGCCTCATCAAGAGAGGCCATATTTGCTTTTAATCCTTTCTTGTTGTTTCTTGAACGCAGGGTTTATAGGATCCATTCATTTCAATGCATTCAAGGTAGAAAATACCTCTTTCATGAGAGAAGAAGGTCACCATTGATCTTGAGCAGTTCGTGTCTTTGTGGAAAGCCTACGAATTACACCTCCCCCTCGTTTAGAGGGTTTTCAAGATTGTATTAATTGTATCAACATTGGGTATCCCTAAGAGGGACGTATATGTAATTTGGATTTGACAAATATTTAATAAAAGAAACATTCTCTTTCTTGTTGAATTCATTATTGTCAATATTTTATGCTTTAATGTTTGATATCAATTGATGCATTAGTTAGGTGTATGCTTTCTACAAGGTTACACAGATGTACTTCTACTTTGGTTGCAGGGTACCTTGCAACTAATTTGGGTCACACTCTACCATGTGACTCTAGTGAAAATATGAATTCAGACCAAATCTAAGTTTTTTGATAGTAAATTTTGCTATGGATAAGTACCTACAACCAAAAATAATAGTATATCACCTCTTGTGAACAAAATAAGTGCCTAAGAAGGACATATGTAAGATAAAGATAAAAAAAAGTCTTCAAGGTGGCATGATGCTAAATTTTACAAACACAAAGAGAACAACAATCTTGAAAGGTGGCACAATGTTGAGTTTTACAAACAATCTTGCAAGGTGGTGTAGTGCTGAATTTTGCAAGAGTTCGAGAGATAATAAAAGGTTAGCAAGGTGGTGTGGTACCAAATTTTGCTAAAGCTCAAGATTAAAAGAGAAAGGTTGATTATACCTTTGGGTATGCTATTTTCTTTAGGTGGTTTTGGTCTTTTGAGGCTATTTTTGGAAAGGGGGATAGCAATCCCATAAGAGTGGCTCTTGAATGAGAATTAGGGTGGTTCTTGGGTCTTGAGAGGAACGTGTTCTTGATTTTTTTTTGAACACTCCATGCACTCAAGGCACACTGATTTCTCCCTTATCCATAAGATGATGGGTTAAGGGGTAAGGGTGTCATTGGTTGATTACTAGAGCAAATACAAGGAGAAAAGGACTGTTAAGACAAGAAAGTATGGATCAAAATGAAGCACTGCATAGAACTAGAGAGAAAATAAAAGGGAGATGTTACCAGGTGGCCTTGATTTTACTTTATGTTAATATTTGTTTTTATTTGATTATTGCTTGGTTTGGATGATTTGAGTGTTTGATTTATCTCTTCATTCGTTGATGTAGGGTATGTGTAGACCAGTGCCTACCTATTGGTTTATTCTCTACATATGTTTCTTAGAGCAATCTATCCCTTCCTTGGGTATTGAATCTTGTTATCAACAGATGCTTTGATGTTTGGTTATACCTTCTATTGCTTGTGTCATGGAATTTTCTTGCTCAATTTAACAATGCTTTCTATTCATAGCTGTAATTTTTTTTCTTTGTGAGAAGGTTCCTCATTTTGAGATCCCTTCAAGTGTCGAGTGGTTTTTGTGCATCCCTTTTTCCTTGAATTAGCTAGAGTGTAGGTCAATAAGATGTTGTTCCCTCTTACCTATGCATCACCTTATAAAATTGAGTTTTAGGGTTTCTACACATGCCACTTTTGATTTTGAAGATGGATATGGTTTTATCTATATGTTTTTGTTGATTTATATCTGATTAAATTGAACAATTTACCTTTGGCTTGTGATGTTTGTGGTTGATTATTTTCATGTGATCCTTGTGTTGTGTTGGTTGAAATTGATTAATCAAGAATCATTTGTTTTTTGGATAGATGATTAAATCAAGCTCTTGCATAATGTTTGATTTATTTGTGTGCTCATTTTTTTTTTGGGTATTAAGCTTAAGCTCTAAATGTTGGCTTATATTTGTATTTTAGTGCTTTGCTTTACGTTGAGTGTTGAAATTTTTAAAAGTTGCTTGTGTGCCTTACCTTTTGGATATAAAGTTGTGTTTGGTTTTCTTTTGATTAAAAAACCACCTTGATGATTTTTCTTTAGAGTATCATGGTTTGTAAGATATTTGATTATTTATTGTTAATAAAATACTTATTATTCTTTTTGCTATATAAGGAAATTTACTTTAATTTTCTTGTACTAATTAATGAAAGAGAAACTATTATTGTTTGATTCTTGAGACTTGTGATAGTAAAGGAATCATCCTAAGATAAGTATAGGTTTCTCTTTATTTAATGCTTTATATGATGAAATAAAATATTCTACTTGATTCTTAAGACTAATGATAGTTAAATGATATCATTGTAAGAGAAGTAGGGTTCTCTTCTTGTAGTTTGCTTATATAATATTACATGACTACTTGCATTTGAATATGGCATGTTGTAAGTTGCATTGCATGAAGAATTATTCTGATCCCTAAGTATACCTCATAAATACTATGGGTGGTTTTCCCATCACGAAGAGGCTTTTTGACTTACGGTTGGATCAAGGAACTTTGGGTATGGCTTCATAGAACTTGAAGGTTTAGATGTTGTGGAAATTAAAGATTTTGTAATGTTTTAGTTAATCATTAAGCTTGTATATTGATTATTGTACAACTAAGATATTATGTTGTTTAATGTCAACTTGGAGTTGCACTTTCTAAGTAATCTCTTGAGATAGTTATTAATGTGTTCTATTAACTATTTGAAAATGCATGTTTATGATAGAGATATAGGTTATCTTGCTAATGCATAAATGTTGATGGAAAGTATTTGAGATTCAAGTTTTGATAAGTGCATAGTTTGGTTTATGGTTAAGAGGAATATATTTATGCTTTTCATTTGAGATGAATTATGTAATATGTTTTATGTTTAGTTAAAGATTCATGGTAAATTTTGTAACATTATCTGTCCATAGGGTGGGTAGAATTTCCTCTTGTAAAAAATGGAATCCAATCTTGGAAGGAGTTGCATGAATGTAATAGCCAAGTAGATGTGGGTCCTAGAAGGAGTTGCAAGAATGCAATAGCTAGAATCTCATGAACCTAGAAGGAGTTGTGTGTATACAATAGCTAGGGTACTTGTGATTAGTTACACCTTGAATGAGTAGGATCAAGAGTGGGGAAAATATATTCACAGGATACCACTGGTGATTCATTGATCATGTAGGATCAAGATATCATGTTAGTTGTTATCAAAATTACAATAAGCTTAGTTAGCCCATAGAAGTGTGGTAACTAGGCACTAAGAATCTACATTGAATAACCTACCTAGGTGGATATAGAGTCAAGTTAAAAAATTTGTATCCCCCTTTAAGTGTTATGGGCCTTAAAGGATAATCCCTACATTGTGGTATGGTCCTATACCATGGAGGGTGTAGGAAAGGTGGGGGGACCACTTATGGCATCCTTATAAATGTATAGGTTTAGTAAGGTGAACTCTAGAATTTATAGGATTTAGCCCCTCCTACCCACTGAGTGTCATCTACAATGACTTGGAACTCAAATGTGGTGAAGACTTTTAAGTGCTCTTAAAAAAAATTGGCTTGATAGTTTTGGATTGCTATAGTTGGTATCATAGATCTAGGTCATAGGGCTAGAAGCTTTTTTGGAGTGTATATAGATTAAGCCTTGACTTGATGTGTAAATTTGTGATAGACACCTTGCAAGAAGACAAGGGTGACCCTAGAATGGGAGTAGTGTATGTTAGTTCATGAGTAGAATGAAACTAATAGAACATAAGTAAAATTATGGAGAATTATAACTTACCTAACTCCTTTTTGTTAAATAGTATATGGTACTAGTGTTGAGGTCCTCCAAGAAAGTGGGCTTTTCAAAAGAGCCTATGGTTAAGAGGAACTTTAGTGAGGAAAATGGTAAGGTCTTACCTACCCATAGAACTTTTAGAAAGTTAGAGGGATCCAAAAAAGACCTTGATAAGGGTATGATTAGTGAGGCATCACTACTCTAGAAACTATAGGGGGAAATGAATCAGTTGGAGTCAACAATAAGGTCACTGCAGTACCAAATTGGTCAACATCAAATGATACTAAAAATAATTACTAAACAAGGATATAATAGATCTAGAGCTTGTAAGAAGAGTAAGGCAAGAACTCATTTTTACAAGATAAGGTGTTACACCTATGGGGGTCCTCACTATGCTAGAAAGTAACCTCAAAGAGAAAAGACTAGTCACTAAGTAAAGGAGCCATTACACCAAATTTATGTTGCTACTAGAAATTAGGACTTATATGGACAAACAATGTCATTGTTGCTAAATGGTAAGATATTTTGTAAAAGCATAAAAATTTTAATAGATAGTGGAGCTAAAAATAGTTTTATTTTCACTAGTATTATTGAGGAGATTTTAGAAAGACTTGGATATTTGGCACTGGGGTGGAATTCAAGTATGGTTATGGGAAAACCTACTCAATGGATCAATGTTTTTCTATGGTTGAGATAACTCTACCTCAAGGGTTCACTATATGGCACTTGTATTTGTCACCCTTTCATGATTTCAACATCATTCTAGGGACGGATTAGTTGAAGTCTCATGGAGCCTTAATCAAATTTCAAGATAGGTGGGTGGATTTCATCAATAAGAACAAAATGAGGGTAAGAGTTCAAAGTAGGAAATGTTATTTTTAACCCCACTTGCATTCAGATATAAGAAAGCTATAAAAAGAGGCAGCATGCTTTATGTAGTGAAGATCAATGGTAAGACTAGAGAGAAAGAGGATGCAGAGGTTTTTAAGAAACATCCAATTCTTCATGAGTTTGCTTCAAAGAGAATTTGATTTCACTATTGAGTTAATACCTAGAGCTGAATCCATTTCTAGGACACCTTACAAAATGACTCCAATCAAGATGTAAGAGCTAAAGGTACAACTACAAGACTCGTTAGATAAAGGTATGGTAAAAAAGTGTCTTTTTGGGGTGCTCTAGTACTATTTGTGAAAAATAAGGATAGATCCTTGAGGTTAGCATAGATTACAAGATGCTTAATAAGGTGACCATTAAAAATAGGTATCATATACCTCAGATAGAGGATCTATTTGATCAACTAATATGATCTACCATTTTTCAAAAATAGATCTAAGGTCAGGGTATCACCAACTAAGGATTAAGGAGTATGATACCCTGAAGATAGCCTTTAATACTAGATATGGGCACTACAAGTTCATAGTACTACCATTTAGATTGATAAATACACCAGCAAATTTCATGAATCTGAGAAATAGAATCTTCAAAAAATATCTGGATCAGTTTGTCTTAGTATTCCTGGATGATATTTTGATTATTCTCATTATAAAGATAAAAATGACCAACATATTAGGATAGTGTTGGAAGTTCTGAGGAAAAATTATCTCTATGGTGAATTGCTATGGACCCAAAGAATATTGAGGCTATTTTGAATTGACCTTCTACCTACAAATATAACTAAAGTTAGGAGTTTCATGGGACTCACAAGCTATTATAGATATTTTGTGCGAGATTACTCTAAAATTACCTATTCAATCATAAATATTCAAAGGAAGGAAAAATATTTCAAATGGATGGATAAGTGTGAGACCACATTTGAAGCTCTAAAAAATAAGTTGACAATGACACCAATCCTCAAGATTCCAGATCCTCTTAGAAAATTTATAATGTCTACATATGATTATTTAGAATGTCTAGGTGGAGTTTTATCTTAGGAAGAAGCCATAGTGGCCTATGAATCTAGAAAACTCAAGAAGCATGAGGTAAACTATGCCACTCATGACTTGAAATTGGTAGTGTTTGTGCATGCCTTGATGGCTTGGAGGCATTACCTATTGAGTGGGCCATTCAAGCTAAGAATAGACCATAAAATTTTGAGGTATATTTTTACCCTAACATGGAGTCATATTAATTTTATGGATAGGTTCAAGTGAATGCAGCTACAGGATCCATATTGCATAGAAATGTAGGCTAAATCATAAGGAAATCCTAAATATAGTAAGGATTTTAACCTAAAATATGAGATTTTATGCTTTAAATATTAGGTAGTTATACCCAAATCGGGTGACTTAAGGAGAATGATTATGCAAGAGGCATATAATTCTCCCTAATTTGATCATTTGGGAGGGTCAAAATGAGAGAAAATTTGGAAAAGACCTTTTATTGGCCCAAGATGAAACATGATATCATTGAATTTATTATAAGATGTTTAGACTACCAAAAGGTGAAGGCAGAACATTGTCACCCAGCTGGAAAGTTATACCCACATGAGATGCCTATGTGGAAATTATAGGTAATCTCTATGGACTTTATCATGGGATTATCAAAGAATAGGTTCTAGTATGATGCTATATTGGTAGTGGTTGATAATTTGACCTAGGTTACACACTTCATATCAAGGAACATCAAGGATGATGCACCGATGGTGGCAAAAATTTTGCCAAGGAAATTTTTAGGTCACATGGTTTTCCTGCGATGATCATATCAGATAGGGGCTCTGTTGAGAAGCAACACACCCCCACTGAAAAATGAGATTCCATCCTTAGAAAATCTTGAACTTCCATTTTTTGCAGCAGGGACCCTCTTGATCATTTTCAGGTTTTAAATCCAAATTTGCTTGCCTCCTTTTTAAAGTTGTGCTTTTTCTTGCATTCTAGCTGTGTTATCCAAGAATTCACTTTTACATGCTAGAAATCATTCATGCTTAAGCCAAATCTTGCACCGGTACCGAGAAAAATCCAGAAAACAGTTGCATAAATTCATGAAAAATCAAACTTTCCATTTTTGGTAGTGTCGCGATATCGCGACACTTCCATTTTCGGAAATGTCGCGATATCGCGACAGGAAAATCAAAATGCAGCTAAGTCGGAAAAACGTAGCGAAATCGCGACACTTTCCATTTTTGGAAGTGTCGCGATATCGCGACATTTCCATTTTTGGAAAGTGTCGCGAAATCGCTGCAGGATGAGGAGAGAGAAAGTCGAGGAGAAAAATGTCGCGAAATCGTGACATGTCGCATTTTCACGGTAGGAGAGAGAAAATGCATGAAAATCGGCTAAGTGCCAGAAAGGGCGCGATAATGTCCAAATCGCGACTTTTGGAGAGAGAAGATGAACCGTACAAGGGCGCGATTTTACATGTCGCGAAATCGCGACATGTCGCATTTTCACGTAGGAGAGAGAAAGTGGGTCAAGAATCAAAAATCCGCCAAGTCATTTTGTGTAGCGAAATCGTGACACTTTCCATTTTTGAAGTGTCACGATATCGCGACATTTCCATTTTTGGAAAGTGTCGCAAAATCGTCGTCCACGGAGGAGAGAGAAGAAGGTAGGAGGAGCGCGATTTGGCGACATGTCGCGAAATCGTGACATGTCCCATTTTCGCTGAGGATAAATGAAAAAGTGGCTAAGTCCAAAAATTGCAGCGATGCGCTGCATGTTTCAAAATCGTGGAAGGGTGCAGCGATGCGCTGCATGTTTCCAAGTCGAAGAAAGTGAGGTGCCAAAGGCGCGTTTAGCAAGAGAAAATGGTAGCGACGCGCTGCACGTTTTGAGGAAGATGTACGGCCGCCAGCGAGAGGCGCGATTTTGCGACATGTCGCGAAATCGTGACATGTCGCATTTTCGCGGTCGACAGAGAGAGAAGTTGCCATAGCGCTGGAGACGTCGCGATTTCGTGACATGTCGCGAAATCGTGACATGTCTCATTTTCGCGATAGGAGAGAGAAAGTCCTCAAAGTTGACCAGAAGTGCATTTCAGCTGAAACAGAAGGCATCCTGGGGTAGCGACACGTGTCAAAGCGTGAGGCAGACAAGCAGAGGCCGACATGCAAGCTTATTTTGTGGTTTTAATCTGATTTTAATGTTTTAAGCTTGGATTTAATGTTTATTAAAGTGCTAATATAATCTTTTTGTCTTTCATGCAGGATTCCATCTGGCACTTGCGGGACAACCGGGAAAGACCATAAAGGCAAAGTTAAAGTGCGGATTTAGTCAAGGACCGCCATGCTAGAAGAGAAGCTGCCGGTGAGAGCATTCAATGACAAATTTATTGCAGACTTGATAGCATGAAGACCATTTCAACTCAGGGATGGCTTTACGGAGATCAAATTGATGGAGAAGTGGTGACTCATCCGGCTCACCAACAGAATTAATGGAGGCATTTATTTGCAGTTGCGGATGAATGCAAGTGGCTTTAGATTTTATCTTCTCCATTTATGGCAACTGATCGCACAGATTTGCCGAAGGGTTAAGTTCTATCCGGACTTTGATTTTAAATGGATTTTTATTGTAAAACCCGGGTCCTAGGGTTTAAGTGCGATAAGATTTAGGGTTTGAGGAAGATATTTTGAAAAGATCGGGGTCTGTCCTGAGTCTATAAATACAGATTCTAAATGTAATCGCGGGAGGCGGAGACTTAGAAATAAAAGGCTTATAAGCAATTTCTTGCAAATTTTGTGAAATCCTTTGTTTCTGGACTTGGAGTTGATGTGCTTTAGCTTTTCTGTGATAGCATGGCCAGGAGCCTAATCTTTTGCAGAGTGTGATAAGTGTATCTTCTTTTGTTATCCGTTCCATTTAAAGTTTGTTAGATATATGTCTGTAAATCCGACGTTATCAAGTTTAAATATGTCGTTAGGGCTTCAGGTTGTTCTCTTGTCTGCTAGGGGAAATTACAGATTTCAGGTGTAAGTTTGTTCTAATTGCTCTGTCTTCACTGTGTGAGCTAGGCTGCCGGTGAAAGATACCAGTTTTAACCAGCTGCCCTTGGATTTATAATTTTCTTGCTAGATCTGTTCCACTCTGCCTTGTGCTCTTAGTTGAAAGTGATCTTAGACTGACTGGACACTTTCTTCTTTGATTTGTTCTGTTGTGAAGCTAGTAGCATAGATAAAATTGACAGTTTAGGGTTTTACAGCTTGATGTTTGATAAACTTCTCTTTTCTGCCCTACCCTCTCTTTGTTTTCGATGAATGATCCATTTTTATTTTCTTTGTTTGTCTTTTATTTAAATCGCCGACCCATGAGAGCTAGATCAAGAATTCAAGTTAAATCTGTCAGATCAACTTTTGCAACTACCGAACAAGTTCAAGAACCCCCGTAAGGTAACAGAGCAGCTACCATATTGAAATCTATTCCAGAAGTGGAAAAGAGTGAATTGCCATTCGACCCAACTCGGTAACTCGCACCTTGGATAACCAACTAGATCCTAAAGATGAGTGGGATCCGTCCCATGGGTGTCTCTGGAGCTTCCCTGCTTCATCCTTTCTCGGGGTGTGCATGAAAGTCGGACCAACAACCTAATTGGCGCTAGAAGGAGGGCCTACGAACATCCTCGTTCTTTGTGCACTTGAGTTGAGAAATCATCCGTATGTGCGAACCAACGTATTTTATCCAAAGTCACAATTTTCCCTCCTCCTCACCAACAACCTAATTGGCGCTAGAAGGAGGGCTGAACTCAGTTCAAGTATTGTAAGGGCATAACAAGAACATTTGAAGGACCCACAATGAACTCCGGACAATTTTGTAAATTGTCATTGCTTAGTTTTTGAAAGTTGTCAGTACAGTTTTTAAAATTGCCAGAGAAGACCTCAAGTTCGTAATAGCTTTTATCTCCACTCGGCGCTATCCAATCACAACTCAGAACATCACTGTCAGCCAAGTAATAATGGCAAATTGGTTGGGCCCCACTACTTTGAATATTTCGGGTATAGCCCATGACTTGCCCAGAAGCCCAGAAAGATACCTCCCTAGGTATAAACATGATGGGACAAGAACTGCAGAAGAACACCTGCTAGCTTTTAAAAATGCTTTAAGATTGTTGAATATACAAAGATGAAGATGTTTCCTGCAGACTGTTCCTGTTCACTCTCCAGGAGGGAGAATATGACTGGTTTTTAAACCTCATGAGAAATTTCATTACTAGCTGGAATGATCTAGAAAAAGTCTTTATATCACAGTTCGGGGAAGTGATAGATCCCAAAGATTTTATACCAACAATTTTCCAAGGATCAAGAAAGAGTCGGGAGAAACCGTCGTGTCTTTCAATATGAGGTTCCAAAGAGCTTACGGTAGAATGACTGGCCATTACATCCCAAATGCAAATCTGGCCTTAGAAATCTACAAGAATGCATTGGATTCAGTGACCTCTATTTTCCTCAAGAGAGACATCAATATCACAACCCTGGCAGGGGCTTATAAAGAAGCCTTAATTCTTGAAAGACAGCTAGGACCTCAAATTCTCGAGCAGTCCTTTGATATCCTATGTTACACGTAACATGCCTATTCTGGACCCCATTCCACATCATGAGTTAGTGCCAACATGTCATGCTCTACCCAAGGAGACTCCGTTAATCGTGACATCCACTCAAGGATGTGCAAAATACAGAGAAAAGTTCCGACAAGTTCAAAGTGGAAGTGCTTGAACCGAATCAGCTGTGATCCGGCACCACCCAAATCTGAAGTTTTTCCTGGTGAGTTAAATTTTCCTAGAGATCAAAGAAATATTGATATTTCTAGTTCACCCAAAAATAGTACAACCAGGGTTTCAGATTCTTTCACTTTTCCCGAAGAGACAGAAAGTCTTGTAGAGACTCCTGTGGATGAAATGCAAGATTTTCAACAGTTCAAAATGGACAGTTATGACTTGAAATGTGAGAGTCCGTAACTTAATAATGATCCTTCCTCATCAGAGGATGATGAAAGTGAGATTCAATATCACTATGCATAAGTAACTGAGGAGGATAACATCATTGAGGATATGAGGGAACTTAAAGCTGACATCACCCTCTATGAACTGCCTCGCATTGTTGAACAAAAGGTTAACTTGATTGAGGCTTACTCGGACCACCTGTTGAATTTCAAGAAAAGGAGGAAAAGATAGTAAATATGAATGTGGTCAGCCAACTTGGAATTGATGAACTGTCTCAACATAAGCCTGCAACTTCTGAACATAATATCAAAGATAAGGCTATAAACTGTGTTGATGCAGATATTGGAGTTTATAATTTGGCAACTGAGAAGGTGAGAACAGTTACAGCTCTAAACCATCACAACCATGATGTTTGGACATTGCACATTGATGAGGTTAAATCTAAGCAAGGCTCAGGTGAAAAGGAAAATTGTAAGCATTCTTCTAGAGGGATAAAAATTGAAGTCCTGGATATTGAAGCAAGACAAGCAACCACAAAATGTTCAAGTTGTTAAGAACCAGGGCATACAGATAAAACATGATTTCTTTCAGCTGTCACATAATTTTGAAGATGTGGTGGTCTCGGGTCTCGTCAAGATTTTAAGGTATTTGATCCTCGGGGGTTTTTTACATTCAAATCCTTTTGAAAGAACTCTGCAAACCCTTCAATTAGAAGCATAAACATGTTATCATATGATTTGTTATTATATGATTTGTTTAATTTGAAGGAGTTGCAGATTTGTTTTTCAAATGGGACAGGGAAGACAGTAAACCCAAGTCTTTCCCAGATAGCAAATTTTTGAAGCACAGTCTGGAGTGCATTTCGTCAACAGGACCTGAAAGGTAATTTTTCTAAATTACTTGCACATGGTCCAATTTTTTTTTAAGGCACCATTTCTCTCGTTTCCCAACTGCTGCATTTTTTGAGTATGAAGGGAAGTTGTAACATATGTATGCATTGTAAGTAAGCTTTGAAGTTTTTCAGTTTTATTTCTTTGTCGGTGCAGTTTTATTTTTAAATGTCTGTACGCTTTTTTTTTTTTTTTTAGTTTTCTTTAATTGTTTTTCAGTTTTAGCTTGTGCAGTTTATTTCTTTTGTCGGTGCTTTTTATTTCCTTTCTTTGTCTTTTTATTTTAGCTTGCTTTTATTTTAGTCTCGTAGCTTTTCTTCCTTGCGCTTCTTTTTCTTTGTTGTCTGTTTTTTTGTTTTTTTTTTTTTTTTTTTTTTTTTTTTTTTCCTTTTTCCTTTTTTTTTTCTTTTTTTTTTTTTTTTTTTTTTTTCTTTATTATTTCTTTTAGCTAAGTTTATTTTCTTCTTTTAGTTTATTTCTTTTATTCTTCTTTTATTTTCTTCCCATTTCTTTTTTTTTTTATTTTTTATTTTTTATTGCTTTTTATTCTGTTTTGCTTTAAAGCCTGTGCCTGTCCTTGGAAGCCTGTACAAAGTCCTTTGGCTTCTAAAATTTTCTGTCCTTTAGCCTTTGCCTGAGCAATCAATGAAAAGTCAGCCTGCTGAAAATTGTTTATTCTAAGCTGATCAATCCAGTTTCCATCCAATGCCCATGTTGTTCACCATTCTAATTGAGATAGTCTGCTTACTCGAAAGTAGAGCTATTTTGTTATTCAGGACAAAGGTAGAGAGATGATTGGATCTTGTGTCTTACTTGCCACAGTTGTTTTAATGATAGAAAAACTGCTATGCTGTTTAGTTGGAGGAACTCCCGGGGAATCCAAGAAAAGTTGGTTATGAGAGGGGACTATGGTTCATGCAATTATTTGGGTATCCACAGAGGCTATCAATGCCTAGACTGAAACAGTTCCAGATTGATCAAATGATAAAAGAAAATTGTGATTTCCCTAAAAGCATCTCAGATATTGATATATTTCAGAGGGAGAGATATAAAAAAAAAAAAAGAAAAAAAAGAGAAAAGAGTTGAACAATTAAAAGAGGCAGCCAATATTAGATTCTGCCCTACAGTTGTAAATTTGGGTCGTGTAAATCTAAAGGGTAACTTCGTCTAGGCTGTAAAAGGCTAAACTAGTAAACAGAGCTCTACTCGGTTTCCCCTTTTACAATCTAGAAAAGTTGATTAATCCAAGTTTAGCATTCAATTCAGTCATCCTTGAAGAAAGTTTTATACCCTTTGAAATTGCTCATCAGAAATCTTCCTTGAAGTAATCCAACCTAGTATGTCCTTGGGAAATTTTAACAACTAGCGCTAGCAATCAATTTATTGTGAAGAATGTCCGTGGCAAGGCATGATGCATGGTCTTTTTGTTTTGAAACCAGTGTCTTGGGTTCTAAAATAGTGCTACTATTTTACCCGCAGATATCGCCATTTGTTGAGAAGCAACACACCCCCACCGAAAAATGAGATTCCATCCTCTAGAAAATCTTGAACTTCCATTTTTGGCAAGTAGGGACCCTCTTGATCATTTTCAGGTTTTAAATCCAAATTTGCTTGCCTCCTTTTTAAAGTTGTGCTTTTTCTTGCATTCTAGCTGTGTTATCCAAGAATTCACTTTTTACATGCTAGAAATCATTCATGCTTAAGAAAATCTTGCACCGGTACCGAGAAAATCCAGAAAACAGCTTGCATAAATTCATGAAAAATCAAACTTTCCATTTTTGGTAGTGTCGCGATATCGCGACACTTCCATTTTCGAAAATGTCGCGATATCGCGACAGAAAAATACAAATGCAGCTAAGTCGAAAATGTAGCGAAATCGCGACACTTTCCATTTTTGGAAGTGTCACGATATCGCGACATTTCCATTTTTGGAAAGTGTCGCGAAATCGCTGCAGGATGAGGAGAGAGAAAGCCAGGGAGAAAAATGTCGCGAAATCGTGACATGTCGCATTTTCACGATAGGAGAGAGAAAATGCATGAAAATCGGCTAAGTGCAAAGGGCGCGATTTACATGTCCAAATCGACTTTTGAGAGAGAAGATGAACTAGAAGGGCACGATTTTCCATCGCAAATCGACATGTCCGATTTTCCTAGGAGAGAGAAAGTGGGAAGAATCAAAATCCGCCAAGTCATTTTTGTAGAAATCGCGACACTTTCCATTTTTAGGAAAAATTTCCATTTTTGGAAAGTGTCGCAAAATCGTTGTCTGCCGAAGGAGAGAGAAGAAATCAGTACAGACGAGCACGATTTTGCGACATGTCACGAAATCGTGACATGTCCCATTTTCACTGAGGATAAATGAAAAAGTGGCTAAGTCCAAAAATTGCAGCGATGCGCTGCATGTCTCAAATTCGGGTGCAAGCATGCGCCGCATGTTTCCAAGTCGAAGAAAAGTTGCAAGCATGCGCTCGCATGTCTCAAAATCAGGGTTGATTGAAGGAAATTGTAGCGACGCGCTGCACGTTTTGAGGAAGATGTACGGCCGCCAGCGAGAGGCGCGATTTTGCGACATGTCGCGAAATCGCGACATGTCGCATTTTCGCGGCCGACAGAGAGAGAAGTTGCCATAGCGCTGGAGACGTCGCGATTTCGCGACATGTCGCGAAATCGCGACATGTCTCATTTTCGCGGTAGGAGAGAGAAAGTCCTCAAAGTTGACCAGAAGTGCATTTCAACGGGAAACAGAAGGCATCCTGGGGTAGCGACACGTGTCAAAGCGTGAGGCAGACAAGCAGAAGCCGACATGCAAGCTTATTTTGCGGTTTTTAATCTGATTTTAATGTTTTAAGCTTGGATTTAATGTTTATTAAAGTGCTAATATAATCTTTTTGTCTTTCATGCAGGATTCCATCTGGCACTTGCGGGACAACCGGGAAAGACCATAAAGGCAAAGTTAAAGTGCGGATTTAGTCAAGGACCGCCATGCTAGAAGAGAAGCTGCCAGTGAGAGCATTCAATGACAAATTTATTGCAGACTTGATAGCATGAAGACAATTTCAACTCAAGGATGGCTTTACGGAGACAAATTGATGGAGAAGTGGTGACTCATCCGGCTCACCAACAGAATTAATGGAGGCATTTATTTGCAACTGCGGATGAATGCAAGTGGCATTTAGATTTTATCTTCTCCATTTATGGCAGCTGATTGCACAGATTTGCCGAAGGGTTAAGTTCTATCCGGACTTTGATTTTAAATGGATTTTTATTGTAAAACCCGGGTCCTAGGGTTTAAGTGCGATAAGATTTAGGGTTTGAGCAAGATATTTTGAAAAGATCAGGGTCTGTCCTGAGTCTATAAATACAGATTCTAAATGTAATCGCAGGAGGCGGAGACTTAGAAATAAAAGGCTTATAAGCAATTTCTTGCAAATTTTGTGAAATCCTTTGTTTCTGGACTTGGAGTTGATGTGCTTTAGCTTTTCTGTGATAGCATGGCCAGGAGCCTAATCTTTTGCAGAGTGTGATAAGTGTATCTTCTTTTGTTATCCGTTCCATTTAAAGTTTGTTAGATATATGTCAGTAAATCCGACATTATCAAGTTTAAATATGTTGTTAGGCTTCAGCTTGTTCTATTGTCTCGCTAGGGGAAATTACAGATTTTAGGTGTAAGTTTGTTCTAATTGCTCTGTCTTCACCGTGTGAGCTAGGCCGCCGGTGAAAGATACCAGCTTTAACCAACCTGCCCTTGGATTTATAATTTTCTCGCTAGATCTGTTTCACTCGCCTTGTGCTCTTAGTTGAAAGTGATCTTAGACTGACTGGACACTTTCTTCTTTGATTTGTTCTGTTGTGAAGCTAGTAGCATAGATAAAATTGATAGTTTAGGGTTTTACAGTTTGATGTTTGATAAACTTCTCTTTCTGCCCTACCCTACCCTCTCTTTGTTTTCGGTGAATGATCCATTTTTATTTTCTTTGTTTGTCTTTTATTTAAATCGCTGACCCATGAGAGCTAGATCAAGAATTCAAGTTAAATCTGATTGTCAACAACTTTTGCAACTACTGAACAAGTTCAAGAACCCCCCGTAAGGTAACAGAGCAGTCCATATTGAAATCTATTCCGAAAGTGGAAAAGAGTGAATTGCCATTCGACCCAACTCTGTAACTCGCACCTTGGATAACCAGCTAGATCCTAAAGATGAGTGGGATCCGTCCCGTGGGTGTCTCCGGAGCTTCCTTGCTTCATCCTTTCCTGGGGTGTGCATGAAAGCCGGACCAACAGCTCTAGGTTCACATTTGGATTTTGGTAATGAAAGCATGAGGATACGGAAAAAAAAGGAAAGTGCCAAAATAGATGCTTTTAAAACCCAACTTAACGCTTATAGCCTGTGTATTGCAAAGTGCATAAAAAGAAAGAGCATAGACGAATTGAAACAAGATAAAATCAATATAAAATTTGGCTCTCTTTATTGATATGCTTTTTAAATTTGTGTTACAATACGTCTCCTTCCTTTCTATGGGATAGGAGCGTCAAATAGATTTCTCGTCACATCCATAGATAGTGGTCCTTCTTTCGCGTGCCCACATATAAGATGGGCGGACCAAAATGTTGCTGCCACTTGTGTATATGATTTTTGACTCCTTCCTACTTCTCTGATGTCGAAGACCTGCGTTCAAGGAAACAAAAAATATTAGTAGCACCTGCAGATAGAATAAAGCATGTATTTCCCTAGGCCTACTGTTAGTGTATGCATGAAAACATTAAATCGATAATAAAATAATATCATAAAGACCTGAAAATTTGATAGAAGCATGAATATGATGTTAAGAGAGCATTGCAAAAGAAATAGTCAGGAAATTCCTCACATATTGGTATTCGCTCTGGGGTGGGACGAATTAACCTGCAATAAATTGTCACAAAGTACCCTCTTCAATGTCCTATCTAGAAAGCTCCAAATGACCTGAAAGTTTGGGGTTAGCTAATTGGGGGTATTTTGAGACAACCCAGATGGTCATATTTCTCCAATTTGGCCTCTATCACCCATATTTTGATGATGCCATCTACAAGTTAGTAAAGGCGGGAAATGACAAAAACCTGGTCAAAATTGCTCAGAATGAAATGAAATTTAAACCACAACCTATTTAAATGACCTAGAATAAGATGCAAAAGAAAAATAGATAAATATTCCATAGATTTCTATTCATTCTGGGGTGGGACGAATTAACCTGTAATAAATTATCAGAAAGTACCCTCTTCAATGTCCTATCTAGAAAGCTCCAAAAGACCTAAAAACTTGGTGTTAGCTAATTGGGGGTATTTTGGGAAGACCCAGATGGTCATATTTCTCCAATTTGGCCTTGATCACCCATATTTCAATGATGCCATCTACAAGTTAGTAAAGGCAAGAAATAACAAAAACCTAATCAAAAGTGCTCCAAATGAAATGAAATTTAAACTACAGTCTATTGAAATGACCTAGAATAAGATGCAAAAAGAAAAACAATGAAACCTGCCATATATTGCTATTCATTTTGGGGTGGAGCATTTAGCACTGTAACAGTTTGGGGAGCACCCGGGGGCAGGACGCCCATCGTTTGGGACACTATTCTGGCACCAATCCACTTGGGATAGGTCCAAAACCAGTTATGGGGTGTTTTCAAAAAATTCTGTGAAGTATTATGGCCAAATTCTAGGGTTTGGGTCCGGATTTATGCTTCCAATAGTCACCCAATAACCTCCCTTTCGAATGAGAGATTAAGTATGTATAAAGCACAAATTGCAAGTAGGTATGTAAATTTGCAGCACTTCATTGCTCAAATGCTCCCTCCTTGTATATTTTTGGGTGAGAAAACTCACCAATTTATAGACCTTAGGGTCTCTCTGTTTGAATTGCACATGCGAGGGTGTTGCTTAAGTTGTTTTCTTATTTTCAGAGAAAAACTAATTCCCTGATTTAGAATCTCCTTGTATGAGGTTTCTAAAATAAAAAAACTCATAACTGAAGTCTCTCTTCTTGAATAAAAGCTATTCCTCACAATTGCATGACCTGAAGCCTCAGTTAACTAGAAGAGTTACCGAGGTTTGAATTTTTGCCAGTCAAACTTGCTATTCACCTCACCCTAGGGCGAATGCTGCTATTCGTCCCTAGGTGGAACGAATACCAGTCTGAATTCGTTCCTGGGTGGGACGAGTAGAGAAAAAGGTGCCAAAAAGGTGTAAAATTGACCTCTGACCTTCCAAACTACTTTTGGGAGTGGTTAGGACCACTTTTTAACCTCTGGGGGCTGCCCTGGGGGCTGTGTGTGTCAATGCTATCAACACTTGTTGTCACATAATCGGATTGGTGTTGTTTTGGTGTCTACAGGTAAACATTTCATCATGTAGTAGGTACTAACATAAATATTAGTTCTACATATCATCCCATAATAGATGGTCATACTAAGAGGGTCAACCAGATTTTGAAAGATATGTTACGCATGTATTGCATGGACAAAAATTTTAAGTGGGAAGACTTTTTGCATCTTGTTGAATTTGCATACGATAATGGGTACCAAGCTTCATTGGAAATGTACTTATTTGAAGCTTTGTATGGAAAAAAATGCAAAACACCTATGGGATAATATAAAGGATTGGGTGATGATTAGACTGGATTGTTGTGGTTGTCGCACAACACAACCCAATTTTGGGGACCCACTTGAAATTTTGGATTTAATGTAAAATTTTTGGTTACATTGAGTCTTTTATTTATTAGTTTATACTAATATATATTTTTTGCAAGGTTTGAATTTAGGGTAATATTTTGAGATAACAATACTTTATGTTGGTTAGAAATTTTTTTTTTCATATTCTCAAGTTGCATTGGCATTCACATTGGATTACTCCAGCTTCTTCATTCATTTATACCCTATGTTGAATTATTTTTTAGCCTTGGTTGATAGTTTATAGGGTTGCATGCCTCTACCCATAATGTGGATTTGATATTGCTTTTTCATAGCATCTTGGTGGTTTTAGTGTTGCACTATTTTCTCAACCATTTTATAATACCATGATTGCCATAACATTGCACTTTGTACTATCTCTTATAGTTGACCAAAGGAATATCAAGGTTATGAAGTTATACTTCATATGATGTAAAAATTTGTATTTTTATTTACATTTTTCCTATAATAGTCATAAGAATTTTTATTGTTGTGACATGTTTAGGTTGACGATGGTGCTACCCAAGAGGGATGAAGATGGTGATATTGAACAACAAAGATGGGTTGACATAAGGAATGAGACCAGTGATGATGTAGATGATGTGCGTTGTAGACAATATCGGTAATAATGCAAATGACATGCATGGTAGACGAGGCTTAGAGTAAACCTAAAATTGACCTAGATAGATGTACATGACCCAAACTAATGTTTGAGATAGAAAATAGTAAATCAAAGCATTGTTATGTGGTAGAGATGTCTTTTGCACAAATACACAAGGAGCTCATGAAGGTGTCAATAAATATATTTTAAATGATATACAGGGTGGTTGGATGAGCATGTTTTTTTGCTTGAGGAGAAGCTATGACTTATAAAATAGGGACTCACACTTAAGTTTAATGAATATCAAACATAAAACATGTTTTATGTTGTTTAGGTTTGCAGAGACGTCACCCCACTACCTGAAGGTCTTATCAAAATGTGGTCCATTTCCTAGGAGTTATTATCCATAAAAATGCTCATACCTAGTTCATGAATTCTAATGATAGTCATCGAGTAACCTTTTTGATCTCACATAGGCAAAAATAGATAACTCCTAAATCACTACAAAAACTCATTAAGTTTCATAGCATCATCATTGTTGCATGGGATACAAAGAGGAGACTAGTCATATTACCCATCATTCATGGGATAGATCTCTGGTATCACATTACCCAGCTCTTGGTAGTGGTGAGTGGAAAAATATAAATAGCAAAACAATCCAAAGTGTGTCGGTGAAACTATAGTTGTAGAAGATTTGATGAAAAGAGAGGTAGGTGATATTTGTGAGCACTATAGATTAATAACTATGGCAAGTCTAAAGAAACCACCACTACCCGATGCATTTACGTCAAGCAAAAGTAGTTACAATTGTTGGCATGTAGTGAGTCTGATGATGAGTAGGACTAGAAATTAATGTACTAGATCACATTATATGCACATGAATACCTAGCTTGAGGTGTAAAATGACAAAACCTATGGGGCATTAAGAATATAATTAAATGAATATGTTGTCATGCTGGTAGTACAAATAGAAACTAGAAAGAATAATTTTGAATACTATCATGAAACCTATGATGGGACAGTGGAAAGTTGTACACTAGATTGGTGAACAAGGAGATTGTACAATGTAATGTTAGAGGTCCTAATACACTACACCATAGACAAAATATTTAGAAAAGAAAGGTATTGTCATTGCAAAATGACCAAAATAAAGGAGATAAATAAGTGGAACAAATGCATGTTGAAGAGGGATTATGAAACCAAGTAGTGGAAGAGAAAATGAAAGGTCTTTTCCTTAAAATTTTAAATATCCATCGAGGTCAAGGGGAAGAGGGTCAAAGAATTTTTGGCAGGGATTGCACGTTGGAAACTAGAGTTTTGTGGAAGAAAACTCTCCTCCCAAGTTGTTGGACTACACCAAGTTTCAACATTGGAAGCCATTGAAACATAGTATGTTGCAAGTGTATTTATTTTAAAATATTTCATGTTGGCAATATATTGTAAATTCTGATGATTTTTATGCATGCGGATGGTAGAATCTTTTATTTTTTTAATATATTGTGTCTTTTTCTCTTAGAATATTGCATCATGTTAATGTTGTACTGTGTGAATATGGGTCAAAATAATGTTGGTTTAATGCAGGATATTGATGTATGTAGGTTTGGTTTAAAATTTTAAAGCTACGATGACTTTTTTTCTTTTATTTTATTTTCTCTAACCCTATCCTTTTACATTTTTTTAAACTCATCAAACAAAAAAAAAAAATACAAAAAAAAAAAATTAAAACTCCAAAAAGAGATACATGAATTGAAGAATTAAATTTCAAATTTCTCATTTTACACAAATTCACATTTTTAAGGGAAATTCAAAATTTTAAACTTTGCAATTTTTTTTAAGCAATCAAATTAATTTTATTCCATGAAAATAAAAATTTCAATAAAATTGGGGCTTCCCATTGATCATCATAAGCAAAGCGATGACAACCACAACAATGACCCCAAAAACTCTGGCGGTATTAGATAGGATTTCCCTGGAAAGGTATTATGACCTAGAACAAGGGGAGATCCCCCTTTTAGATGTAGCTACCAAGATGGATGAACCAAAAGGTCTCGACCCAGACCCTAGCAAGAAAGAGAGCTTGAATAATGATCGACCATGGAAAAAGGATTTTTTTCCTCCCTCCCAAACAATAATCCTCCTTCAAAGGATGCAGCTCCACAAACTTACCTGAAGAAGGTGACACACACTCCAAATTCCATCTCTTCTGGGACTAAGACCCATCCCCCTCTGATCACCTCTGGGGGAACCCTAGTTATCCTAGTTTCAGTCATGGTAGAGAAACTGGCTATCGAATCCCTCTCCCTTGTTGGGAAATTTGTAGGGGGCAGACCCGACATGGAATCTATAAGAAAATGGATTGGGTTCAAATGAAAAACATCAGGAAGCCTCCAGTTGGTAGTCCTATCCAAAAGGGTTTTTTTTGATCTAGCTAAACAACCAAAATGACTATACCCAAATCCTCACAGGAGGGCCATGGTTTTATGGAAGAAAGAGTTTATTCCTTAAAAAATGGGGGGGATATTTCAAACCCCAAACCCAAGATATCAATTTCACACCTATCTAGTTTCACCTCCCAAATATTCCCATTCAGTTATGTCACAAAGATACCCTACATGGGATTGGAGGATACATCGAGGATGTTGTGGCCATCGACCCTACAACGAAGGCCCGATCACGCATGGTGTATGCTAGAATTTGTGTCAATGCTAACTTGGCTTCCTAGCTCCCAACCTGCATTAACCTTAGCTATGGGGATTTTCAATGGTGCCAGGAAATCGAGTATGAAAACAAGCTAGCATTTTGCATTGAATACCAATCTCAAGGACATATCAAGTCCCAATGCCCATCCCTCAAACCCCAAAAAGAAGCACCATGCACTAATTTTCCCCCTCCCTAGAATCAAAACACCCAAATGGTAATGTGCAAATAAAACCCAAAGCCCCCTATGGAAATCAATAGGATAAAGAGATCAAAGGAAATCAAGTCACCCACCAAGAGTCTCTCCTCTGCCATCCCTCATCAATATTGGACTAGGTATATTTCATGTTCACTTTCCATAATATATTTATACCATTATCTATCACCAAAAATGAATTCCTTTTTCCCTAATGTGCCCCTCTCCACCCTCCATCCCCTCCCCCTCATCCCCACCACTCCCTATCCAAATTTGGACCATCCTTTCTCCCATACTTGCACCCCCTCCCCCCTTTCATCCCTAGCTTGGAACCCTTGATTAAAACTGCAAACCCTCCCATTAAAGGTGATGTTCCCCCATTTCCCCTAAAAAAATACCCATCCCCAACCAAATCTTGTGCTAAATCCATGGAGGATGCTTCAAGTCCCACCCACCTTAGAATAGACCAAAGTTTCATCATCACCAAAAGAAAAAGAGGCCCTGTTGACATCGAAAGTAAAAATAAAAGGGGTAGACCCACCATATTTGAGAAAATAAAAAAATACGCTGATAATAAAGTGGCCAATGGGGTGAAAACAACCCTCTTCCTAGATATGTTCAACCAGACCAAGGATGAAGAAAAAAATCCCAAACCTCCCCTTTTATCAAGTAAGGGAGGCAAGAAACCCACCAAAGTTTCCAAATGAAGATCCTCTCTTGGAACATCAGAGGTCTCAACAGTATGAGCAAATAAAGGTTAGCTCAAACCATTAGGAAGTACATCAAGCCTACCATTCTCATGTTGCAAGAAATGAAAGTTGATGCCTCTAGAACCCACAACATAGCCCAGTTAGTGTGGAAGAACTATCAATGGGCTTCCTCCCCTATTAATGGATCATCTGGGGGCCTCCTATGTTTCTAGGATCCAAAAAATTTGAAGGCAGGGTGATATCCTCCTCTGATAGAACGTTGAATATGGTTTTTTATTGCAAGGAAAACCAATTCACTTGGGTGTTATCCAACATCTACGCCCCCAAAAATCCTCTTGAAAGAGTTGCTCTCTGGAGATCCCTATCTCTCATGAAGGATGCCTTCTCCAACCTCCCCTGGATGTTAGCAGGTGACTTCAATTCCCCCCTCTTTCCCTCTGATAAGAAAGGTGGTGTTTCTATTCCCTCCAAAAGCATCCTAGATTTCTAGGATTTTGTCACGAAAAATGAACTAATGGACATTCAGATTAAAGGCTGCCAATTCACTTGGAGCAACAAAAGAGCAGGCCTCAAGCACATACAGGTCAAACTAGATTGATTCTTCCTTTCCCAGTAGACCATTCCCATATTCGGTGATACCTCTCTCACCTCTCTCCCCAGGATTAGCTCTGATCATTCCCCCCTTCTCCTTGAATCCAATAGAGCCCCATCCTTCAAAACTCCCTTCAAATTTGAAAACATGTGGATCCAGCACATAGATCTAAGGTAGAGAATTTTTGAATGGTGGGGGCTCCCCTGCCCAGGATATGCCATCTCTCGAGTGTCCCAAAAGCTGAAAATAGTCAAGGAAAACCTCAAAATTTGGAATAGGGAAGTGTTCAAGAATATTTTTGAGAACAAATAGCAGATCCTAAGCAAGATCAAAACATTCGAGCAATAAATTCAACATGATCAGTGGACTCCCCAGTTGTAGGAGGAGGAGAGGCAACTCCTGTAAGAGTACCATAACATTCTGGCCAAAGAATAGACCTACTGGAACCAAAAATCTTGAGCCCTATGGATAAAATATAGGGATGCAAACACTAAGTTCTTTTATAACTCTAATTTTTGAAATAGAAGCACAAACAAGATCAAAGAGCTCACTCTGTCCAATGGCACAGTCTCATAAGATATCTTCAAAATTAGATATGAAGCTTCATCCAACTTCAGAACATGATGGGAACCTCACCCTTAGAACACCTTGAATCCCAAGAGTCCCTCCTACAAAATATTCCCCCCTGGTCACCCCTGAGATGTATTGCTCCTTGATCCAACCCCTCAGTAAAAAATATATCAAGCTTACTCTATTTTCCATGCAAGCTGAAAAGCCCCTATTGGAACCGATTCTTGCATCCGTAGGAAATCAATTGTCATGCTACAAGAATCCGTTTGAAACCAACGAGCTATTACAGGCTCTGGTCGACTTGCCTCATGTTCTGCTAAACCCGAATATTGCTAAAGAAGATGGCAGAACGGGTAAGGAAACCCCAACGGCAATTCTTTAATTAAGCTTCTAATTTGCATGCTCCAGATTTATATTAAACTATAAGTATTTTTATTAAAATGACCAAGCATGAAAATAACCAACTGTTATGCCTTATGTAGACCGGTGCCTAGATTCATTGGGCTGTTATAGCAATTTAACAACAATTTTAATATGAAACAGAGAGAAGGGGAGAAGAAAATTGGCGTTCTTAATCTCATTCGAATATCGTAATAAAATCAAGAGTTAACCAATGAAAGAAACGTATATAATGCGTTCAAATAATGTAACCCATTATACAGATACACACAATACTGAGACAAAGAAATGACAGGAATAAAACCCAGAATTGTATTGATTTCATAAAATATTACATGCAGAGTGGGCGGGATGCCTTTTAACTCTATTTTTCTTAAAGAAATACATCAATACAATGAAGAGGACTCTGTTCAAATAATGTAACAGGTCTCTCCAACTCTCCTTGTTCCAATCTGGTAACAGAAGAATCTCTGAATCCTAGGCTCAATAAGACTGGAAATATTCTCAACTTCTTGAACGCTTTCCTATCATACAATCCTGCACAACAAGGGGAGGAAGAAAGAATGAATAAAAGAAAATAGACACAAAGAAATACAACAACACAACTAACAGGGCACTCAAGTATACCTCTTAGCAAAAATGCTATTCTCTAATTGCTTGATGCAGAATCCAGACCTGCTTGCTTCCTTTTATAGTTGTTGGTTCTTGATTCTGTTATTCTTGGTTTACTTCTGACTGTACACTTGGCAGCTTCTGATTGAATCTCCAAAATTGATGTTGTCCAGCTGGCTTTGTTCTGAACTGACTGTGCTCTCTTCTTTGACTTGTTCAAACATATTCCCACTCAACTGGTGATTTAAGTATGAGGAGAACTTTTGCTTGTTTTTGCTATTTCTTGGTGCGTTTAGTTGTTGCTCTCCGAACTGGTTTCTTTTGAGTTGTCTTTCCTTGATCCTTTGACCCTTTGACTGCCCCAGATATGTCTCCTATTATTGCAGTTGTCTATGGTGCAGAATCTACTTTTTGTTGAGTGCAGGTATTGACCCTTTTTCCTTTTAAACTCCTTTGCAACCCTTTAATATGCTCATCAATCAACTTCCATATTTCTGTGTCAAAAGTGGCTGCAATCCTGAGCATATTCATTTCTTGCAGAATTCTATTTTTTTGTATAACAATAACAGGCATGTTTCTGTCATACTGAAGTAGTAAGGCTTCTGTAGCATTCACCATGAGTGTAGTTTGTTTAATCATCTCCTCCTCATCACCTTGTTCATAGTCAAATATCTCAAGGGTTTCTTTGAATATTCCTTCTATGTCTGATGCTTCCAGGCATTGATCTAAGGACAGGCCAATATCTATCAGTTTATCTGTAGCATCCTTTATCAGATCATTCATCTCAATCACAAAATTTGTCCATTTTTCTTGGTTTGATCCAAACAGGGCTGCTTTGAAAAATTCAAAATTGATTTGAATTTTATTGCCTTCAAGTGTTGTTATTTCTTGTCCTTGCAGTTCTTCAAAATGATCCCCTATGTAGTCCAGGGTTGGGTGAATGAATTTAAAATCTTTTTCTCTTTCCTGCATCAAGGTCATGATTTCTTGAGCAGTTATTTGAATCACCCTTATTTGCTTGAACATTTCAGTAAAACCTTTGGCCTGAGCTTTTATTTTTTTGTACATGTCTTTCCTCATTACATTCAAATAATATACATGATCTTGAACTTTGGTCACTATAGGGGGCTGGGCAATTGAAGCATTTTTCTTATTTAATTCTTCCTGTTGCTTACTTATCACAACTTTCAATTCTGCTTTTTCTTCTTCCTCTTGACTCAATTGCTTTTTGAGTGTTTCA
Organism: Wollemia nobilis; assembly: GCA_028583015.1. NCBI lineage: Eukaryota > Viridiplantae > Streptophyta > Pinopsida > Araucariales > Araucariaceae > Wollemia > Wollemia nobilis. Next base: position 193,868 of record JAQPPZ010000239.1, read on the forward strand.
ATTTTTTCAACAAATTGGTCTATGACTTGATTACTCATAGTTTTGGCAAGCTTTGCCATATCAGCTTCTTTACCCAGTAGTGATGATCCTCCTGTTTCCTCATTGGTACTGAAGACTAGTGGGTTTTGCAGAGGAGGGAGATCAACCTTAGCAATATCTGACACAATTGTCCCCATTTCTGCCTTTTTTGAAGATTGTTCTTCTGTATTTCCCATTCCTGCTACTAACTGTAACTCTTGTTCATCTGTAGCAGTAAAGGCCACCTGTTCATCTGTTCTTTCCAAAACAACCTTGGCAATAGGTAGAGATAATCTGGGTTTCTTAGCTTCTACTGGAGCTATTTCTGTTTGAATTTTTACTGAGTAGCTTCGGAAGAGGCCACCCAGTCCACCTTTTACTTGTATTACTATTGGAATTTTTATCTCCTATCCCTTTATGTTTATAGAAGTCGGGATGGCCATGGGTGCCAATTTCTTCACACTGGTCACAGCTAAAACATTATCAGGTATAGGAACTACAACCTGCTTTGTTGATGGTGCTTTTTGAGAGGATGAAGTTACTATTTCTTTGCCCTTATCTATACAGGTTTGTTGAGGAGCTTCTTTTGGTGCTGCCTCTATTCTGGGCTGGTCATTCACTGGGAGTTTAACCTGTTGTTCTACTATATCAACAGTTCTAACAATGACCTCCATTAAGTCTATGTCCTGCTCCTCTATCAATTCTAGCAAAGGGTCTTCTTTAATTGTTGGGTTTGTCCTTGGCATAACAGGTGTTGTAGTATCCACTAAAATCTCCCGAAGCCTTCTTAGTTCGGTTGGGTAGTCATAGGCTTCACAAACCTGTGTGCTACCTCTCTTTTCTGGAGGGAAATTATCCCATACTATCTGTAAATCTGATTTTTTCTCTATAGCTTCTAATAAGCTCTCTTCAAAAGCATCTTCTCGATGCTTGATTCGAGCATACTCTCTCTTCTCCATCATCTTGTTGTAAGTTCCTTTTGGGTCATAAAACCTCCATGACACTTCATCGAATCCCATATTGTCCAGTTCAAACATTCCCTTGAGTAGGGAAGGATATCCAACAAATACATAATCTCCAAAATGGCAAGGAACATCAAGCCAGGGGACTTTCCCATGCTTCTTAACCAGTCTCATTTTAGCCTCTTCTGCCACTTGTCTGCATAATTCTAGGGCTGCTATGGACAGTGGGCAGTACTGGGGTAACACCTTAGGAGGGATTTTAGCTCCATATAATCTGATGTAAGTAAAACCCTCTGTGAAGAAGAAATCTCCTATCTCTTTTTCTTTAATGAATGCCCTTACCCCTGGCCCTAATATTTCTGGAATTAGCCCAGTTAAGGCCCAATGGATTTCTACCAAGAAGCGATCACAAAACCAGCCCATGTGAGTTCGTCCTTCATGAAGTCTCCAGAAGCTATTCTGTACATAGGGGCTATCTATGGCTTTTAATCTCTTACGGGCTTCTTCCCCCAATTGGCCCGCTATTAAGTGAGTGAGAAAAGAATATTGTGAAAAGTGAGGCATCTCCTGCCTCTGTTCGAATATTGCTCTCTTTAGTTCTACCATTTCTCTGTGTATTTGTGAGCTCAATTCCAGTTCCTAGGCATAGATAGGGGTGTTATGTCCTCTATTACATTGTGCAGCTAAATACAAAACTCTTTTCGTTATTCTACTCATATCCTGTACTCCCAATACTATGTTTATCATGTCACAGAAGTCTTGTACCCAGGGTTTAAAAGCATTTTTATTAATTGGGAAATTTTTCTCTATTTCTGCATATGTATCAAACAATTTTTTAAAAATTTCCATATCAGTGAACATGCGAGATTGGTGTTCGATTACCTGGTCCACCAGAAATGTGGTATACTTCATCAGATTGAACACTTCCTGGATATCTTTGACTTTGGCGCTGAACACCTTTCGATTCTTGTGGTCTCGAAAGGTCCTTGTTCTTTCGTCATATGCCACTACTAACCAAGCCATCAAATCCGAGGAGAAATGCACTTTTGGGCATATCAGCTTTCCAAGGTTACTGTTCCATCTGTTGTCTCTGGGGAAACCCTTGTACTACCAGCTCTGAGCTTTATGGAACAAATCTGCCATTATCCATGGGGTTCTGTTATCGCCTTCCATTACTCGGGTGAAACTCTTAATGCAGGCATTGTCGATCTCGTACAGTTGAGCTGAGTTGGGTTTTTTATCTGCCCCACATTTCTAGGCAAAATCATACATAGTGGTACCAGGAACAGGCGGTCCAAAAATCATAGAATAGGGTGATTTATCTGTGATAAACTTTATGGCTTCTCGTGTATCTGTAGGTACGAACACATCTCCCCATGATGCCATTGCTCTCGTGATTGCTGGTCAAGTTCTTCTTCGAGTTCTCAAAAAATGAATACTCTCTTCCTTCTGTGCTTCTGATGTATCAATTCTAATTCTTGGTATACCAGTGGAGTGGCCTTGACTGGTTTCGTAAGTTCATATACAGGGTGGTGGAGTGAACTTGATAAATTTGCACATTTCGTTATCGACCCGATGCCACCAACCGTTGTTCAAAATTGGCCAATGGAATCATGCCAACTCAGTATTTTCTGGAGTTTTGTGCTTTATGATGGGCGATATCTGTTAACTTGCGAGCCTGGGTCCCTTTGATATGTGGGCCTACAATCATTCATGCTTTCTATTCATTCGTCAATGGGGATATTTTAATCTGACGTGGAATGGTATGTTTTGGACCTCGTGCCATCTCAGATCCGAGTGATAACTACATCTTCGGGATCCATTATGTCTCCCTTGGGGTCTTCGTGATATCCGACTCTTGGTGTGAGTGTAGGTTTTTACCTATGATGTCCCTTTTTCCCTAAGTCAACCGTGATTAATCGCAACCGTCGGATTGATCTGAGATGAAGCGCATCCGTTGATCTCCCAAAACCTGTGTGATAGTTAGTGTACCTGTTCTCATGTAAACACTTGAAATAACATGTTTTATTGGTCTTCAATTAATCATATTTATCCGATGTTAATCCTTATATTGTTAAACCTTAATAACTTGTTTTAATCGATGGTAATCATAAAATACACTTACTTTTCTTTTGCGATCGTCGTTGGATCTTATGGTGGTGAGGCATGACCGTTGGATCATACATATGCACGTATTCTTTAATAAATGGGAAAAATTCATACGTACCTCGACTAAATTAATCAACCCAATGCTTAGATTAACCTTTGATTATCTTCCCATATGTGCACCGTTGGATCTGGGTGGTCAATGACCACTGTCGTTCGATTCATGTGTTATAAGAAGGTCTTTATTTAGCCTTTGGATCTTTGTCACCAGTTATAGGCCTTCGCATCCGTTGATTCTCGATTTAGTTTGTGTGCTGCCATTTGATCACTGACAAGATGCATGCTAGATAATGATGTTATAGACCTTTGCTTTTCTATTAATCATGATTAAGGCGAAAAGGGGGAAGATTAGTCAATGTATTAAACCCTTACTAAACATGATTAATGTCAATTAATTTCATCCTTACCCATGCCTTTTACCTTCCATCCTACGATTTTGGCATGGCCGTCGGATCTGAGTGGAGACAAGCGCAACCATTGGATCTAATCAACCTGCAAGTTAGTTTAATCAAGCATTTATAATATTAATCATGATTAGGGCAAAAGGGGGAAAATTAGCCGACGTATTAAACCCTTGCTAATCATGATTAACTTTAATTAATTTCTCCCGATCCTTAACCCTCTTTAATGCATCTTTAATTAGTGCGCCACCATTAGATTTAAGATCGATCGAGCATGGTCGTTCGATCTTGGTAACTAGCACGATGATTAATCAAATGGGATGCATTCTCTTAATATTAATTTTAAAGTTTGTTTTAATCAAAGCAGTCATGACCGTTGATCTAAGCTTCGTTCAACGCGATCGTCCGATCTGTCGGACTTGCTCGAATTTTAACTTGACATTTGACTTATGACGACTTTACTTTAAACCTTTGACTCTTTAGAGGACATGCAACCATTGATTTTATGGATGATTGAGCATTGTCATCCGATTTGTTTAGACTTACTCACTGCTTAATCGGAACGTTGACCATTATGACTCATGCTTAAACTTTTGACTTTTTGGATAGCGCACGGCCATTGATTTGATCCTCGACGAAGCACTGTCGTTGATCTTGTTAAAGGTGCAAGGATTTTAACTTTATTAGAGCCTTAGGTTTAACCTTTGGAGTCTTTAGTGAGCATGCGTCCATTGGATTTGGTCCTCGATGAAGCGTTGCCATTAGATTGAAGACAACTTGCTCGATTTTTAAATCTTAGGTTAAGTTTTATTGACCTTTTGACTTATCTTTCAGACTATTTCGTGAGTGCGCATCCATCAGATTTTCTCAGGTGATGCGCTTCCGTCCAATTAAGTCTAAGGTGCAACCTTTTTACTTCTTGACTACGCTTGACTTTTGACTTATCTTTGGTTTGATTTTATTAAAGCGCTATCGTCCGATTTCTCTGGATCGTGCGTGACCCTTGGATTAAATCTGAGGTGCTCACCAGTTAGCTTAGCGGGGTGCATACCCTTAGGCTTTTAATCAATTAATATTTATTTTAACCTTAGGTTTTTCGGATCATGAGACCATGGTGAAATGTTTTAACCGACTTTATGATTTGAGAGACTTTATTTGTCAGTTTAGGCCCAAGGAAAATATTTAGGAAGGTCGAACTTTGGCTTTGGGGATTTAATTTGAAATTTTCTTCCCTAACCATTCGAGGTACTTTGATTAATAAAATGAGGCCCACATTATTAAAAAGGCTAAGGTTAGACTTTATCAAACCAACCAATGAAAAATTGAATTACTCACAACAACTTTAAGCAATGACCAACAATATAAGCAGTTTGATTGAAACCAAAAATTTAAATTTGGGGGTTTCAAAGTTGAGTCAAATTTGGCTCCAACATAGGCTCTGACTGGGACAATGTGTTGAAAACATGAAGCACTTGAGAACCACAGAATCTCCTGGTTTTATTTTGCAAAAAATTAACAAAAAACAACAAAATTTTGATTGCTAAACAAAACTTGAAATGCATAATAGAAAAAACTTCCTTCCTTTTTTTCTTTCTTTTCTTCATCATTCATTTTATATATATATATATACTATACTAAAAACATGATATCAAAGCAAGTAGAGTATGGAAAACTCGTAGATCCCTTTTCATTCAATTTGGAAACAAAGGTTTAGAAATTTTAGAAATCAATGAGTTTTATTTTGAAATATAGTAATGCTTGTTTTAGCTAAGTCATAAGATATGATTACACAGATTTTGTCACAACCATTTGTCTCATCATATTTTTTGCCCATGTGTGTGTTTGTGCAATTATTTTTTGGATTTCTAAATCTTTCAGAACTTTATCATATCTGAGCAAAATAGCCAAGCCTAATATGTGATTTCACTCTTTAAAAATTTTCACCATTCTGTAGGGCTCCACTGCCAGTCAGGCGTCTATAGCCTTGGTGGAGTTGCTTCTAATCCCATATTAGTTTTACCCTACTGCCAATCAAGCGTCTATAGCCCCGGTAGAGGTTTTCCAAGATATCTCAGGTAGTGACTCAATTTTACTTTATTTTTTATTTTTCTTTCTCGTGAGAGAAGTGTTTGGATATATAAGCAAATTGTGCAATAAGTATGCCTGAGTTGAGGATTAGTTTCTAGCTATAAAATATGAGTGTAATAATTTTTGGCTCAACTACCCTCTCAAAGATAACTCGATTCTTTGGACCTTTGAAGTCACTTTAAGTATCATTTGTAATGTGAGGCTTGACATGATGTTTCAATCAGCTTTGTTTTCTATCTGTTTTATCTCATATCAAACAACTATTGCATAAACACTCATTTTTGACAGAATTGTAAAGCTCATCAATATCTAAAATAAATTCCCTTTTTCTTTTTATTGTTTTTGGTGGAATCAATAGTTAGATATACTCATCAAACTAAGATATCATGTATATAGTAAACTCAGAATTATTTAAGAACAAAAGGGAAGCTATAACTAATAAACAAAATAGACCACTCTGTTTTTGGATTTTTGTTTTTCTATTATTATTATTTTTTGTAAAGTACACCTTCAACAGGGATTGTACATTTTGAGGTGTTGGCCATTAATAGGGATAGCCATTATTTCTCCCTGCAAAGTTTGTAGCTTGTAAGTATTCTGACTGATAACATGGGCAATTTGGTATGGGCCAATCCATTTAGGTTCAAACTTACCATTTTCACCATGCTTATCATTTTTAGGATCCCAATAGATGACTATATCTCCTTGAGAAAAAGGAGTACCCTTGGCTTTCTTATTAAACAAATTTACAGTTTTCTGGGTTTGTTCCATCATTCTATTGAGGGTCTCTCTTCTTTGTTCTTCTAACAAGACAATTTGGTCAAGCCTTCTCTGAATGGGATCAAGGTTTTCATGATCTTTTTTAAATAAAGGGGTAAAAATTTATTGATAAAAAGTCTGGATTATAGAGTACAACTGAGCTTCCAACCAGGACTCAAATAAATAGCCAAACAGGCTAAAACCACTAGACTAGAATGACACCCAAAAAAGACAACAAGAATAAACCACATTAAGTCTGTACATCCTTGTGGATCAACTCCCATAGGCGTTGAGAGTCCCCAGATGGGAGACTCTCCCAATTATCGATACTCCAAGGATCCAGCAGCTCAGAAGCCCTTTTGGCTAGGTAATCAACAACCACATTCCATTCCCTTGGAATGTGCACAAAGGATATAAATTCGAACTCTTCACTCATTCTGAGAATCTGAATGGCTATAGAGGCCAACTACCAATTAACTTCCTCCACCCTTTTACTATTTAAAATATTAACCACAATTTGAGAGTCAGACTCGTAGATAATCCTATGCCAACCAAGAGAAAACCCCTCTCACAAGGCCTCAAGAATTGCAAGAGCTTCCATAAAATTGTTGGAGTGAACACCTTTATAAATGGAAAAGAAAAAACTGACACCACCAGTAGAATCTCTCCCAACACCGCCAATGCCAGCATGTCCAGGATTACCCCTGGATGATCCATCAATATTAATTTTTAAAACTCCTCTAGGGGGTGGCCTCCACCTACCATCTCTCCTAACCTTCTTGTTGAGCTGAGGAACCCTACTAGGGCTAGAAGAGTTCACACCATCCCCAAAGAGACCAAGGGCTTGTTGTACCTTCTCCTCCCTAGAATCCAAAAGAGGGTCCACATCACATTTGCTATGGATGGTTTCCTGAACCATATACAGGATCCTTTGCCAGATCTATTGAACAACCAAATAACTACCCTAAAATATGCATCGATTTTATTCGAGCCAAATTTTCCAGATGATGCAAGAAGGGCCCAAATTCCAAGCCACCCGAAGGAAGGGGGCCTTGGCCGGAGGTCTACCCAGACTACTCCAAAACTCCACCAGGGACAGCACATGAAAACATGGATGGTTCCAGGTGCTCCACCAATGGTGCCAAATGTCTCTAGCAAAGGAGCATTGGAAAAATAAATGAGAAGAGTCATCCTCATTCTTACTGCAAAGGACACAAAAAGAGGGACCCTAAAATCCCCTCTTCCTCACATTATCCCAAGTGAGGCATTTATTACGAGCTACCAACCAGAGAAAGAAGTTACATTTTGGCCAGGAAAATTTGTTCCACACCTTTTTCCACCAAGTGATAGGAAGACTCCCATACTTTTGCTTATCAAGAACCTGATAACCATAGGCTACCGAGTAGGTTCCCTTAGGATCAGGGTTCCAAGCTAGAATATCTTTACCCCTCAATGAAGAACAAGGCCTCCCCATAAGAATAAGAGCAAGCACCTCTCTGTCCTTGGCCAGTCCCCCTAGGGCCATTCTTGTGGATCTTTCCACCTGTACATCTCCATATTTCCAAAAGACTAGATTTTTTTAAAGTCCTCCACACGAGACCAACCTGCTTCCAAGAAAAAAATGCTTAGGGAACGTAACCTAGGATATTGATTCAAGATAGGAGGGTGGCCATCCCAAGAATCCTCCCAAAAAAGAGCATTTGATCCCTGATTGCAAATCCAGAACAAACCCTGCTTGATTAAATTAGCTCCTCTTTTAGAGTGTCCCAGATAACTGAACCTTTCCCAACCAAGATGACTCTAGGGATTTCAGCCTCAGAAATACCTCTCAAGTATTTACAAGATAATATTTTAGCCCAAATCTGATCTTGAGAGGTACACCATCTCCAATAAATTTTTGCAGCCAAAGCCTACCCAAAAAGAGTTATCTATCGCAACCCAAGGCCTCCCTCTTGCACCGGCCTACATATAGAATCCCACCTAACCAAACTCCATTTAGATTGATCAAGTTTTCTAGACCATAAAAACTATCTTGACAAAGCATCCATGTCCTTGATGAAGTGAGAGGGAGCTATTTGTACAAAACATCTATAAATGGGTAAAGCTTGAACAACAGATTTTAAAAGCAACACTCTACCTGTAGTGGATAGCCATATGAAAGTCCAGTGATTCACCTTCCTTCTAAACTTATCAAGCATAGACTACCAAGAAGATCTAGGTAGAGGGTGAGATGAAATTGGAATACCAAGATAAATGAAGGGGGAGTCCCAACCTGGAATCTTAGAATGCGAGCAATCCTAGCTTGAATAAGAGGAGGGGTATTGAAGAAGAAAATAGAAGACTTGTCCTCATTAATCAACTGTCCAGAAGCACCAAGATATATGTCAAGAGACTATCTAATATTTCCAGCTTCCTTGATAGTGGCAACTCCCAACAAAGTAGTATCATCAACAAATTGAAGGTGGGAAAGAGGTGGCAAACTACTATCCCACTTCCACCCCTGAATGAGACCCTGCATGACTTGAGACTTGAGAAATCTTCCCAACCCTTCCACCATAATGATAAACAAATAAGGAGATAAAGGATCTCCTTGCCTCAATCCCCTTGAGGCCTCAAACAACTCTGATGGCTCATTATTAACAAGAACAGAGAATGAGGAAGAAGAAACATAACTCATCACCCATCTAATCCATTCCTCCTCAAATCCAAAAGTAGCAAGAACTTTCTGAAGAAAGGACCATCTGACCCGATCATAGGCTTTGGCCATGTCCAACTTAATGAACATAGTTTTCTCCTTAGAAGTTTCCATCGAGTGAATAGCTTCTATAGCAATAACAACCCCATCCAAGATTTTTTGGCCAACAACAAACCCTCCTTGCTCCTCAGAGATGATTTTTCTCAACCATATCTTCAGCCTCTCAGCAATAATTTTTGTGATGATCTTATACACAACATTGTAGAGAGCAATAGGCCTGAACATATCCAAGGAATTTGCTCCCTCTTTTTTGGGTATAAGCACCACAAAGGTAGCATTTAGGGCCCTTAGCATCTGTTTGTTCTTTTGGGACTCATGGACCACCTCCAAAAGATCAAATTTGATTAAATCCCAAAACTCCTGATAAAACTCAATCGAGAATCCATCTGGGCCTAGGGCTTTTCCTTTTTCATCTTGAATACAACATTTTCCAACTCCTCAAGGGAAATTGGACCCATCAAGTGCTCATTCATATCTCTAGAAACAATCATTGGAATACAGTTTAGAATAAGCTTTTCATTCTCATCATCTGATAGGGAGTCCTCCTTGAAGAGAGAGGAAAAATACCTCTTAGTCTCTTCTAAAATATCCCTGAAAGAAGAGAGCAGGGCACCCTGAGAATTCACAAGAGAGGTAATCAAGTTACCATTACGATGAGCCTTAACTGAGTTATAAAAGAAGGTTGTGTTCCTATCCCCTTCCTGAAGCCAATCTACTCGAGCTTTTTGTTTCCAAAAAATTTCTTCCCTCAGTTCCCATTCAACAAGGTCTTTCGTAGCCTCAGATTCCTCAACAAGAAGCTCCTTCGTGAATCCTTGATCTCTAATCTTCCTTGAAGCTTCTTCCATCCTCCTAAGAGCTGCCAGCTTAGCCAAGGAAAGGTTCCCAAAATTTAGTCTATTCCATCTCTTCAATTTATGTTTTACAAATTGTAGTCGCTTCATAAAGGAATACATAGCGGTGCCATGAGGAGGTTTGCTAGTGGTCCACCAACCTCGCATGAAATCATGAAGCTTAGGATCACGAAGCCACATAAGTTGAAACTTAAAGGAGGGATTCTTTTTAGCCCTAACTCCAAAGCAGAGAGTTTGATAGGCCAATGATCAGATCCCCTACCCTCCAGAATCATAGAACTAGCACCTCTGTTATTACCCATCCAATAACTGGATATCAAAAACCTATCCAGTCTCTTTGAGATGGAAGCTTCCCCACACCTTCTATTGTGCCAAGTAAATATCCCATTATCTGGCTTGATGTCAACCAAGTTTAGGGCCTGGATATGAGCACTGAAGACAGAAGAAAAAGGCTCGAGATGGTCCACCCCACCACGTTTCTCCTCTAGACAAGTGATAGAGTTGAAGTCTCCAGCCAAAATCCATGGGTACAGGGGAACCAAACTTCTCACAAAGCAAATGTGCTTCCACAAATTCACTTTACCATTGTAATCAATAGGAGCATACACATTTGTAAGTAGGATGATTTCACCAGATTCATTATCATGCCCGACCATTGAAATAGACCATCTACTAGAAATCCAAGTAAGAGGGGATATCTTAACCGGATCCCATAAACAAGCGATGCCACCAGCATATCCACATGCACCAATACACTGGCATTGCCCCCTTCTCCACAACTTGGGAGCAATATTGAACATACTATCAATAGCCAATTTAGTCTCCTAAATAAACACCACATCCGAAGAATGCACACGAACCAAATCACGAACAACTTTTTGTCTGGGGATGCTATTCAACCCCCTTACATTCCATGAGAGGATAATCATTTTTGGGGGTTATAAAAATGGGAGTCCAATGTTCTCACCAAGCCTGACTCCACCAAAGTCTCCCCCATTAACTTAATTTTATCCTGGTCCTTCTTCCGACCCACCTTCATATTCTTATCCGAAAAATTTTTTTTAATTATTTTTTGCTGCAATCCCAACACCGTAGGAGTTTTGCAGTCCAAGGATGACTGCATCAGTGCCTGAGTAGGAGAGGGCATAACTAAATCTGTACCACTTTCCAAAATAGTTTCCCTTATAGGGCTAGACCCAACCATGTCCCCTATACTCAGATCCAAAGCCCTTTGTTCTTCATTTAAACCCCCTAGATCTGATTCCTTAAGTTCCCCCTCAAGAAGAGACATCTGATTCGGCCTTGTTATATTTGCATCAGGTAGCGACGTTTTAGGTATCTCCATGCACTGATCAAGATCATCTAATATTTCAAAATGGTTGAGTAGAGCATCTGGTTGGCTATCCTTAAGGTCTTTGTTTGCCCTTCGTCCTCTATTTTGGGCTTTTACCGAAACAAAACCTTCCTTATCCCATTCCCCTTCCTTTATCGAGGCTTTTCCTTTATCCAAACTTTGTCCAGACCGAGAGGGCCCAGGATTTGAAGCCACAGGTGAGACAAACTTAGGGCATTTTCTTTGCAGGTGGCCATATTCATGGTAAATCCGACAACGAAATGGAAGAGCTTCATAGTCAAGTTTTTGAACCCATGTAGTTGATCCAAATTGTATTTCAATAGAATCTAGAATAGGATTATTTAAGTCAATTTCAACACAAATACGAGCAACAGAGATTACCTTTTTATCCATTGTCTATTGTGACGGTCCAACCGGCTTCCCAAGCAGAAGGGCAATCTTATGCAAGATATCGGTTCTCCAGAATTCCAATGGGAGCCATGGAAGCCGCACCCATACTTGAACCCATGATGGCCGCTCCTCCGATGGGTTGAAACCCACATGCCAGGGTTTAAGAAAGAGTCCCACTTGGTTATAGAAATAAGGACCCCCTTCAAATGCTTTGTTACGATCTGCAATACAAGAGAAAACCACCATAAAATAGTTGTTCGCACTCAGCATCACCTCCACATCACCTTCAGGATTCCAAGTCTTCCTGACCCAAGCCTCCACAAAGGGGAGAGAAATTTGGATGCCCAAAAATTTTCCAATAAGGGCATGTTTGGTTAGATACTCCACATCTTCCACCATCGAGTCTGGTTGAACCACTAGAACTGGCCTGGCTTCACATCGTTCCAAACATCCATTGTTCTTTAACAAGCGGTTCTCGACATGCATTGGAAAATCTTGTTCCTTCCAGTCATTTTTAGATGAAAAAATATCACGAGCATGCACTCTCTGTGCCGGACCCGATGCCATCACGACATTCCTCCAAATTTTTAGACCTCCTCCGAAAGTTGTTGCCATCCCTGCAGAGCAATTTTTCTTCATCAAACCCTAGCAGAGTAGTTTTTCCAATTTCAAGGGTTTTCATGATCTTGCAATAAAAGGGAAAGTGACATTTTTTCCTTTTTTGGGGGTAGTAGGGCTTTTTCTCCATAAACCATCTCATAGGGGGTTCTTCATGTATTTCTTTTAACAGAAAACCTATCAGCCCATAAAGAAAATTTAAGTTCACTATCCCATCCCATTTTGTTTTTGCCTAATGACATTTTTATTCTTGTTATTACATTTTTATTTGATGACTCAGCTAGACCATTTCCTTAGGTGTAATAATTAGTAGAATGATATAATTCAATTCCATATTCAACACAAAATTCTACCATTTCATATGACACAAAATATTGAGCATTATTAGTTACAAGCTTTTTAGGAACTCCATACCTAGTCAAGATATTTTCTTCTAAGAATCTGATGACTATAGTAGGTGTAGATGTTCTCAAAGGTGCAACTTCCACCCACTTTGTGAAGTAATTTGTTGTAGTTATGATCCACTTATGTTGGCTAGATGAATTAGGCTTGATCTCTCCAATCAAGTCAATACCCCATTGAGAAAAAGGTGCTTCAATAATTACTGGCTTGAGAGGCATGGTTGGTAGATGATTTTTCCCTATAAAAACTTGGCAGTTATGATAATTCCTAACATATTTATATACATCCTTAAAAAGGGATGGCCAATAATATCTTGCTCTCATGATTTTATTAGTTGTAGCTCTTGGAGCAAAATGTCCCCCACAGAAACCATTATGAAATTCATTAATTATTTTTGGGACTTCTCTTTCATATAAGCAGACTAATAATACTCCATCGGGATGTTTCCAATATAATACTCCATTTTGTATATAATACTTTTGAGCTTGAAGTTTGACTGACCTCATTCTGTTTATTGACATATCTTTGGGGAATGACAAGAGTTTGTAAGTATGACAAAATTTCTTCATACCATTTACATTCTTCATTTTTTATTCTTCTGTCATCATATGTATGATCTATGGTGAGAATATTTTCAGATCTTGCTTCTTCTTTGTTAGCCAATAGTTTAGCTAAACCCTACCCTTTGACTATTTTAACTATTTTGAATTCAACATCATATTGCAAAATTTTTACCATCCATCTTGCTGGTCTTCCTAATGGCTCTGATTGAGAAAAGATATATTTTATTGCTATAAAGGGAATACAACAATAAACTTTGTTTGAGCCAAATATACCTTTGAAGTGTTCTAAATATTGGATGACTGCATAGGCATGTTTTTCCAGCAGGGTGTATTTAAGATTTACTCCTTTTAGTCCTGAGCTCATAAAGGCTATTGGCCTTTCATTATTTTCATTATCTTTTTGTGAAAGGACTGCAGCAATAGAGTGTTCAGATGCATTGAAGTAGATATTAAAATCCTTTGCATAATCAGGGCACTTAAGCTAGAGTGGTTGATATGGCTTCTTTGATCTTGTTAAATGTTTCCATATTTTCTAATTTCCATTTTATTTCTCCAGTTTTCTTCACCATATCATTTATAGGTTTGGTCATTTCTACAAAATTTGGGACAAATCTTCTCGATAAAATTTATTTTGCCAAAGAATGACCTTACTCCTTTTAGATTCTTGGGTGGGGGAATTTTAGAAATGGCTTCTATCCTTTCTGGATCAATGCTTATCCCCTTTTCTAGAGACTATATGACCTAGCAATTTTCCTTGTGTAGTTCCAAATATACATTTGTTTGTAATCGAGGAAATTCCAAATTCTTTGCATCGGGCAAAGACTGTAGTCAAATGTTCTAGATGATCTTCCGTATTTTTAGAAAAAACTGTGATATCATCTAAGTACACTACTACAATTTTGAACATTAATCCTTTGAAAGCAAAGTCCATCGCTCTTTGGAAAGTAGCACCTGCATTCATCAATCCAAAAGGTATTCTTAAATATTCAAATGTGCCCCAGGGTGTGGTGAATGCTGCCTTGTGTCTATCTTCTAGATTTATTAGAATTTGATTGTACCCTAAAAATCCATCTAACAGGGACAATCTAGTTGAACCTACTACTGCTTGCAGTAGTTGTTCCATGTTAGGCAATGGGTAATTATCTTTTAGTGAGCTCTTGTTTAAATTTCTAAAATCCATGCATAGTCTAATGTCCCCATTATTTTTCCTAACTGGTACTAAGTTGGATATCTAGGAGGAAAATATTGACTTTTCTTATTATCTTGGAGTCCAACAATTTTTGTACCTCTTTTTGCATTATTGGGTGCAGAGTTGGATTGTACTTTCTCTATTTTTGTCTAAATGGCTTGGCCTCTTCTTTCAAGGGTATTATATGTGTCATCACATCCATTTTGAAAGTTTTGAGATCTTCATAGGTCCAAGCAAAATGTTCTTTGTTCTTTTTTAGGAAACTGATATATCTAGCTTTTTCTTTAGCAGGTAGTGCCATGTCTACTTTCACTATTTTGGGTTCTTTCATTGAGCCAATATTAATATCCTCATATATCACTTCTCTGCGTATAGGTTTATAGGCTTTGTCAAAATCATCAAATAGACTTTCAAGAGACACCAATCCTTTGGGTATTCTATTAGTTTTCAACTAGATTACTTCTACTGGTTCTCCTATTTGATATTTTAAATTTTATTCATATTTTTCATCACAGATTACATCTACATATTGATTTTGCAAAGTCATAAAATCCTTAATATCTATATCATCTTGAAAAACCTGAAGATAGACTATGTTATCTAGACAATGAAGGTTTATAGATTGAGATAGTTGGGAATCTATCCATATATTTTGTAGTTATTTCTGGGTGATCTAGACCTGAGGCATTCATAGCTAAAAGATCTGCAACATGATTTTGTTCTCTAGGAATATATGAAATATTGAAAGCCAAGAATTTATCAATTTCTTCTAGTATTGCATTTCTATATTACTTAAGTCTAGGATGCTTGGTCTGATATTTGCCTTTTATTTTTAGTATAATAAGTTTTGCATCCCTTGTTATAGTTAAGTAGTTAATACCTAACTCTTTTGCTTTCCTTAGCCCTAATAGTAAATATTCATACTTAGCTACATTGTTTGTGCAAGGAAATTGCAATTTGTAAGGGATACCAAGGTAATTTCCTTTAATATCAATCAAATTTACACCTGCACCTGCTCCAAATTGGGATTTAGCCCCATAAAATGACATGGTCCACATTTCTTGGGTTAATACTCGATTTGATTCAGCATCAATTATTCTCATATCTTCTGGATCCATGTTCTTTGCATTTGGTACTTCCATCAAGAATGGGTTATGCCATATTGAATAGACTCCCATCCCTTTTTCTTCCATAGAGTTAACTAAGTTAATCATGGTTTCATCTAGTTTGAATTAACTCTACATAAGTGTTTATTGAATGGTTCCCTTCTTAAAATTATATTCTCCTTATCTGATATAGGGATGGTAGCATAAGATAAGTCTAGTTGTATTGATCCTCCTAGTTGTTTTGCCCAATGCCTACTAAGTAATAGTGAGAAGAATGGGTCAACATCAACTACTGCTACATCCATGACAATGCCCTTTTTGGGGTGTTGGTCTAGGAAAACTAATAATCCAATTATCACCCCTACATAGGGAATTTTTCTGCTGTCCATTACAAAAATAGGGGCAGAATCTCTAGTACAGATTAATCCCATTTGGTCATCTATTAACTTAGGCATGATATTATGTGAAGCTCCACTGTCAAGCATGCAATTATGAATCACATATCTTTCCCCTTCATCTGAATTATATCTTAATGACATGTAGAAGGGTCCAATAGAAGATGGTGATCTTGTATCATGTTGATTTTTTCTGGCAACATGATAAGTAGGGTCTTCTTTCTACTCTACTAATCCAAAAGCTTTGCATACTTGTTCTCTGGTATGTTTGAACTTTCATAAGTTCACCAAATGTGATATTAACTTTTTGCTTACCGAGTTTTGACCTAGCATCAAATTCTATCTTATTTATATCCAATGGTTTATTACTTTCTTCTTTGGGAACTTCTTCTATTGATTCTATTACCTCAGGAGTAATTTTGTTATGGTTCCTATCAGTTTTCTCTTTACTGATATTTTTATTGGTGAAAGTTTGTCTTCTTGTTTCATTTGTAGATAATTTCTCTGTTCTTTCAGGGACTGTTCTATTCCTTAAATTTAAAACATGGGTTGCTTCTAATTCTTCAACCTCTTGAGTAGTGGGAATCAATTTCCCTTGCTTCATCTTATCATATCTTGACTCATGTGATTTCTATAAGATTTTAGTTCCTTCAGTCACTAAGATCTGAGGATGATGATTTGAAGCATATTTATCCATGTCTTCTTCAAACAACCTTTCTCTAGATTCATCTTCAATGGACCAACATGCATTGATTCTTATATCCTCTTCTGATTCTGCATGCATATCTACATTACGTTGATCACTTAGGTGTATTCCACATGCATCAAGGTTATGGGGTGCATCACAAGTAGAAAAAAATAAGGAAAATCTTCAGCTACATTGGAAGATGGCATTGGGTTAGGGATATTGTTCTGATCCCTATCAGAATATCTATTTTTCTAGTTTTTATTCCCATTACCCCTATTCCTATTCCCTTCTTCAAAACCATTGTTGTTTCCCCAATTCTTGTTGTAATTTTTCTTAAATGGGGGACGGTTATCAACATGTGGTCGCTCTATCTATGAAGATTCACCGCTATTTCTATTTCTTTAAATTCTTGCTAACATGTTACTCATGTTGTTGAACATTTCTATCATTTGATTGGTCAATTTCTCCATAGGATCAATTTTAGTTCTTCTTTGTATATCAAAATCCACTCTCTTAGGTTTTCTCTTAGGCATGTTAACCTCTAAAGAATAAGGCTTCATCTTACCACTATCAAGCATATTTATTTCTATATCCATTGCTTTTTCCATACAACCATCAATGGTAGTGGCTTGTTCTTGCCTTAATTCATAGTTAAACTCTCCTTGAAAAGTATTCTTATAAAAACAAATAGATCGAATATCACTAGGCCTGAGGTTGGTAGGGATTTTGTTTCTTGTTTTTGAAAATCTTCTATTAAAATCACTAACAACCTCATTTTCTTTCTTCTTCATAGTGGCTAGCTCAGTTAACAATGATTGTTCATTTTTCCTTTCACCATACTTCTTTAGGAAAACCTCTTCCATTTTGGTGAAGTCTGGGATATCATTGTTAGGAAGGGAATTAAACCATTCTCTAGCATATTTTTCTAAAGTCTGTAGAAATAGTCTTAATACTACATCTTCATGTTCAACTTCCAGACTATCCATTGCATATAAGAAACTTTTGATATGATCCTCTCTAGTTATTGCACTATTTCCTAAAAACTTAGGGAGGTATTTGTGAGCTTTACTAGGTAAGGCATTTAAATTTACTGGTAATACAAAAGGTCTATATATGTTAGTTCTCCACAAATGAACATTACCCTGAGCCATAGCTACTATTGTATTTAATTTCATAGATGTAGTACCTACGATGGTATGGGTCTAGTAAGTTTGAACGTAGATTGATGAATTATCTACCTTTAAATGAGAATAATCACATATATCTTCTACTACTGATTTTAAATGTTCATCTACAGTAATATCAACAATAATAGTATTTTGGATTTTCTTCACGTACCTTTTACCACTAGAATTTAATCTACTATTATAAATAGTATTCTTAAAAAGTGGAGTTTTTTTGGGTATGTATAAATACCTCTGGATTCTTGAGTTTTGAAAATAGCTCCTTACCACTTCTCCTAGTGTTCACTAGCACGTTATATTCTTACCTTTTTATATTTTTCTTCTGAGTTCATCCAACAGAGTTTCCAGCACTGGGGTGTAGAAATAATAATGGATATTCTTATCAAGAATTATTGATATTATCTCTCATCCTCACAGGAGTCAATTCTTAGGGAAAATCAAGAAAATCAAGAAACCAAAATTTCAATAAAATCAAGAAACGAGAAATTTTCAAAACATCAAGAACATAAAGAACTTACTTCAAGGCGTAAACTACAGACATAATGAAAAATAAAGAACTTCTAACTAAGTGAAAATTAAAATGTTGGTTCTTTACTTTAACTGGTCATCCATTTATTAAAAATAATCATTGAGAAAAACTTTTAAGAAGATGATTGCATCTTTCTAAGAAGTCCTCCTCGGCAACGACACCAAAAAATTGTTGGAACCGATTCTTGCATCCGTAGGAAATCAATTGTCATGCTACAAGAATCTATTTGAAACCAACAAGCTATTATAGGCTCTGGTTGACCTGCCTCATGTTCTGCTAAACCTGAATATTGCTAAAGAAGATGGCAGAATGGGTAAGGAAACCCCAACGACAATTCTTTAATTAAGATTCTAATTGCCATGCTCTAGATTTATATTAAACTATAAGTATTTTTATTAAAATAACCAAGCATGAAAATAATCAACTATTATGCCTTATGTAAATTGGTGTCTAGATTCATTGGGCTATTATAGCAATTTAACAATAATTTTAATATGAAACAGAGAGAAGGGGAGAAGAAAATTGGTTTTCTTAATCTCATTCGAATATCGTAATAAAATCAAGAGTTAACCAATGAAAGAAATTTATATAATGCATTCAAATAATGTAACCCATTATACAGATACACAAAATACTGAGACAAATAAATGATAGGAATAAAATCCATAATTGTATTAATTTCATAAAATATTACATGCAGAGTGGACGAGATGCATTTTAACTCTATTTTTCTTAAATAAATACATCGATACAATGAAGAGGAATCTATTCAAATAATGTAATAGGTCTCTCAAACTCTCCTTGTTCTAATATGCTAATAGAAGAATCTTTGAATCCTAGGCTGAATAAGACTAGAAATATTCTCAGCTTCTTGAACGCTTTCCTATCATACAATCCTGCACAGCAAGGGGAGGAAGAAAGAATGAATAAAAGAAAATAGACACAAAGAAAATACAACATCACAACTAATAGGGCACTCAAGTATACCTCTTAGCAAAAATGTTATTTTCTAATTGCTTGATGTAGAATTCAGACCTGCCTGCTTCCTTTTATAGCTGTTGGTTCTTAATACTATTATTCTTGGTTTACTTCTGACTGTACACTTGGCAGCTTTTGATTGAATCTCCAAAATTGATGTTGTCTAGTTGGCTTTGTTCTAAACTAACTGTGCTCTCTTTATTGACTTGTTCAAACATACTCCCACTCAATTGGTGATTTAAGTATGAGGAGAAATTTTGCTTGCTTCTACTATTTCTTGGTGTGTTTAGCTGCTACTCTCTGAACTGGTTTCTTTTGAGTTGTCTTTCCTTGATCCTTTGACCCTTTTACTGCCCCAAATATGTCTCCTATTATTGTTGCTATCTGTGGTGTAGAATCTACTTTTTTTTAGTGCAAGTATTGACCCTTTTTCCCTTTAAAATCCTTTGCAACCCTTTAATATGCTCATCAATCAACTTCTATATTTCTGTGTCAAAAGTGGTTGTAATCTTGAGCATATTCATTTCTTGTAGAATTCTATTTTTATGTATAACAATAACAAGTATGTTTCTATCATACTGAAGTGGTAAGGCTTTTGTAGCATTCACCATGAGTGTAGTTTGTTTAATCATCTCCTCCTCATCACCTTATTCATAGTCAAATCTATCAAGGGTTTCTTTGAATATTCCTTCTATGTCTGATGCTTCTAGGCATTGATCTAAGGACAGGCTAATAATCCTTTATAATATCATTCATCTCAGTCATAAAATTTGTCCATTTTTCTCGGTTTGATCCAAACAGGGCTGATTTGAAAAATTTAAAATTGATTTGAATTTTATTGCCTTCAGGTGTTGTTATTTCTTGTCCTTGCAGTTCTTCAAAATGATCCCCTATGTATTCCAGGGTTGGGTGAATGAATTTAAAATATTTTTCTCTTTCCAACATCAAGGTCATGATTTCTTGATCAATTATTTGAATCACCCTTATTTTCCTGAACATTTCAGTAAAACCTTTGGTCTGAGATTTTATTTTTCTATACATGTCTTGCCTCAATACATTAAAATATATACATGATATTAAACCTTGGTCACTGCAGGGGACTGGGCAATTGAAGCATTTTTCTTATTTAATTCTTCATGTTGCTTCCTTATCACAGCTTTCAATTCTACTTTTTCTTCCTCCTATTGACTCAATTGCTTTTTGAGTGTTTCAATTTTTTCAACAAATTGGTCTATGACTTGATTACTCATAGTTTTGGCAAACTTTGCCATATCAGCTTCTTTACCCAGAAGTGATGATCCTCCTGTTTCCTCATTGGTACTGAGGACTAGTGGGTTTTTTAGAGAAGGGAGATCAACCTTAGCAATATCTGACACAATTGTCTCCATTTATACCTTTTATAAATATTGTTCTTCTATATTTCCCATTCGTACTACTAACTATAACTCTTGTTCATCTGTAGCAGTAAAGATCACATGTTCATCTATTCTTTCCAAAATAACCTTGGCAATAGGTAGAGATAATCTGGGTTTCTTAGCTTCTACTAGAGCTATTTTTGTTTGACTTTTTACTAAGTAGCTTTGGAAGAGGCCACCCAGTCCACCTTTTACTTGTATTACTATTGGAATTTTTATCTCATATCCCTTTATGTTTATAGAAGTTAGGATGGCGATGGGTGCCAATTTCTTCACATTGGTCATAGCTAAAACATTATTAGGTATAGGAACTATATCCTGCTTTGTTGATGGTGCTTTTTGAGAGGATGAAGTGACTATTTCTTTGCCCTTATCTGTATAGGTTTGTTGAGGAGCTTCTTTTGGTGCTACCTCTATTCTGGGCTGGTCATTCACTGGGAGTTTAACCTGTTGTTCTACTATATCAACAGTTCTAATAGTGACCTCCATTAAGTCTATGTCCTGTTCCTCTATCAATTCTAGCAAAGGGTCTTCTTTAATTTTTGGGTCTGACCTTAGCAAAATAGGTGTTGTAGTATCCACTGAAATCTCTTGAAGCCTTCCTAGTTCTGCTAGGTAGTCATAGGCTTCACAAAATTGTGTGCTACCTCTCTTTTTTGGAGGGAAATTATCCCATACTATCTATAAATTTGATTTTTTCTCTATAGCTTCTAATAAGCTCTCTTCAAAAGCATCTTCTCAATGCTTGATTCAAGCATACTCTCTCTTCTCCATCATCTTGTTGGAATTTCATTTTAGGTCATAAAACCTCCATGACACTTCATTAAATCCCATATTGTCCAATTCAAACATTCCCTTGAGTAGGGAAGGATATCCAAAAAATACATAATCTCCAAAACAGCAAGGAACATCAAGCCAGGGGACTTTCAATGCTTCTTAACCAGTCTCATTTTAGCCTCTTTTGCCACTTGTTTGCATAATTCTAGGGTTTCTATGGACACTGGGCAATACTGGGGTAACACCTTAGGAGGGATTTTAGCTCCATATAATCTGATGTAAGTAAAACTCTCTATGAAGAATAAATATCCTATCCCTTTTTCTCTAATGAATTCTCTTACCCCTGGCCCTAATATTTCTAGAATTAACCTAGTTAAGGCCCAATGGATTTCTACCAGGAAGTGATCACAAAACCAGCCCATGTGAGTTCATCCTTCATAAGTCTCCATAAGCTATTCTTTACATAGGGGCTATCTATGGCTTTTAATATCTTACAGGATTCTTCCCCCAATTTGCCCACTATTAAGTGAGTGAGAAAAGAATATTGTGAAAAGTGAGGCATCTCCTGCCTCTATTCAAAAATTGCTTTCTTTAGTTCTACCATTTCTCTATGTATTTGTGAGCTCAATTTCAATTCCCAAGCATAAATAGGGGTGTTATGTCCTTTATTACATTATGCAACTAAATAAAAAACTATTTTCATTATTCTACTCATATCCTATACTCCCAATACTTTGTTTATCATGTCATGAAAGTCTTGTATCCAGGGTTTAAAAGTGTTTTTATTAATTGGAATTTTTTTCTCTATTTTTGCATGTGTATCAAACAATTTTTTAAAAATTTCCATATCAGTGAACATGCGAGATTGGTTTTTGATTATCTGGTCCATCTTCAACTTTGGTGCTAAATACCTTTCAATTCTTGTGGTGTCGAAAGGTCCTCGTTCTTTCATCATATGCCACTGCTAACCAAGCCATAAAATCTGAGGAGAAATGCACTTTTGGGTATATCAGCTTCCCAAGGTTACTTTTCCATCTGTTTTCTCTAGGGAAACCCTTGTACTAACACCTCTTAGATTTATGGAACAAATATGCCATTATCTATGGGGTTCTGTTATCGCCTTCTATCACTCGGGTGAAACTCTTAGTGTAGGCATTTTCAATCTCGTATAGTTGAGCTGAGTTGGGTTTATCTACCCCACATTTATGGGAAAAATCATACATATTGGTACCAGGAATAGGTGGTCTAGAAATCACAGAATAGGATGATTTATCTATGATAAACTTTATGGATTCTTGTGTATCTGTAGGTACGAACACATCTCCCCATGATGCCATTACTCTCACAATTGCTAGTCAAGTTCTTCTTCAAGTTCTCAAAATACGAATACTCTCTTCCCTTTGTGCTTCTAATGTATCAATTCTAATTATTGGTATACCAATGGAGTGACCTTGACTGGTTTCGTAAGTTCATATACAGGGTGGTGGAGTGAACTTGATAAATTTACATGTTTCGTTATCGATCTGATGTTACCAACCGTTGTTCAAAATTTGCCAATGGAATCATGCCAACTTAGTATTTTTTGGAGTTTTGTCCTTTATGATGGACGATATTTGTTAACTTGCGAGCCTGGATCCCTTTGATACATGTACATACAATCATTCATGCTTTCTATTCATTCGTCAATGGGGATATTTTAATATAACATGGAATGATATGTTTTAGGCCTCATGCCATCTTAGATTTGAGTGATAACTACATATTCAGGATCCATTATGTCTCCCTTGGGATCTTTGTGATACTCAACTCTTGGTGTGACTGTAGCTTTTTACCTATGATGTCCATTTTCCCTAAGTCAATCATGATTAATCACAATCATTGGATTGATTTGATATGAAGCACATTCGTTGATCTCATAAAACTTGTGCGATAGTTAGTGTACCTGTTCTCATGTAAACACTTCAATAACATGTTTTCTTGATCTTCAATTAATAATATTTATTCGATGTTAATCCTTATATTTTTAGACCTTAATAACTTGTTTTAATCAATGGTAATCATAAAATACACTTACTTTTCTTTTGCGATCGTTGTTGGATCTTATGGTCGTAAGGCACGACCATTGGATCATATATATGTAGGTATTATTTAATAAATGGGAAAAATACATACGTACCTCGACTAAATTAATCAACCTAATTCTTAGATTAACCTTTTATTATCTTCCCATATGCACACTGTTGGGTCTAGGTGGTCAATGACCGCCATCATTTGATTCATGTGTTATAAGAAGTTTTTTATTTAGCCTTTGGATATTTTTCACCAGTTACAGGCCTTCACATTCGTTGATTCTCGATTTAGTTTGTGTGCCACCATTTGATCACTGACAAGATGCATGCTAGATAATAATTTTATAGACCTTTGTTTTTCTATTAATCATGATTAAGGCAAAAAGGGGGAAGATTAATCAATGTATTAAACCCTTACTAAACATGATTAATATCAATTAATTTTATCCTTACCCATGCTTTTTACCTTCCATTCTACAATTTTGGTGTAGCCATCAGATCTAAGTGGAGACAACCATAGTCGTTGGATCTAATCAACGTACAAGTTAGTTTAATCAAGCATTTATAATATTAATCATGATTAGGGAAAAAGAGGGAAAATTAGTCGATGTATTAAACCCTTGCTAATCATGATTAACTTTAATTAATTTCTCTCGATCCTTAACCCTCTTTAATGCATCTTTAATTAGTGCATCGCCATTAGATTTAAGATCGATTGAGCGCGGTCGTTCGATATTGGTAACTAGCATGGTGATTAAGCAAATGGGACGTGTTCTCTTAATATTAATTTTAAAGTCCATTTTAATCAAAGTAGTTGTGACCATTGATCTAAGCTTCGTTCAGCACGATCATTCGATATATCATAGTTGCGACCATTGATCTAAGCAGTTTGATTGAAACCAAAAATTTAAATTTGGAGGTTTCAAATTTGAGTCAAATTTGGCTCCAACAGTCCCCTAGGATAGATGGGTTTCCCCCCTAGTTTTTCCAAACCTTTTGGGATATTCTGGAGGAAGATATCTACAATGCCATCATTGAGCTCCAGTGAACCAAGGTCATTTTGAGAGGGATGAACTCCACTTTCATTGCCTTGGTCCCCAAAACCCCTCAATGCAGATCCATGATGGACTTCAGGCCAATAAGCTTATGCAACATCATCTACAATATTCTAACCAAATATTTAGCATTAAGACTTAAGAAGATTCTTCCCGTGATCATAGATCCCTATCAAGGTAGTTCAGTGGAAGGTAGATCCATCATCGACAACATCATCTCTCTTCACGAAACTCTCCACTCAACCCTGTGTAACAAAAAGGTAGCCATGTTCTTGAAGTTGGATATCAGCAAAGCCTTTGATAGGGTAGACAAGGATTTCCTCCTAAAAGTCCTATCTAGGTTTGGGTTTCACAAATATTGGATCGATCTCATCAGAGGCTGCATCACCTCCCCTTGGTTCTCTGTATTAGTTAATGGATCTGTTGCAGGCTATTTTCCCAGCTACAGAGGCATTAGATAGGGAGATCCCCTATCCCCCTTCCTCTTCATCATTCTTTTTGAATCCCTCGAAAGAGCCTTCAAATATGCCTATGCCATAGGGTGTGTCTCCAGGCTCAAGGCATCATCCAATTCCCCTCCCCTGTCCCACCAATAGTTTGTAGATGATACTATTATCACCACTCTAGCCTCTATTCTTCAAGCTAAATCCATAAAGGTTATCCTTGACACCTATGCTTTAGCATCTGGGCAAGAAATCAACTACCTAAAGAGAAAATGTTTTTTCCTCAACACCCCTAGTAGCAGATAATGCAATATTACTCATATCCTTCAGTGTTGCATAGCTGATCTCCCTACTTCTTACCTGGGCCTTCCCTTGTTCACAAAAAGCCTAAAAGAATCTATGTGGGATAATTTCATTGAGAGGATCAAACACAAACTCGCAGGTTGGAAGGGTTCCCTCCTATCCCAGGTAGCCAAAGCAACCCTCACCATGGCTATCCTCCAAAGTATCCCGGTCTACTTCATGTCGGTGTTCAAGGCCCCTACTTCTATTCACTCTAAGATTGAGTAGATCCAGAAGAATTTTCTATGGTCAGGCCCGGAGGAAAAGAAGATATTTCACCTTGTTAGTTGGGACAGAGTCTGCCAACCTAAATCCCAAGGAGACCTTGGCCTCAGGAGATCAGCACACATGAACCTCGCCCTCCTTGCCAAGCAGGCATGGAAAATATTCACCAACTACAAAGCGGAATGGGTCTCCATAATTCAGAGCAAATATCTCCAACACATATCCCTGATGGAGGACAATGTCCCTACTAATGGATCTGCCTTTTGGTGGGTGGTGATTCAGGCCAAATCCCTCATCATCAAGGGCACCCGATGGTAGCTAGGTAGCAGATCTAAAATCAATTTTTGGGATGACACATGGTTGAAAGACAAACCTCTTGCAGAAATCCCTGAAATCTCCATTCTCAGACCCATTTTTGAAAGGAGGTGGGGGAGCAAGGTCATGGACTACATTGACAACCAGGGCAAATGGAAAACTATTCCCACTAATGAAGGTGGCCAAATCGCCAGAGCAGGAAACCTCTTATCCCGCTTTCTCCGAACCACTATCATTCCAACCATAGCCACCCCAAACTACCCCGTTTGGAAAGGGAATGACAGTGGGGATTTCTCAGTCAAGTCAGCTTACTCCCTCTTGCTCAACTCTCAAATCCCCACTATTCCCTTCAGCTTAGTGTGGGTCAAGTGCCTCATCCCTAAGATAGGGTTCTTCTCCTGGATAGCTATTCAAAACAAAGCCCTCACTATCGATAATATTATGAAAAGAGGCATCCCTATCCCGAACAGGTGTCACCTGTGCCTATCTAGTTGGGAATCTATCCACCACATTTTAGTGGAGTGTGACTTCACCAAATAAGGGCTGAGTCACTTGCTGACTACTTTTTAGATCCAATGGGCCCACCCCAAATCCCTTCTAGACCTCTTCACTCAATGGCCTACCCCGTTCAAGAATCCTAGAGTCTTCTTTCTATGGAAGGTCTGCCTCCACCACTTCATCTAGAAAATTTGGCTTGAGAAAAATCGCAAAATTTTTTCAACGACCTCAAGTGACCCAACATCCACAGCTGCCAAAGCTATCTCCTATGCTACCGAGAATTCCTAACTTTTCCCATGCTCTCATTCCCCCTATTGCAGTGTAGAACTTGAGATCCTCCAATCCCTGAACATCCCCATTCTTCCCATTCTATCCCCTCCCATACCCCATCCTAGAGTGAAGGCTCATTGGAATCCTCCCTTGGAGGGCTGGTTGAAGCTCAACTTTGATGGCACTTCCAAAGGGAATCCAGGTTTAGCAGGGGTAGGCAAGGTTTTTAGGAACCATAAAGGTAAAGTTGTTCTCGCCTTATCTGAGAATTTGGATCATCAAACTAACAATGTAGCTGAGGCATGGGCACTTTGGCGAAGCATGTATCTCATCAGGGATTCTAGGATCAACCTCCAAATCAAAGGGGATTCCCTCAACATCATCGACTACATCAATAGTGATAAAATCCCCCGTGGAATATTAGATCCCTGATCCAAGAAAGCAAAAACATCATTGGTCAGCAAAAATAGGTGGAAGCTGCCCACATGTATCGCGAAGCCAATAGGCTTGCTGATGGGCTCACCAACTTGGGCATCACCCAATCGACTATTTTGGTTTGGCACAACTCAACTCCGCCAAGTGTCTCCCACCTAGCGGCTATGGATTGGCAGGCCAGGTGCTTTAATTTTTCTCCACCTTAATCCATGTTTTTGCTAACCAAGATCTTGTAGGTCATTATTTGTGATTATCCCCGGGTGACCTCTCCATTTTGTGCACCCCTTCACCATCACGTGATTGGCCACTCGGCTGGCCCTTTCAATCATGATGCTCGAGAGTGGATCCTTGTTTCAAACAATGTCGGTTTCCAAAGCTTGTTGCACAGTCCCACCTATGAGTGCTTTGCTACTCTCCCGCATGATTTTCTTCCTACCCTAGTTGTCGCCAAGGCTTCCCAACTTTTCAAATCCACCCATGTGGATATTGTTTCAAGAACTTGCACCAATCCCCAGTCGCTCTCCCCTCCCCATCGCCTTTCCACTTGTCATCATCCCTTGCATTTTGGCATGACCTTTGGTTTACCTATTGCCTATTTAATATGGATTCTAGGCACCATGCAGACCGATGTACTCCATCCCCGCCACCCCAACCACTGCCCGAGTCCCCCCACCACCTTCCATCACCCCTCTGCTCCCACCGCCATGGCTTATCTTGAGTCGAACAACCTACAACTTGACCCCCTTTTGGCCTCTTTTTTGCAAGCCTGTAAGCTCATCCCCTTTCTATCAAAATTCAAGGGTGCTAAGCTAGACATTATGACTGACTTCATGAGAACTTGGTTGAATAGCCATGTCACTATGCGACACATCCATTTCAAAGTTACCCCTACTCTCATTGTCGAGGTGTCTAGCCTACCCCTCTCTGGATGCCTGGTCCGGTGTGACAAACACAATTGGGACCCAGAGCTGGAGGGGTTCCCAAATTACCAAGATTTTAAATGGTCAGGAGTTTCTCTAGAGCAAGAATCCCTCCCTTCCCCGTGGCCCATCGTCTCTATTTTGTTGATGCAATACTTGGCTTGTGATGACCCTTCCAAACCCATGTTGAGCTTTCATCTTGCGCTCATCAACCACCTTCATGGGTTTAAGCCCATGAACATCCTTACGTTTCTCCATTGGTCCATTCACCTCTCTGTGTGTGGCACCCACAAGAAGCACTCGGCTCCCACTCATTAGGGACTATTTGTCATCCTTTTCCTCCATGTCACCACCTCCAATCCTTCACCCATCTTAGCCACCCCCCTCCAATCCAACCCCCCATCCCTCCCCCACTCATAGTCCTGCCCATTCCCTTTCCAGTGAACCTTTGGAGAGTGAAGAAGCCCCTGAATTCCAAACTCCTACTTCCAAAAAAGGCTCCCCGTCTGTAGCCACTCCCTCTAAACCCCTTCCTTCTAGCGGTAAGAAACCAGCATCGGCTAAGCGCAAGACCAAAGTCAAAGAAACTCCCACCCAAGTTCGAATATCATCTAGAGCAAAAAAGGTCAAAGCGGAATCGAGCCAGAATTCTCCGATCAAAGTCTCTGAGGACACCAGTGGGAACTTGATCCCTGACATTGGGATTTCCAGCAGGATCTCCAGAATGTTCCTCAAGAGTTTCATCATTGCCTTTGAGAGTGCCAGTTCAGCCATGAAATAGTACCTCCAAAAAATGCAGCAAACACCAAGGAGGAATCCCCGAAATCCAAACCTCTTTGAGCTCGCTTCCGGGGCCAGGTTTATGTTTCTTCTGGTTTGTCTAAATTGGTTTTGTTTCTAACAGAATTGCTTCATCTTCCCATCTTTATGTCTGTTAATTTTTGCCTCGGAGGTGACCCCTGCATGGGTACTGGCTAGTTTCCCTTAGTATTTCAGTGTCTGGCTAGGTCCCCTTTTGTTTGTGATCAGTTGCCCCTGCGTGGGCAGGTTTGCTCTCAGTACCGGTGCTACTATCCCCTGCATGGGAATTTTGAATCTTTCCTCCCCTGCGTGGGATTGTTTAAGTGGTTTTATATTTTCCATCCCTGAAATGGGATTGTGCAGCAGTATTTTCTCTAGATATTTTAAGGTTCTATGTACTTCTGGGATTGGGACCCAGCCAAAACCCATTTAATAGAAACACCAAAATTACCAAAAATAAAATCAATAAAATTTAACTTTTTATTAAAATGAATAATTAATATGACATTCCAAAGCTTAAAATTGCAAATTTAGATATTAGTTATTTTATTTTATGTTCAACAAAGGTTAACAAAATAAGATAAAATTTGTTAACAAAATAAGATAAAATCTTCTTAACAAAAGAAGATAAAATCTAGTTAAAAAAATAAGATAAAATTGGTTAACAAAAGAAGGTAAAAAATTTTAACAAAAGAAGATAAAATGGATTAACAATTTGAGATAAAATTTATTAAATCATCGTTCAAAGATTGTTATTTCAAAGTAGATAGTTGAGCAATAATGTCACATTTTCACAAATTACATGAGCAACAAAATTATCACAAATCAAATCAAATACCAAACCACAGGCCCCTTGTTAATAGGTATATGCTACATTGAGGTATCCAATTAATTTTTAACATTTCACAAAGCATCGCAAGCAAGTTTAACATATTAAAAGGAACCTTGGAAAAATTACAAATATTTCCTTGCAAGAGAAAATATCTGGGTATAATCCTGATTGAGAGTATGGTTTTACAATTGGGAAAAATTATCACTCAACAGAATTGGTAATAGAAGGTCTAATTGAAGGTATTGGCTTTGACTAACAAGTTTTTGTTGAAGGTTGTTCACATTTATTGATTGGAAAATTATCTAATTGATGATGCATTGATGCTAACCTTTTACAAATTTGAGAATGTTCCTTATTGTTAGGATTTGATTGATGCCTTATAATGAACATGATGATGTATTAGTTAAACTTTTGAAAATTGGGAATTGGTTTCATTTCAAGAGTACTAAGAACTTGTTGTTTTAATTGTTAAGGATAGAACTAAAGACCATAATAACAATATTAAGGATTCTTAAGAGACTATTTTCCATAGAATTTCACCTACAAGGAGAATTAGAAGGTCTAAGAGTCAGACGATTATTATTCCACCCAATAACGATTCATCGCTACCCATCATCCCATTTGTTCCTCCACTAGTAACTCCAATGGTAATAGTTGTAGGATTTGCAGCTTGGTTAGGGTCTCATAGCAGTCATTTAAACATTTTTGGTGTAGCCCATGACATTCCCAAAAATGCATAAAGGTATTTACCTAAATATAAACATGATGGAATTAGAATTATTGAAGAGCATATTCAAGCTTACAAAGATGCAATGATTAGACTACAAGTTGAACATGAGGATGTTTCTTGCAGAATGTTTCCTCTCACCTTAGATGAAATGGCATATTATTGGTAAATTAGTTTACTATCCAATTCCATTACATCTTGGGACCAGTTGGAAGCAACTTTTATGAATCAATTTAGGCTACCCATAGATCCTACTATAATCTATCATCAATTCACGTCAGCCAGGGGAGAGCCTAATGAACCTTTGAGACTATTCAATAATTGTTTCCATAAGTTGTATAATAGGTTAGTTGCTCTTTATACTCTTCAGGAAGATGCTACCATACAAATGTACTTTAGGGCATTGGGCCCTTTAACATCTATATTTTTAAGAATAACTTCTTAAATAACTATGATCCCCATGGCATATACAAAGGCTTTTACTGTAGAACAATAGTTGATACCACAAGGTTTTGGGATAGGATAGTTGTCTTCCATAGGAAAAATAGGTGCTTATAATCAAGTGCCTATAATCAATCAATATTTGTCACAACTTTTAATCTCACAATGACATTGAGAGGGGGGGTGAATCAGTGTGGCTCTTTAAAACTTAAAAACTTCAACTCTTTAAAGCAAAAACAATGAAAGCTTAAAACCACATAAAGCAAATATAACAAGAGAGAATCACACAACACAAGATGTACCGAGGTTCACCAGTTTTGGCTACTCCTCAAAAATAGACTATTTGGACTCCCATCCAAATCCAACCTTTGTAAAGCAACAACTTTATAATCAGTTTACCAGCACCAACTGGAAGGAGCACCAACCCCTGATTTACCAACATCAACTGGAAGGAGCACCGACCCTTGATTTACCAGCACCAACTGGAAGGAGCACTAACCCTTGATTTATCTACACCAATAGAAAGGAGCACCAACCCCTAATTTATCTGCACCAATAGAAAGGAGCACCAACCCCTAATTCCAAGCACCAACTTGGACTGCAATTTTGAAACTATAATTTTGACATAAAGATGCCTTATCTTATACAAGACCCTGATTGGTCTATAGCTAACCCAACCTCTCTTGCTATTCATCAAAATAGCACACACTCTTACGACTCTTCTTACTATACTTTTACTGCCCTCTTACTGATCCCTTTGCTGTGCTTCTTTACTGCACTCTTACGACTCTCACGGATCTGCTTAACACTCTCTTATGACACTCTTCCTACCCTCCTTTTTGGAGCACTTTCACTCTCTTCAGCAGCGCACTCACACTCTTTCTCAGTAGCACTTTTCCTCTCTGTAGCAATGCACTCACACTTTATATCACTCACACTTTTCCTCTCTATAGACCTCCTTTTATAACCATATTAAATCTTTGTAACTCCATTTGTAACTCCTTATTTCATTTCTCATGCGCCAATTGTCAGTTGTAATGCTTTCTAACTGTAACTGCTTTTGTCTATATATAGGGTAGGCTTTTCGTCAAACACGATGCATGTTCTGAATTTACACATATACCCCTACCATGACTGTTCGTCTTCTCGATCATGACTATTTGTATTCTTTTTTGTGCATGAATGCATATTCGATTCTATTTATACGACTGTTAGATTTCTCCTTCTTTGACTGTTCTTTTATTAGCTGCATGATTTTCTTGTAACGGCCCCTGTAACTGCTACATAACTTCAGTTAACAGTCACATACCTTATTTTGGTTGGGTTCTATTTTTGGCTTCTGCCAACAAGACCTATCGCAAAATCACGACACTTCTGCCTCTTTGTTCTCTTCTCGGCTTTCACCTGTGAAAACACAACATGTCGTGATATCGTGACACTTTTGCCTTCTTGCTACTCTTCTTGGCTTCAACTAGCGAAAACACAACATGTCGCAATATTGCGACACTTTTGCCTCCTTGTTACTCTTCTCGGCTTCAACCAACGAAAACACATGTTGTGATATCGCGACACTTCTGCCTTCTTACATTATCTCTCCTCCTAGAGTCGTGAAAATGCGACATGTCACGATATCGTGACACTTTTGCCTCCATACTCTTTCTCTTGCCTTCGGGTCGTGAAAATACAACATGTAGCGATATCGCTACACTTTTGCTCCTTGCGCTTTTTCTCTGCTTTGGCCCGTGATAATACAACATGTAGCGATATCGCTACACTTTTTCTCCTTGCACTTTCTCTTTGCTTTGGCCTCCGAAAATACATGTCGTGATATCGTGACACTTTTTCTCCTTGCATTTTCTCTTCTCTTCTGGCCACGAAAATGCAACATGTCACGAAATTGCGACACCTTTTTCTCTCTCCTCTTTCTCTTCGCTTTGGACCGTGAAAATGAAACATGTCATGAAATCGCGACACATTTTTCTCTCTCCTCTTTCTCTTTGCTTTGGATCGCAAAAATGAAACATGTTGCGAAATTGCAACACCTTTTTCTCTCTCCTCTTTCTCTTCGCTTTGGATCACAAAAATGAAACATGTCACAAAATCATGACACCTTTTTCTCTCTCCTCTTTCTCTTCGCTTTGGATCACGAAAATGAAACATGTTGCGAAATCGCGACACCTTTTTCTCTCTCCTCTTTCTCTTCGCTTTGGATCGTGAAAATGAAACATGTCATGAAATCGCGACACCTTTTTCTCTCTCCTCTTTCTCTTGCAATATGTCACGAAATTGTGACACTTTTTCTACTTGTCTTTTTCTCTTCCAACATGTTGCAAAATCGTGACAGTTTTTCTTCCGTACTATCTCTCTCCGAACATGGCTTGCTTGCGCTTTCTCTTAAAAAATGTCACAAAATTGTGACAGTTTTTCCTGCTTGCGCCTTCTCTCTGAACATGTCACGAAATCATGACAATTTTGCTTGCTTGCTTTTTCTTTTCAAACATGTCGCGATATCGCGATAGTTTTTCTCTCTCCTCAACATGTCACGATATCGCGACAGTTTTTCTCTCTCCTCAACATGTCGCGATATCGCGACAATTTTCTTACTTGTCTTTTTCTTTGATATTTTGCATATGGGCCACTTCGGTCTTCTTGGAAAATATGTAGCAACCTGTAACAACTTCACCCAATCATCAAAGACACCCTCATAAGCATATAACTTCACTGAACATACTCTGAGTATCCTCTGCACTCCAATCCACTTCATCAACTGATCTGTCTGACTGTGTTGACAACAATGACAACAATATCATCAATACTCTAAAGAACCTCTTAACTCCTGTCCACTTCATCAACTGATCTGTTTGACTATGTTGACAACAATGACAACAACACTTTTGCTACAACTTGCTCAACAATCTCCCCCTTTGGAATTGTTGGCAACACTCATGCAATCTCCTGTAATTCTTCTCCCCCTTTGACAATAATACCAAAGGGCTACTACAGACTCCCCTTGAGTCCATGCACATCATTCTTAGGCACACATTATGACAGTTAGCAAAAATTACAAATATGAGCAAAAAGATAATCAAATATATAAATGCTCCCCTTGAGAATGTGGTCCCTCACTCAGATCTATCTTCAACTGTGTTGGTTGCTAGATCTCTATCTATTGAGACTATGTCCTCTGTACCCTGTCAATAGGCTTACATAGAATCTATCCAATCTTATAGAATCATAAAGAGAATTGTTAGAGACTCAATATGTTCTATACTTAATGCTCAATCAATATATCAATTAAATCTCATAGAAGCATAAAGAGAATTGTTAGAGACTCAATATGTTCTATACTCAAATCTCAATCTCAACTCAACTCAACCAATCACCTTAATGAACATCCCTTTATCACAGACCTTAGTCGAAGCATGTATCAACCAACTCTATGTAAGCATCAAACATTGTACCACAACTATTTCCCAAAGGCCTTCTCAAAGGCTCAATCAATCATGCTC
Source organism: Wollemia nobilis (assembly GCA_028583015.1). Taxonomy (NCBI): domain Eukaryota; kingdom Viridiplantae; phylum Streptophyta; class Pinopsida; order Araucariales; family Araucariaceae; genus Wollemia; species Wollemia nobilis. The sequence goes on from JAQPPZ010000239.1 coordinate 228,341, forward strand.
AAGTAGTACTCAAAATGAACTCAACAATGAATGGCAATCTCAAATCAAATCCACTTTATCAACTTTATCATCGGCACTCTCCACAATTTTCTTTGGCCTCTTGACTGCCACCTCCTCCGTGACTAATGACTTTGCCTCGCGTCCATTGTGCAACTCAATGTCTCTGGTTTCTAACAGTTGCCATGAACATTTTTATTGCTTGCGCAGGTATTAACAGTGGACTGTTACATCTAGTGTTGGAACCTCAATCTGCGTGCAATCATCAACACTCGGTATTCTACTTCTTGTTGGGGCATATGTTAGGGCTACTCAATGTCTTAGGTGAACATTCTTCATGTGATTCCAGGGACAATTTCTCCTCACTGCGATCAATGTAATCCTCGGGCAATATCTCCTTAGACGCATAGGCATCTTGTCCTCCTTGGTGCTTCACCACCTAGGCACTCTTCTCTTAAGTTAATCACCACCCTTCAAGGTACTGCCACAGTCAACGACATGAACTGAACCACACTTTGGCAACTATACGACAACTCATCGACTTCTTTCCTTTCATCCTTAGATAACCACACAAATATATAGGAGCATTAAAATAAAACTTCAAGATTGCTTCCCCTGAGGATGTGCTACCTGGAGTTGCTTAGTGCAATAGCGGAGTAATATCCTTCTGTCCAAGGAGACATGATTTCCTCTCTTCTTTATTTCTCCAGTCTTTCTTGAACTTAGGCTGAAGGTTTTCACCTGCATCCCTATTTTGAACCTTTTTGTGAACTTGAGCATTTCTCTTGGGTGGTTGTCTCTTGTACATCCTTGATGGATGATTCTTTTCCTTTCTTTGATACACATGATTTCTTCCCTGTCTGTGTTGCATTCTTTGCGTCTGATGAAATCTACTGTCTTGCCATAGATTAGATACAAAAGTTCTTGGACAAGACCTTGCTATGTTCCCATGACCATTAAATTTAAAACATTGCACATGGTGTTCAACCGAAATAACGGATGTATTTCTACCAATATAACTCTTTGATCTATTATTCAATCCACAATAAATTGCCTTGTGACCATAATGGTTGCATCTAAAACAATAGCCATTAAAAGCATTATTATGAATAGAGTGAGAGTGATAGAACCTCTTTTTTTGTGGTTGCTTTGTTGTAGATCTCCTTTGAGTTTTTCTTCCTTTTGAAGATTCTGAAGAATTTGACGAAGCAATTGTTCCTTCTCATTAATTTCAAATATAAAGGTTACAATGTGGTTACAAGTTGGTTCTAACCAACTTGGTGGTTAATCAACCAAATTGGAGAGCACCTATGAGCACTACTTTTGGTTATGCAAATAATGGAATATAACAACTTATTCTAACATCCCCCCTTATTAAATTATTGGCAAATCCTAATTGTATCTCGAAATTTTTCATATTTGATACGTCCAAGTGCTTTGGTAAAGATATATGCAACTTGCCCATCAGTAGGAATGTATTGAAGTTGTATATGGTGCTTTGGAACTTTATCTTGAATAAAATGACATCTGGTATCAACATGTTTGGTACATATTTTTGACAAGGTTCAAAACACCTTGGTTGTTGCAAAACAAACGAAGAGGAAGATTATTTGGAAGGACCATGTTTGTAAGAATGTAACTTAACCACATTATCTAACAGACTGCTTCACTGGCTGCACGATATTATGCTTCTGTAGAAGATAAAGCAACCACATGATGTTTCTTACTTTGCCATGAGATAGGTCTAGATCCTAGATGCAAAACATATCCGGAGGTGGATTTACGATCATCAAGGGATCCAGCATAATTCGAGTCTGTGTATCCCGATAAGAAAAAATTATTATTCTGTCTATATTCTAGACCATAATTTGTAGTACCATGAACATAATGAAGAACTCTTTTTGCTGCTTTCCAGTGACTCATCTTAGGCTCTTGCATGAACCTTGAAAGATATCCCATAGCAAAACTGAGATCTGGTCTGGTATTTGTCAGATATAGGAGACTCCCAATCAACTGGCAATAGAGAGTACCATCTACCTGAGGTGACTCATCATATCAAGATAACTTAAGTCCTTGCTCCATTGGAGTTGCTTTTGACTTACAGTTAGTCATCCGATATTTTTCTACTAAATTCTTGGCATATTTATTTTGTGTTACTCTAATATGAAATTTTTTTGAGTAACTTCTAAACCAAGACAATAGTGCAGAAGTCCTAGATCTGTCATATCAAATGATTGCTTCAAGTCATTTTTCACTAAGTCAATCATTCTTTTTGAGATTCTTGTGATGATCATATCATCAACATAAAGTACAAGAATCACTATATCAGAACCATTTTTATTAATATAGAGATTTACATCTGAAGGACTTCTTATGAAACCATGTTGCACAAGGTGACTGTCTATCTTGATATACCAAGCTTGAGGAGCTTGTTTTAGCCCATACAAGGATTTGATCAACTTGCATACTTTTTGTTCTTGCCCCTCAACCACAAATCCTTCTTTTTGAGTCATGTATACTTCTTCTTGTAATTCACCATTCAAGAAGGCACTTTTAACATCCATCTGATGCAATTTCCACCCAAACTGAGCTCCCATGGCACAAAGTACTCGAATGGTAGTCATTTTTGCAGTAGGGGAAAAAGTCTCTTCATAATCTATACCTTCTCTCTAAGCATATCCCTTTGCAAAAATCTAGGATTTATGCTTATCAATAGATCCATCTGCCTTATACTTCACTTTGAATACCCATTTGCAGCCTATGGGTTTCTTTCATGTTGGTAGATCGACTAACTTCCACGTATTATTTGTTAAGAAGAGATTTATGTTCTACATCCATAGCCTCTTTCCACTGTGGTTGATCAAGTGCAGATTGAACCGTTGTGGGTTCATTTGTATTCAATGTAGACATATAAAGTTTTTCTCCATCCTCATCTTCTTCCCTATCATATTCGATACCCACTGACAAATCATCAAAGTGTTGACAAAGTTCGTCAACCTCTGAAGTAGATTCTTCTGCTCTCATATGTTGAGTCATACTGCGAGTACATGGCCTATCAAGAGATAGATCTAGAAGGGATTTCAACTTAGCATCTCTCAAAGTGCTAGTATACCATTTTGGAACTTTTTGTTTTTTGTTGTGGAAGTTGAACCTCCTTCTTAGGCTCTTCTTCATCTATGTATACAGTTGTGGATGTGTCTTTTGATGTGAGAGCTTCATAAAATACAATATATCTACTTACATGTGTCTTCTTGGTCTTAGGATCAATCAATCAATAACCTTTTGAGTACTAATCATAGCCAAGAAAGATACACTACAGGGTTTTCTCATCCAGCTTCCTCCTTTTATGTTTTGGAATGTGCATGAATGCTTTACATCCAAACACCTTCATATGATAAATGGAAGGTTTCTTACCACTCCATGCTCCTTGTGGAGTCTTCCCTTGTAGAGCTCTAGTGGGTGCTCTATTTAGGAGGTATGATGTTGTGTTTACTGCTTCTGCCCAATATTGATCCTCAAGATGTGCTCCTTTTAGCATACATCGAACCATTTCCATAATGGAACGATTTCTTCTCTCTGCAACTCCATTCTGCTGAGGTGTATAGGCTATAGTCAGTTGTATTTTGATCCCATGTTTCTTAAGAAACTCTAAAAACTCTTCAGAGGTGTATTCCCCCCCTCGATCTGAGCGGAGGGTTTTTATCAAACATCCCGACTCCTCAACAAGTTTCTTGAATTGTTGGAAGTAGAGAAACGCTTTTGATTTCAACTAAAGAAAGAAAACCCACATCTTCCATGAGTAATCATCAATGAATAGTTGAAAATACTTTTTCCCACCATAGCTGGTTGGCATAGGACCACACAGATCGGTATGTACCAGCTCTAAAGTTTTTGCAGCTCAAGAGGAGCTTGCTTCAAAAGGCACTCGATGTTGCTTCCCTGCTAAGCAATCTGAGCAAACTAGTAAGATAGATGAAAGTGGTGGAAGACCTTTCACCATACCATATTTGTATAATTCAATCAAATATATAGAACTTAGGTGCCCATAATGTCAATGCCAGAGAGAGGTGGCCTCCTTTGTAGTTGCAACCAAAGCAACATGTGGAGTTGAAAGTGCATCGAGAATGAACAAGCCATGTTTGTAGGATCCGGTTGCAACATGTTTACCACTATGTGTGATAAAACATCTCTTCTTGCCTTTGACAACTCGAAACATGACATCCATGTTTCTATCCAACATTTGTGTGATTGAAAGCAGATTATTGGCTAAGCCTGGAACATAAAGAACCTTCTCAATTTGACAAATACCATCAGGAAGGGACATAGAAATATCCCCTTCTCCCTTTACTTGATATACTTGATTGTCTGCAATTGTGACTGGCTTACCCTCTTTCTCCACAAAAGTATCAAACCATGATTTGTCCCCAGTCATGTGTTTGCTAGCTCCTGAATCAATATACCATACAACATCTATCTGGGAAGATGAAGTATGAGTCATGAGCACCTTATGTGCTCTTTTAGAGTCAGAATCTGAATCGGACTCAGGAGGATCTGAGTCTGAGTTGGAGTCAGCATAAGCAACATGGCCTTTAGAGTGCTTATGCTTATTGTATTTCTACTTGTTCTTGCCCTTCTTCTGAGAACCTCTTTCGTTGGATTGCTTGTTTTTGAACCAACACCTATTGGTGTCATGGTTATTCATATCACAAATTTTGCAATATTTGGTATCCTTTTACTGATTTTGCTTCCCTTTTCCTTTGGAAGAAGCACCCCCTTTTTGAAACTGGCCTTGTTTTTTACCACTTTTTTGTGTGGAAAGAGCATTATCTGGCACATCATCTTTCTGGACCTGAGTTGCCTCCTTGGTCTGAAGCAAGTTTACCAGTTCCACAAAAGATACTTGTCTACTAGAAACATTGAGATAAGTGATCAACATCTTGTAGGAACTTGGTAATGCTCTCAAGATGATAGAGTTCAAGACATCATCATCCATCGGTTTGCCCATAGCATTCAATTTTGCTTTCAAGTCAGCCACTCTGCAAAGGAATATATCAACTGTTTCCCCAGAATTCATACTGAGATTATGTAGTTGAGTTTGAATATGGAGAATAGTGGATTGATTCTTGCCTTCATATACTGTGATCAGGGCATCCCAGGCTATCTTACTTGTTTTTGCATCACAAATATGAGGTTGCACCTCATATGTAGTAGCAAGCAAGATAAATACGAGACTCTTCTTGTATTTTTTATCCCAAGCATCTTGATTTGTTCCTGTTGTTGGAGGACGTTTTGTAGTGCCAGTCACTACATCCCATAAATCTTCCAACTGAAGTATGGATTTCATCTTTGTCTTCCATGGAACAAAGTTAGGACCTTTCAAAAATTGAGAATCTGAAAGATACTTATGAATTGTGGCCATTATGAAGGTTCCTTATATCACCAAGTGGTCTCCCTTTCTTTATACCTGCCAGATATTTATACTATAACTATTCAATAGACACCCGCCCTTATGTGAGGGAAACTATAGGTATATATGAACAGTATACTACTCAATATGTACTCGCCCTTATGTGAGGGAGACTATAAGTACTGTTGTGGCTGATCCACAACACACCCCAAAATTGGGGACCCACTTTTTTTGCATGCTTTCAAAGAAGATCTCAGTGACCCAGATGCTAAAAATCAAGAAAAAGGCAAAATTGCACAAGGATGAAAAAGTGTCACGAAATCGTGACATGTCACAAAATCGCGGGTCAAACCAGTCAAACAGGACGAGGCAAAAAAGCGTAGCAAAATCATGACGTGTCGTAAAATCACGGTCAACACAGTCAACGACAGCAGGTGGGTGAAACCGTCTTGAAATCGCGACGTGTTTGATTTTCGTGGCTTACAAGCAGCAAAAGAGTACGAAGCGAGAAAACATTGTGAAATCACGATGGAAAGTAGTGGAAGAGCACAAAGTGAAAAAATGTCACGATATCGTGACAGCATGCAGCAAAGGTGCCTGAAGTGAAAAAGCGTCACGATTTCGCGACAGGTTGCAGCTAAGGGGCACGAAGTGAAAAAATGTCGCGATATCGCGACAGCATGCAGCGAAGGTGCCCGAAGTGGAAAAACGTCGCGATATCGCGATAGGTTGCGGGCAAATGGTACGGAACGAGAAAAGCGTCGCAATTTCGTGACATGTCATGATTTCGTGACATGTCGCGTTTTCGCTGGACGTGATGGCAGAAAGGCTGTTGGCAGGAAAACGTCGTGATTTCGCGACATGTCATGTTTTCGCGGCCAGGAAGGCGGACAAAGCTGCATGCTATTTTTTGTCATGATTTTCATGGGGCCATTATAGAACATGCAAAAAAGTGTGGGACACGTGGCATACAGGTTGCAGAAGCGTTACAAAGAAGATCAAACGTCTCAATGTCGAGCATAAAGCCAAAACACACGCAGTCAAAGAAAGATGAAACGAATCGATCTGGAAGATGAAGCGAAGCGTCACAGGCCAAAACAGAAAGCATTGCCAAGCTTTAAAAGCAGAAGCACAGGACAGATACGGGGGAAACCACTGGGGTAGAGTTGCAGTGCTAGAGGCCAGAGGGTCATTCTGGGCCTGCTTTGAGGCTGTTTTCCTTCCTTTTGCTGGTTTTGAGAAAACCAAAAAGTCTGCTATTGTAACATGATTTATTTTAATGCAGAGTGTTCAGAAATTTGCATCTTGTTGGCAAGAAAGAAGGAGATCTTCTATGCATGCTACAGATTTAATGTTTATTCTTTCATTTTCAAATTTTGGATTTATAGATAATGTTAAATGCCACTTTGTGGGTTGCATTAGGCGAATGTTCGAAATTTGAATTTTATTTCAAAACCCTTTGAATCAGCACTTAACTTATCAGGATTGTGCGTGTTTGCAGGTCCCATAGGTTAGGTTGCATGCATGGAAACCTCACATCTTCGGTTTTTCCAGGACTGGATAGCATCAGACTGAATGCAAATTTAATTTCTTTTTCTGTTGCATTTTACTTTCTTTTTTGCTGCACTTTATTTCCAGAAGCTCCAACTTTAATTTTTCAAGCTTTAAAATAAAATTAAAAAATTAAAAAACATCAAAACCCAAAAATAATTCCATTCATGTTATGGCATTTCATTAAATTTTATTTTGAAGTTACAGCATGGTCAAATAGAGACCAAATCACATTTGCTTTATCAGGGTTCAATGAACAATCATTAAATTTCATAGTAAAATAAACCACAGTGCCCCTTGTTTTCAGTTACTTGCAACCACTAAGGTGTTCTAAGCATTTTAATTAAATATCTTTTATACACAGATGCAAAATGCTCACATAACAGGAACCTTGGAGAAATTACTTGTTTAATTTCTTTGCAAGCAGAGGATTTAGAACCCAAATCCTATCGAAGAGTGTGTTTTCACAATCGGGTGAAAATACCACTCAACAGATTGGCGCTAGAAGGAGGGCTGAAAAGGTTTATTTTATCATGATTTTAGATGCTACGTTTTTTTAATTGTTTGAGAGCTTTACATTGCTAAATATTTCAAGTCCATTTGATTAGCATCTTCGGCCTCTAACACCACTCAACGGATTGGTGCTAGGAGGGCCGAACGGGTTTATTTTAGTGTTATTTAAATTTAAATTTTTTATGCTTGTCCTCTAACACTCAGCCGATTGTAAAAAGGATGGCCTGAATTTATTTACTTGTTCTATTTTAATTCAGGTATGTTGTATATTATTATAACACTTTTCTGATTGTTCATTCAGAAATATGTGATTTGATTTAATTTAGAAAATTTTGGTCTCATGCAATTACTTGACATTTGATTTTAATAATTACATCTCTTGGTTGATGCTAACTTGATTTTTTATATATTGCAGGTTGAATATTCAACAGATTTGGTTCTAAAATTACATTTTAAGTTCACTAATGGCAACACTTGAGGAGCAAATGGTATCCCTGAGAGCTGAAATAGTGTCTCTAAGAGAGAGAATGGTATCAATGATAGAGGATCATTATGAGGGTTTATCTATACCTGTGGTACCCTATCAAATTCCTACAATGTTATTGGATTTTTTACGGTGTTTTAATCAAGAGGTGCCACTAGGATACTTGCAAAAACTGCATGTCTACAAGGATACATTATGTAAATTCCAGATTTTCTATGAGGAGGTGGCTTGTAAGTTATTTGCATACATTTTGGAAGATAAACCATTCTTTTGGTACAGCCAACTACCCATGGAGGTTAGGACTTCTTGGATACAATTAGAAGCAGCCTATCTTTATCATTTTGGTAATCAGGTTGACTTAGAAATCTTGAAAAATCAGTTTACCTCCATGTGTAAGGAGCCTAATGAATCCTTGAGTCAATTCAATGAAATATTTCGTGAGTTGCACTCCCAAATGTGGGAAAATTTTAACACATTAGAAGAGGAAGCCATGGAAGTATACCTAGGAGCCATACACCCCACACTTGCTTCACTCATTGAGGAAAAGCTGAGTGGCTTGTCTCTAGAGAAAATCCATGAGGTCTTAGAAGAGATAGAACGACAAGGTCTTGAAGAAGAAAAGGCACAACATGTTCACATGAGAGATTGTTCTTTTGATGCCAACCTACACCAACCATCAAACATAGCACCCTCCACTCCAATGATACCTAAGGTGAATGATCAAGGGGATGAATTTGAATACCCAAATTTTATGACCACCTTAGATGTAGTCCAAGAGGAGGTGCAAATTGCTAAGACAACATCCACTAGTGAGGATCATGTAGAGATACACGATTATCCGGATGAAGGGGTTCTAAATTCAACAATGTTTGATATATGTGAATGGATGGAACCCACCATAGAATTGAATGAAGTGGTTGAAAGTGAAATGGAAAGAAAATCAATAAATAAATTTGAAGATATGATAGAATTTCACCACTTGTTCTTGGAAGATACTATTGATGAGATGTGTAAAATTAAAGATCAAGAAATTCTTCACCCTCCAAATTATGATAAATGAATCATGGGTTACTAATTTGGACAATGATAGCCTTATAAATTTGAATTCAAGAAATAACCCACTTTTGGAAATAATTGAACCATCTAAGGAAGGTGAAGATGAATTTGATGAGAAGCACATTGATGAATTGGAAGATGTTGAAGAAATAGTTGAACGTCACCACTTGATTTTGAAAGATGATTATTATGATGCTTGGAAGAAGTGGGAAGATTTTACTCATTCCAAAACTACTAATGAAACTCGTGTGCCTATTGATATACAGGACAACATAATTGCCTACTCAAAGGAAGATATTACAACTCCTGTACGATTTGAGGATGTTTTGGAAGAGGGTTTCAAATCTCATCAAATTTTGGAAGATTATAATGATTCTATTACCAAGGACAAAGAAGAAAAAGAATTTATGAATGAATCAAGAGATCATGTCACAAACATCATGGATTTTCATTCTATGGATTTGGATGACGATTTTTACAATGGTTGGGGGAGATATGATGATGCATTCTTTTCTCACATCCCTATAGATAAAACTCATATTTTACTTGATATGCAGGATGTTGAACCTTCTACATCATATGAAGATCTCATATTCACAGGATTTGAAAGGGTGACAAAATTTGATCATGTTGGATATAAATTCATTGAAGGTGCGGATACAAGTTTGCATGATGATTTGGAGGATTCAAATGAAGAGATACCATGGATAGTGAACAAAGAATTAGAACCAAATGACAAAGAGATGGATCAATTGGAAGCAACTCAAATAAGTGATCATCAAAACAGATTACTTGACATACACTTTGACCAAGAATGTTTGAGGACTGAAAAGGATGACCATATTTTGAATTTAAATAATGTTTATGGTGAAATGTCATTAAAGGTAAATGAAAAACAAGGTATAATTTTTAATCACACCTTTAATAACATTGTTTCAATGAATGGAAAAGAAGTTGATGCACTTGAATTGTTAAACAAAATTCATCAACAATTATTAATTGAATCTAGGATAAAAACTTTTAATGATCCTAATTTAGTAAATATCCTAGATGCTTGTAAATTGTTACACAAATTTGATTGGCCTACAAATTTGGAAAATGATTTGGCTTTGAAATTTGTAGAAATAGGCTCTTACTTACAAAATTGCATATTTGAAAAAGATAGCCTAATTCTAAATCAAGGAGGGAATTATGAAGTTTACATTTTAAAGAATAGACAAGATAAAATTGAAAATCATTTATTGTCTAATCATTTTAGTAATTTGATGCTCACCTATGGGAGTATTATTGGAACTAAATCAAATTGGTATGGTGAGCATGGCAAGTGGAAATTTGTTGCATTGTTTGGCTTAGTCTTGTTTGTGTTGGATTCCCACAACATTTGGCATGCATATCATGTCATATTTTTGTTGAAATGTTCTAATCATGTGTGGGATCCAGGAAAGTGATAATCCAAGCTTTGCATCATTTTGTATTATAGTGTACATTTGTATATAGATTTTGGTTTCTGGTTTTGGGTTTGTGTTTTCAAGTTTCATTTTGGGATTGCTATTTGGATTTGGATTTAAAGTTGTGTGTTTATTTGACATGTTTTGTTTGTCTATAAAAAAAAAAAAAAATGATGATGAAAAAGTTGCCTTGAGATGCTAACTTATGTTCTAGATCGGGAGAATATGAAACATTGGAATTGTCTTGTAAAAGCTCCACAAGTAACACAAACAATTTAATAATATCATTTGAAACTTGTGATGCATGAAGTAGTCAGTTTTATATAGCAATATTTCATCTGCAATTCAAAAGACAATGCATTCATATTACATCTCACTTTGCACATACATGCCATCGTAGTTGCAAGTGCATTTCAAATGCAAATCATTAAAGTGTGTCAAATCCTCTTAAGGTTATGCTATCACATAAATAAGAAGAGAATCCTAAGGTTGGAAACTGAGTCTTGAGATATCTAGAACCAAGCACGTTTTACACATTAAAAAGGATCTTGAGCAAAATGATCAAAACCTTGCTTAGAAGAAAGGGTTGGGCGAAAGAAGTATTTCATGTCTATCCTATTTATGCAGCATGATCCTTAAGACAGTGGTTTTGACCACTTCCATAAAGCTTAAAGCCTAAAATCAGAGTAGTAAGGATAGGGCTAAATCCTCATCTAACTTAGGTTGAGGATCCAATTCCCCAAAGCTTTGATTTGACCTACATGGAGTAGTAAGGATAGGGCATAAATTCTCATCTCACTTAGGTTGAGAATCTGATTCCCCAAAGCTCCTATGTCTCATTTCATAATAAATCTTGGATTGGAAGGATCGTACTACTTGTCCTCTGCAAAGGATGGGTAGTCATCCCCAAGGTCTAAGCAATAAAATTAATATTTTCCATTTACATCTAAAGTTTGGATTGGAAGGATCGTACTACATGTCCCTAGCAAGGATGGGTAGTCATCCCTAAGGTCCAAAGAAATGAAGATAAGTTTTGGATTGTGGGGTTAAGTATGCCCATGCATGGCAACATGTCTTGTCTAAAAAACAAGACCACTGATTGTCCAAAGGGTTAGACTAGCATGACCATTTCTTTCATAATTGGTTAAATTATTTTGCTCAAAGTGAGGTAATGAATTCTAAATCAGAATAGTAAGGATAGGGTTAAACTCCCATCTCGATTAGGTTGGGAGTCTGATTCCCCAAAATTCTGATTTCACATTCACTTGCACATGGGTTCAAGATAGTAGGGACTCATAACCAACTTTGGGATATATAATAAAGCAATTCATATAGTTGATCCTAAGAGGGTCTGATAATCTTGAATGTTTGTGTATGATACTAGAAGAAAGACTATGCCTTTTATAAAAGCAAAATCGCTTAGCATATTTATTAGATTACACAAGTCATTCATAATCTCACATATGCATTCATGTAAAATTGACAATGGAATGTTGATCAATTTCAAACGATAGGGAATGAAAACACATTGCACACACCGAGCTAATACTTGATGATTCCGATGATTCATATATTTCTGATCTATGGGCATTTGTTTATATTTATTATGTGCTAACACATGTTTTCGAGTTTATATACTTCCAGATAGGGTTCTCAAGAAAATGCTCAAGAGCATTTGACAGCAGAGTCGCCATTTGTTGTGGCTGATCCACAACACACCCCAAAATTGGGGACCCACTTTTTTTGCATGCTTTCAAAGAAGATCTCAGTGACCCAGATGCTAAAAATCAAGAAAAAGGCAAAATTGCACAAGGATGAAAAAGTGTCACGAAATCGTGACAAGTTGCTCAATCGCTGCCAAAAAATGAAAAGTGTCACGAAATCGCGACACGTCGCAAAATCGCGGGTGAAAATGAGAAAGCGTAGCGAAATCGTGACATGTCGCAAAATCACGGGTCAAACCAGTCAAACAGGATGAGGCAAAAAAGCGTAGCAAAATCGCAACGTGTCACAAAATCGCGGTCATTGCAGTTAGAGGCAACAGGTGGGCGAAACCGTCATGAAATCACGTGTTTGATTTTCGTGGCTTGCAAGCAGCGAAAGAGTACGAAGCGAGAAAATGTCACGAAATCATGACAAAAAGTAGCGAAATAGCACGAAGTGAAAAAACGTCGTGATATCGTGACAGCATGTAGCAAAGGTGCTCGAAGTGAAAAAGAGTCATGATTTCACGACAAGTTGCAGCTAAGGGGCACGAAGTGAAAAAATGTCGCGATATCGCGACAACATGCAGCGAAGGTGCCCGAAGTGGAAAAACGTCGCGATATCGCGACAGGTTGCGGGCAAATGGTACGAAACGAGAAAAGCATCGTGATTTCGTGACATGTCATGATTTCGTGACATGTCACGTTTTTGCTGGACATGATGGCAGAAAGGCTGTTGGCAAGAAAACGTCGCGATATCGCGACATGTCGCGTTTTCGCGGCCAGGAAGGCGGACAAAGCTGCATGCTATTTTTTGTCATGATTTTCATGGGGCCGTTATAGAACATGCAAAAAAGTGTGGGACACGTGGCGTATAGGTTGTAGAAGCGTTACAAAGAAGATCAAACATCTCAATGTCGAGCATAAAGCCAAAACACACGTAGTCAAAGAAAGACGAAACGAATCGATCTGGAAGATGAAGCGAAGCGTCATAGGCCGAAATAGAAAGCATTGCCAAGCTTTAAAAGCAGAAGCACAGGACAGATACAGGGGGAAACCGCTGGGGTAGAGTTGCAGTGCTAGAGGCCAGAGGGTCATTCTGGGCCTACTTTGAGGCTGTTTTCCTTCCTTTTGTTGGTTTTGAGAAAACCAGAAAGTCTGCTATTGTAACATGATTTATTTTAATGCAGAGTGTTCAGAAATTTGCATCTTGTTGGCAAGAAAGAAGGAGATCTTCTGTGCATGCTACAGATTTAATGTTTATTCTTTCATTTTCAAATTTTGGATTTATAGATAATGTTAAATGCCACTTTGTGGGTTGCATTAGGCGAATGTTCGAAATTTGAATTTTATTTCAAAACCCTTTGAATCAGCACTTAACTTATCAGGATTGTGCATGTTTGCAGGTCCCATAGGTTAGGTTGCATGCATGGAAACCTCACATCTTCGGTTTTGCCAGGACTGGATAGCATCAGACTGAATGCAAATTTAATTTCTTTTTCTGTTGCATTTTACTTTCTTTTTTTGCTGCACTTTATTTCCAGAAGCTCCAACTTTAATTTTTCAAGCTTTAAAATAAAATAAAAAAATTAAAAAACATCAAAACCCAAAAATAATTCCATTCATGTTATGGCATTTCATTAAATTTTATTTTGAAGTTACAGCATGGTCAAATAGAGACCAAATCACATTTACTTTATCAGGGTTCAATGAACAGTCATTAAATTTCATAGTAAAATAAACCACGATGCCCCTTGTTTTCAGTTACTTGCAACCACTAAGGTGTTCTAAGCATTTTAATTAAATAAAATTTATACACAGATGCAAAATGCTCACATAACAGGAACCTTGGAGAAATTACTTGTTTAATTTCTTTGCAAGCTGAGGATTTAGAACCCAAATCCTATCGAAGAGTGTGTTTTCACAATCGGGTGAAAATACCACTCAACAAGTACACATGAGAAGCACAATATATTGAACATAGGCGATACTAAAAGGGCATCATGTTGTTAATGACACCTACCATAGAAAGTTTTATTCTGCATGCGTGGGGCGTAACTTCCCCTAAACACTTTGGAAAAAAAATTTCGTCAGGATTTATGCCTAACAACAATCACAATGTGGGTATGAAATGAGAAAAAACAAAAAACTGGTTTGCCTTATTTCTCCCTGACGATTTATAGAGAACAAGCTCAGACGTCGTTGTTGCAGCTATATTAGGTGGCGAATACAGTAGTCCAAAGCATGACGATGATACCCGTAAGTGTGGACCAGAGGTATCTCAAATACCGAATCTTGTTGTGCAATAAATTGCACAAATAGGGTATAAATTTGGGGTCTTATATTTTGTTTAATTCATGATTGTGAATGCAAGAAAACATAATATTTAAATGCAAAGGAAACAATCATAAATGCCCACAAATTTTAACACCTATTACAAATCTAGCAACTATTCTACCAAAATAGTTTGATTTCCCCCCTTTATCTGACAAATTTGCAAATGAATCATGAGATCTCCCCCCTTCGAATTGCAAATGAGACAAGGATTGGTAAAAAAAATACCAAATTTTGGAGCTTGGCAAGGCGTCAAATGACCAATTGCAGTGTCAAGGGTGTCAAAAAATGAAGTCACCGTCAAATAATGCTGCGCAGGGCGTCAACAAACCATATCCACCATCAAAACTATGCAGGGCATCAACGAACCACATCCATCGTCAAAACTATGTAGGGTGCAACAAACCTCCCCTCAGGGACTCGAACCCAAAACCTGTCATAGACTAGGCACCGCCCTGACCACGTGAGCCAGAAGGCCCGATGGGAACAAGCGCGCAACAGGAAATATTTAAAGCCTCGTGACTGGAGAAGAAACAAAAAAAAAAAATTATCCCACATGGCCTATGCGGCCACTATGGGGGGGTTTAAACAAACTGAAAGCACCTATTGCTTTTGGTTGCCTTCGGGCAACCACCCCCAACCTATCCTTTTGCCTCCTCAACCGTCCCATCTCCTCGAACCATCGTCTTGTCTACGTCCTATCCGCTGTGTCGGTGTCCTCGATCTATGATCTATCCTTGGTCTATGTCCTATTTGTGTCGGTGTCCTCGGTCTATGGTTTGCATCCTATCTATAGTTTGTGCATCCTGTCCACTCTGTCTATGCTTTTCTATCAATATCTGTTAGTCGCATCCTATCTGTTTGCTCTGTCTGCATTCGTCCATCAGTCACGTCCTGTCTATGATCTACATCCTGTCCGTAGCTCTGATACCATGAAGAATTTGATGAAGCAATTGTTCCTTCTCATTAATTTCAAATATAAAGGTTACAATGTGGTTATAAGTTGGTTTAACCAACTCGGTGGTTAAACAACCAAATTGGAGAGCGCCTATGAGTGCTACTTTTGGTTATGCAAATAATGGAATGTAACAACTTATTCTAACAGATTCAGCTTCAAGATTTTCTTGCTTTGATCCCTCAACAATGGACTTCTTCTTCTCTTTAGATTTAGACAATGAAGGTTGTTCAGCTTGACATCCAAGACCAAGCTTACACATGGGGCTTCTTTGTTGCCTTATCATTTTATCTAGCAGCTTTGTGCTCTTCTCAAATTTGAAATTTGTATTGGCCTCTTCTATTTGTTTCCTCAATAACACAATCTCCTCTTCTTGTTTGCAGCAAACAATCTCTTCTCATTGATCTGTGACTTCAAAACTTATTCTATTTTCTTGGATTTATGAATTTGTAAGAAGAGATCTTCAATATTATCTCCATATTCTTCCAAATTCTTGGATAGTCTTTTGTTATTTTTCCTTTCTATACCCAATTGTTCAAGTGTAGAGATCAACTCACCTTCTAGATCTACTTCAGCCTCAGAGTTCTCACCACATACTTCAAAGTTCACTTCTTCTTCCTTTTTTTATTCTACTTCTTCATATGCCATGAAGAGAGCTTCACCTGTTTCCTCTTCAGAATCCTCACGGGAGCTGTCTTCTGTTGAGCTGGCATTCCTGGAGATGAAACTTTTCTTCTTGAAGTTGTTGTTTTTGAAATTTGTCTTTTTCTTCCAGTTACTTCTTTCTTGGTGCGATCCTTCATCACTTTCGTCCTTCTCATTAAGTGGACATCTAGCTACAACATGCCCAACGCCTCCACACTTGAAACATTTAAATGGTAGTTTTCCTCTATATTTTCCTTTTCCTCTTATTAGTTTTCGAACAAAGTTTGCTTTTGTTTCATCTGATATCTCTTCTTCCTTGGATTCTTTCTTTGCTTTTATATTTTTATGTGCTTTAAAAGTAGCTTCTCTATTCGTGGGTTTAGTCTTTCCTATTCTCATCTCATATGCAGTCAAGGAACCATGCATCTCATCCATACTAAAAGTATTTAGATCTTTAGCCTCTTCTATTGCTAAAACTTTAGAATAAAATCTTTGAGGAAGATATCTTAGTACCTTTTTCACGATGACAACATCTTCCATTTCCTCGTCGAGTCCTCTAATCGCATTAATGATTCCATTGACTCTCAGCATGTATGCCTCTATGTTCTCATCGTAATTCATCTTTAATGCTTCAAACTGAGCTCGATGCATTTGTAACTTGGCCTCCTTGATCTTGCCATCTCCTTCATGAATGCTCTTTAGTTTGTCCCACATGTCCTTTGTCGTTTTACAACTCATAATATTTATCAGTTCGATGTCTACCAAACTACACATGATAGCATTTTTGGCTTTAGATTTATTCTCAAACAATTTCTTATCAGCAACATCGGTTGAAGGAGTGGTGGGTATTGTGTATCCACTGTCTACTAATTCCCAAATGTTGAATCCCAAAGCACACAGATATGTCTACATCCTAAGTCTTCAAAATGAGTAATTTGTTCCATCAAACAATGGTTCTTTGTTTGAAGAGAATCCTTCACCACTTGCCATTGTGTACTAATCCAAGATCACCCTAGCTAGTTAAGCTTTGTTCAAGAACTTGGCTCTGATACCAATTGTTAATCTCACAATGACACTAAGAGGGGGGGCTGAATCAGTGTGGCTCTTTAAAACTTAAAAACTTCAACTCTTTAAATAAAAAACAATGAAAGCTTAAAACCACATAAAGCAAATATAACAAAAGAGCATCACACAACACAATATGTATCGAGGTTCACCAATTTTTGCTACTCCTAAAAAATAGACTATTTGGACTCCCATCCAAATCCAGCCTTTGTAAAGCAACAAATTTACAATCAGTTTACCAGCACCAACTGGAAGGAGCACCAACCCCTGATTTACCAGCACCAACTGGAAGGAGCACCAACACCTGATTTACCAGCACCAACTGGAAGGAGCACCAACCCATGATTTATCTGCATCAATAGAAAGGAGCACCAACCCCTAATTTATCTACACCAACAGAAAGGAGCACCAACCCCTAATTCCAAGCACCAACTTGGACTACAATTTTGAAACTATAATTTTGACATAAAGATGCCTTCTCTTATACAAGACCTTGACTGGTCTATAGCTAACCCAACCTCTCTTGCTATTCACCAAAATAGCACACACTCTTATAGCTCTGCTTACTACACTTTTATTGCCCTCTTACTGATCCCTTTGCTATGCTTCTTTACTGCACTCTTACGGCTCTCACAGCTCTGCTTAACGCTCTCTTACGACACTCTTCTTGCCCTCCTTTTTGTAGCACTTTCGCTCTCTTCAGTAGCGCACTCACACTTTTTCTCAGTAGCACTTTTCATCTTTGTTGTAGCGCACTCACACTCTATATCAGCTGAACTTTTCCTCTCTGTAGAACTCCTTTTATAACCATATTGAATCTTTGTAACTCCAGTTGTAACTCCTTTCATTTCTCATGCGCCAATTGTCAGTTGTAACGCTTTCTAACTGTAACTACTTTTGTCTATATATAGGGTAGGCTTTTCGTCAAACACGATGCATGTTCTAAATTTACACATATACCCCTACCATGACTATTCATTTTCTCGGTCATGACTATTCATATTCTTTTCTGTGCATGCATGCATATTCGATTCTATTTATACGACTATTAGATTTCTCCTTCTTCGACTGTTCTTTTATTAGCTGCATGATTTTCTTGTAACGACCCCTATAACTACTGCATAACTTTAGTTAACGGTCACATATCTTATTTTGACTGGGTTATATTTTTAGATTGTGCCAACGAGACCTATCGTGAAATCATGACACTTCTGCCTCTTTGTTCTCTTCTTGGATTTCACCTGTGAAAACACATGTCGCAATATCGTGACACTTTCGCCTTCTTGCTACTCTTCTCGGCTTCAACTAGTGAAAACACAACATGTCACGATATCGTGACACTTTTGCCTCCTTGCTACTCTTCTCGGCTTCAACCAGTGAAAACACAACATGTCGCGATATCGTGACACTTCTGCCTTCTTATATTCTCTCTCATCCTAGAGTCACAAAAATGCGACATGTCGTGATATCGCGACACTTTTGCCTCCGTACTCTTTCTCTTGCCTTTGGGTCACGAAAATACACATGTAGAGATATCGCTACACTTTTGCTCCTTACAATTTTTCTCTGCTTCGGCCCGTGATAATACAACATGTAGTGATATCGCTACACTTTTTCTCCTTGCACTTTTTCTTTGCTTTGGCCTCTGAAAATACATGTCACGATATCGCGACACTTTTTCTCCTTGCATTTTCTCTTCTCTTCTGGCCACAAAAATGCAACATGTCATGAAATCGCGACACCTTTTTCTCTCTCCTCTTTCTCTTCGCTTTGGACCGTGAAAATGAAACATGTCACGAAATCGCGACACCTTTTTCTCTCTCCTCTTTCTCTTCGCTTTGGATCGTGAAAATGAAACATGTCACGAAATCACGACACCTTTTTCTCTCTCCTATTTCTCTTCGCTTTGGATCGTGAAAATGAAACATGTCATGAAATCGTGACACCTTTTTCTCTCTCCTATTTCTCTTCGCTTTGGATCACAAAAATGAAACATGTCACGAAATCACGACACCTTTTTCTCTCTCCTCTTTCTCTTTGCTTTGGATCGCGAAAATGAAACATGTCGTGAAATCGCGACACCTTTTTCTCTCTCCTCTTTCTCTTGCAATATGTCATGAAATCGCAACACTTTTTCTACTTGTCTTTTTCTCTTCCAACATGTCACAAAATCGTGATAGTTTTTCTTTCGTACTATCTCTCTCCGAACATGTCGCGAAATCACGATAGTTTTTCTTTCTTGCGCTTTCTCTTCAAAAATGTCGTGAAATCATGACAGTTTTGCCTGCTTGTGCCTTCTCTCCGAACATGTCACGAAATCATGACAGTTTTGCTTGCTTGCTCTTTCTTTTCAAACATGTCACGATATCGTGATAGTTTTTCTCTCTCCTCAACATGTCACGATATCGTGATAGTTTTTCTCTCTCCTCAACATGTCACGATATCGTGACACTTTTCTTACTTGTCTTTTTCTTTGATCTTTTGCATATGGGCCACTTCGGTCTTCTTGGAAAATATGCAGCAACCTGTAACAGCTTCACCCAATCATCAAAGACACCCTCATAAGCATATAACTTCACTGAACATACTCTGAGTATCCTCTGCACTCCAGTCCACTTCATCAACTGATCTGTCTGACTATGTTGACAACAATGACAACAATATCATCAATACTTTGAAGAACCTCTTAACTCCTATCCACTTCATCAACTGATCTGTCTAACTATGTTGACAACAATGACAACAACACTTTTGCTGCACCTTGCTCAACAACAATAAATTCCTATGTTGAATGTCATGTCATTCAATAATTTCAACTTACAATACAATCCACCTATCACACCCACTTATCCTACCACTTCGCTATATTTATAAAATTAATTCACCACTCATAAAGTTATGCAAACAAATTCTTAAACCATAACCACATTCTTCAATACCACACTCGCTCCAAATGCTTCAACATTTCATAAAAACAATTGAACTTTTCCACAGGTGGTCCAAAATCAAAGTTTGCCAAATTTTCTAAATACCACTACCACTACGAGCAACACAACCAATCAACCTATTGTAGGATAAATTAATGAACCTAATTCTCAGGTAAAATACCTACAGAGGATTTTCTACAAGCTAAGTAGTGATATGGTTCAGTTACAAAAATAGGTACCACAAAACTCACAATAAAACAAAAACTATAGTTTTCAAAGGAAACAATGGAACACACGACCAAAAAATGGGGGTGTACCTACCCCTATGGTTAATCATAATAATGCATCTACTAGTTCTAGTCAAACTAATACAATTTTTAATATTTCATATTTGGCTATAAACAACTGGTGTAGGGTGCATTAAGATCATAATAAAAATGAATGTACAGAGTTTAATATGACCTTAGATATTTTGTAGAAAGAGATGGATGATTTAGAATTAGTACCTAATGAGGACTCTTCTCATAAATCAAGTTCAATAAAAGGTAAGGTAACTAATTTAGTTGTCAAAATTTTTGATTCAGTAGATGATGAAGAAGAAGAAGAAGATGATGATCCCATAGAAGAAGAATTTTGGGCCTTTAGGTAGTTTAAAAAGTAAAATCACAACTACCAGTTGAGATTTAAGAGTAAGATCCAAAATACTTCTTCTACTCCTCCAAATAGTTCCATTATTCCACCAGACACTAAGGCAAATAACAATCCTACACCTCCATATTAGGTTGGTTAATCCAAACCACTACAAAAAGTGTAAAACCCTGATAAAATCACTTATAACATTATTGAAGATTTAAATAAAATGAAAACTAACATCACTTTGTTTGAAGTTGCAAAACTAAAAAAAGAGCAAGACACTTTTATTAAGGCTTTGGGAGGGCCAATTAAAACTAATTTTAAGAAAACTACATAGGCACATTTGGTATTACAAAAGGATAAAGGAGGAGCTCCTCCTTTCCTGTTAACCATTAGAATTGTAGGAAAGAATTTACACAATTGCCTCATGGATTTAGGTGCATCAAGTAATGTAATACCTTATGGTGTTTTTTAGATATTGGTTTTGAAGTCCATTCCTTCAAATAGAATTGTGGTACAGTTGGATAAGTTTGAGGTAGATATTATAGCTTGAAAACATTCATTTTCAACTTGCATCAAAACCTAGAACTCGACAGTACATTGATATTCATGTTGTTGATATTCCTGATAGATATCGTATGTTTTTGAGTAGGGACTGGAGTAGAAAATCGAATGGTTATATGTCCATGGAACTTTTGCACACGTGGTTACCTTGGAAGGAGGTATCCAATAAAATTTGAATTAAAATGGAATCCAGACTCAAGAATTTGATCATGGAATATAATAAAACAAATGAAATCCTTTATAATAAGGTTGAGTTGGGATTTTATACATTGGACACTAAGTTGGTTATAAATAGATCTAATACTAAAATTCCATCTTGCAGCCCACTTAACAATGATAATATTATTTTTATACTTACATTTAATGGATTTAAATCCAAACAAGACAGTGGATCTGGGGTTGAACTCATAAGATTATAATTTCCATGTACATGTAATACATCAGAGTATGAAGCATTAATTCTTGGATTACAATTAGATCTGAATAGGAACATCAAATTTTTGAAAGTTTTAGGGGATTTAGAGTTATTTGTTAGGCAAGTAAATTGGAAATACACCTATCATGACAAAGTCTAATTCACTACAAAAATGGAGATAGAGACTTAATAGATGAATTTGAAACCTTTAATATTTCTCTGATTTCTAGAAATAGTAATCACATGGCAGATTCTTTGGCAGTCACAGCAGGTATGTTAAATTCCATCGATAGCAAAAAATTAAAAAAAAATTCAATAGAATTTATTCCTTGTCCTTCTATACCTAACAATGTCAAAAAATTACAGGTATTTGAAAGTGATAGACACATCTTCAAATTTGTAACTAACTTGGGTGTTTTTGAAAATCGGGTGATTGATGACGACCAACAGTTGCAAGAGGATGAAGATGAATAAAATGAGGTAATGAATAAAACTAATGTTATCCCAAAAGGTATTGTCTCCCTTTAAAAGCTTTTGATACTGACTACCAAAGAAAAAGGTGTGACAAAATCTCACTTCCAAATGATTCATATGATGTAGTTAATATTGGAAATAAAGAAGATCCACATAACATACTTATTGGGAAATCATGCACACATCATGAAAAAGAATAAATAATGCATGCACTTAAATACTATATGGATTGTATTGCGTGGAAATATGGATTGTATTGCGTGGAAATATTAACATCTAAAAACTTACAATCAAAACATTATCATGCATACTATTCCTTTGAAACCTGATTCTAAACCATTTAGATAGAAACAACAACTAGTTAACCCATTGCTAGAACCTCTCATAGAGAAGGAAGTTAAAAAGTTGTTAGATGCAAAAATTATATTTCCTATTTGAAATTCCACATGGGTTGTAAACATAGTCTCTATTCAAAATAAAACTAGAGAGATTCAATTATCCATTGATTTCAAGAACCTTAATAAAGCTTCATAGAAAGATAACTACCTTATTCCTTCTATCGATCACATTTTACAAATGGTTAATGGATATTAAATAATATTATTTGTTGATGGATATTCTAGATATAATAATATTATTATTGACCCATGTGATAGAATGAATACTGCATTTACTACTAAATGGGGAATGTTTGCTTACAAGAGAATACCTTTTGGTTTTTTTTTAATGTAGGTGCTACATTTCAATGTGACATGGACTATGCTTTTAGAGACTTCATTTGTAAATGCATATTCATTTATGTAGATGATATCCCCATCTTCTTAAAGAATAGAGATAACCATGTTAATGATTTTAGAAAAGTTCTTCAAAGGTGTAGAGAACATGGCATTTCACTAAATCCTAAAAAGTGCCTTTTTAGAGCATCTGAGGAGAAATTTTTAGGAAATGTAATATCAAAAAATGTCATTTCTATAGATCCCACAAGATTAGAGGTAATTAAAAATATTCCTCTTCCAGGTAGTAAGAAAGAGCTTAGATCATTCTTTAGAAAATTTAATTTTGTTAGGAAATTCATTTCTAGATTTGTTGAAATTGTCAAATCATTGAATGATATGTTAAAAAAGGATGTTAATATTAGTTGTACATGTGAGGCTAGGATTGATTTTCAAAGTATTAAATATACCATTTCTAATGCACCTATTTTGGTAAGTCTTGATTACAAGAAACCATTCTTCATTTATACTTTTTCATCTGATCATTCATTTGCCAATGTGTTAACTTAGAAAAGTGAAGGTAATTCTGAAAATTCTGAAAAACCTAATGCTTTTATGAATTCACCTTTGAAATATGCAAGTTAAAATATACCATTTTGGATAATAAAGTGTATGCCTTGTTCAAAACTATCAAAAAGTTTAGGCATTATATTTTGTACAGTAGAGTTTTTGCCATTGTACCTGATCCTGATGTGAAATCTATGTTGATGCAGAATGAACTAGGAAAAAAATAAGGAAAGTGGATGTCCACCTTACAAGAGTTTGATCTTGAGATCCATCCAATGAAGCTAGTTCAGGGACAAGGCTTGAAAAAAACACTTGCAAATATTGATCCTCAAATTTCTTGTCAATAGTATAATGTAGAGGATATCATGCAAGATGAATGGTATATTGATATTATTTATTTTCTTTTGAATGGTAAGTATCCTTCATATTTTACTTCCATGTAAATAAGAGATATTTTTTTAAAGTATACAAAATTTATGATTAAATTGGTGTGTTGTACAAGAAAAACCACGAAGGAAATTTCCTTCATTGCTTGAATAAGTTGGAAGCCACTTAGATCTTACACGAGTTTCATGGTAAGTATGGGACTAGGTATGGTTCTGCAAATGCCACTACACACATATAGTTACTATTGTACCTAGGGCTATTTTACTTCCATGAAAATAATATCTCTTCATTTAAAGTCTATGAAATTTATGATTAAAGCTGGTGTGTTGTACAAAAAAACCACAAAGAAATTTTTCTTCATTGCTTGAATAAGGAGGAAGTCACTTAGATCTTACATGAGTTTCATGGTAAGTATGGTAATAGGCATGGTTCTTCAAATGCCACTACACACCAGATCTGGTTATAGAAATATCTATTCCTAGGGCTAACTCCCATAAGCCACTTCCTAGGTACAATATATTTAATAATAATTTCTATAGGCATCTTAGGCATTTTTAAATAAATAAAAAATTGCATTTTAGGATATCGATTTATCTGATTATAAAAAGTCATATAGACTACATTTAGGGATAGAGCAATTATAAACACATGTTAGATTTCATTAGGGTTCTAAATCTACCTTATTCTATTTTTGAACTTATGCATCAAAAATATTCTAGGGTTTTATTTTGAACTCATTTACTACATTTTGGCTCAGGTTTTCTGCTATTTTTTATGTTCTATTTTCTATTTTGTGTGCCTTGTATGTTCTTTTATATAGAAAAAAAAATTAAATTGCATAGTGACTACACTCTAGAATAGTTTTCTTTTGCACTTGTTCAAGAAAACACCATAGAGAACAAAACCTTAAAAGGAACATCACACACTGCATGATTCACATTAAACATCAGTGAGTTGGATTTCATCACCAATCATTGATCAAGACCAACAATGGTGGGCTTCATATCCATCCATTGGCTCACCCCCTAGACACCGTAGTAGCCCCAAGCAAGTGGATTTATGGATTTCATCATTGGAAAGTCCCCTACTTTTGGGTGCACCTAGAGTAGGAAGGATTAGTAAAGCTCTTTTACCATGGGGCTCAATAATAAGTGGAACACAACTATCATTTTTGTTCGAGCATGCCTGAGTGTGAAGCAAAAGCTTGACTGGGCAAGTAGCAGGACTCAAATAGCATGACCTCCCTCAAGGGGTAATTTTGATTCCTTAGGTTTACCTTGAGCCAATCATCCCCTAGGAAGCCATTTTTAGTCATTCATGATTCATCCTTCATCAAAAGGGTGGGTTCAAATACACCTTCTTAGTTGCATTCCATCATTCACCTTGGATAGTGTTTCAACATCAAAACACACAAAACAAAACCAAAAACTAAAAATAAAATCAAAATTAAAAATAAAAAAAAAAAAAAGAAAACAAAATTTTGCAAAAACATAGATAACATTTTTTTGCTTGAGTGATCTACGTGTTATTTATTTTCATTACCACTACTTTTTATACACACACACCCCTTCCATTTGCCATATCAACTTGCCTTTAGCTTATGGTATTGACAAAAAATTAAGCCAGAGCTATGAGTCAGCCACTCACTAGACAACCACTTCCATCTATGGAGTGCTCCACTCCTTTCCCAACTACTTCTGTGGCTAACCTAACCTGTGTGGCATAGACAAGACATCTTGACTTGTCTATTAGAACCTCTCATATAGCATCCACTTTGGATGTAGATATGATGCAGAGGGAAATCCACACCTCCATCCCCGAAATTGAACCATCCACACCTTTCGACCACCACATCAACTTATATAGATTTTGACATTGTCAGAGCCTATTTGAGACCAACCAATATGGTTCTAGAACCTCTTACCATTCCACCCTAATATGTTCCTTCATTTTAGTAGGAACTCTCACACTCGTACCAAGTCATCACCAACCCTCTTTTTGAGGCCACATCTGCACCTTCACACCAAACTCTTCCATAATAATTTAGCCAAAGCACCTCCATTCCATCTACCTATACCACCACCTATTCCAACCCACTCTACGAAGCACAAGTTAATGTTGCTTCATAGATTCCATCAACCATCCCATTAACATCATCTGGGTCTACCATCCCTCATTCAGTTGTGATTCCTTTTACAACTTACCCTCCATTAACTTCAACCAATATTTCCAACACTTACACCATGCCAACATCAGCTCCCAATACAACCACACAATCAACATCTGGAATTGCCATACAACAAGCATGGAAACATCTAAACCAACTACTTATGGGTAATCAAAATGCTCATCCTTACCCACAATAATAGTCGTAGGTAGTAAATTTCAACCATCCACTCACATCCACATAAAATACCTTTTTCACCCTTCAACTAATCTTGGGTATCATGACCACCCACGATCACTATACCTACCCTTCCACTCCATCACATCCATGCCATATCAACTACCCAAAACACCACCATCCCTCAAAATCCACATCATCAACCTCCACCCCATCAACACCAAAAATTCCATAACCAATTTCAACAAAACATCCAACACCACCACATACCCACTACCATCAACCCATTAGCCAACCAAAACCTTATTTCATCACAATAGTTTATCACCCAACATACACCACCCACATACACTCACCATGCAAACTAAGGCTTCCAAACACCAATGGAAGATCCTAAAATTTAGTCTATGCAAAAGCAAATTGACAACTTGATGTTGCACACATCGGGTATGGCATATCAAAAACCCACATTAAGATAGTTGATCAATCACCCCATTCATCCTTCGATACCATCACCACCATATCTTGCAAATTTTACACTACCAAAGTTTGATAAATTTAAAGGGGCTGAGGACCCCAGAGAGCATATAAGTGCATTCATCTACACATGTTTTAGAATTCAAGAGAGTGATGCCTTAATGCTCCACATGTTTCCTCAAAAACTTGGGGGGATGCCTTAGAATGGTATAACCACTTGCCACATCATAGTATATATACATTTGAATAGTTGGTAGACCAATTCTTAGAAAGGTTCTCCCTCAATGTTAAGAAGAAAACCACATTAACCGACTTATATAATTTATGATAATTTGAAGAAGATTCGATTTATGATTTCGAAAACCATTGGAGGGTAGTCATTACCAAATTTCCATTCTCCCTCCCAATGGAATAACTAACATGAATGTTCACAAGGAGTTGTCTAAAACCTATCTCCTTGTTACTTCAACTACAACAATATAGAACATTCGAGGAGGCTCTCGCCCAAGCCCAGGTCATTGAAGAAATCAAGATCTAGGAGGGTGAGATCAAGCCCAAGAAGAAAGAATGGTAGAACAAGGGCCAAAATAAAGGAAATTATAATGGCCAAACAAAAATTGGTTAAGTGAACTAGGTGGTCTTGACTCAACCTACCATGCAAAATCAAAACTCAAGTCCACATTCAACAATTGCAACCACAACAAATAACATATCAAGCAAATTCCACCCCCACAACAATTACAAAACCAAGCATCAACTATAGATAATAATCAACACTGACAACCCGCTCGACAAACTCGCAATTACACACCATTACTCGAATCATATACCTCCATATTTCAAAGGTTGTATGATACACATGCCATTACCTTACCAGAAATTAAACCAGAAGATCCAACTAAATGAGGCAAGGGATTTAAGGAGCACTTGTTCTACCCCTTTCATTGATAGAAAGGCCATGACATCAATAATTGCTTTACATTTAAGGACATCATGCAAGACCTGGTAGACCTAGGGGCCATTAAGGTGGATAACCCCTTGGCACAACAAAACCAAAATATTGGTATTTACCAGACACCACTTCCTCATCATGAGAGGAAAACATAATAGGCAATGGGGCGATCAACTACTAGGACTTCTCCTAACCAAGTTAACCATGTTCAACAATACCAAGGTTTTGTGGGGGCTGTCCATGTGGTAACCCAAGGACAAAGAAGCATGAACCACCAACAATAGTTGGATGAGCAACCTCAAGTGGTGACACAAGTTCCTATGGCATCACCAACAAATGCATCCTCACCACCTTCCAAGTCATCCACCTCAACCCATTCATCTTCTAATTCATCCACCCCAACCCATTCATCTTCCAAGTCATCCACAACAAATAGGAGTCTTCAAAGACCCCTTGCCAATGCATGAAACTAACACAACACTTGCCAATCAAGTAGAGCAACCTAAGCAGGTGAATCAGGTGCATGATAGTCCACCTCACCAAGAGTTTGTGGGAATGATCAATGTTGTGACAGAGGACCAAGAATACCCAAATTGATCTACACAACCTGTAGCTCCTTCCAACATTCCCTCCACACCATAAGTGTTGTTGCTACCACTGAATCAAGTCACACCTACTCCATCTCACCTGACATCTCCATAGAATCAAGAATAGGTGTACACACTACACCAATATGGGGATAATCTAGCTACCACAGCTAAACATTCCAAGCTAAATTAGGAACATGAGCATGTGGATATATCCACTAGACAAAATCATCACGAACCATCCACATCGGCTCATATGTTGAGGACTTTTGATCCACATCTGCTTAATTATTTTCTATCACTTGCATCCAATCTCCACCACCTACTAGTTGCCAATAAATTTCATCAACATCCATCCAACAACCCCCTCAACAATACCAATAGCCACCACCACTGGACTTACAACAAATCTTGGATCGGTTAGCTAACATCGAGCTACAATCAAGTTGCCAACACACTCCAATTCTACAATAAATTTTAACTTGACTTACAAACATTGAGTTACAGTTGAGTCATCATCAATCTCATCAACATCCATCTTAGCAACCTCAATAGTTGCAACATCCATTTTCATAATCCACATCTTAGGTTACACTACCTGTGCCACAAACTCAAAATCAACCACAATCGAACAACCACACCAAGCATCCTGTGAAGCTCCCTCATGACCACACATCGCTTTCAGAGTCTTATTCAACCATATTTCAAAATATTTATGAAGCACAAGAGATTTCATTACCATAAATAAGACCAAGAGACCCCAAAAAGCCATATGGCAAGGGTTATAAGAAGCACTTGTACTATCCCTATCATTGACAAGTGGGCCATAACATCAATAATTGTTTCACATTTAAAAATGTGGTCCAAGATCTACAAGATAGGGGGGCATCCCCATTCCCAGTCCACCTCCTTCACCTCATTCAAAATGTCAGCTTTGTACCTATACCCCTTTGTCCAAGCCCATGTTGACCATATTTCAAAAGTTGCAGGAGGCAAAAACAATTATTTTACCTGATGTGCACCCTCTCGATCCGAACAAACTTAAATCCAAGTCATATCGGGAAGATCATTATTACCTCTATCATAGGCAAATGGGTCATGACATTAATAATTGTTTTACATTTAAGGATATTGTCCAAGATATTATTGATAGGAGGACCTTTTCCATAGATGGTCCGCTCACCTCATCTAATCAGGACCTTGGTATCAACTCAAATAGCAGTGGGGATGCTCAAGGTATCGCACCTTCCTAGTCATCCACATCACCAACAATCAAACAAATTGGGGATTCTCAAGGTATCGTACCTTCTCCACACTCAACCTTGAATAAATTAGGGATTCTTAGGGTATTGTACCTTCCCCACACTCATCAATCACAAAACACTTTAGGGATGCTTAAGGTATCACACCTTCCTCATATAAAAAATATAAAATACAAAAGCATTGCATTTTGTGCATCTATTCATGCATTCATTCCAATCACATTGCATTCATGCATTCATATCATTTGCATCCATTCATATAACCTATCATACTAGTTGTCATTCACTTAGTTTGGATAATTGTTAATCCAATAAGTCTTGTCGCCTTAATCAGGGGCACCTTTGATTTAACATCCATCTCATTTCACCATTTCATAAGTCATGTCATAATTTATAATAAAATCTCATCACCCCTAGGTTTTTTTGGTCACTCAGCCACTCCTAGTGTTTCAAGCAACCTCCATTGCATGTCAAGTTTTCTCTAGGACCAAAGCACATTTTCACTAAGAAAATCTTGAGTTTTGGGAGTTGACTCTAGCATTCTTGAACCAAACACATATAACACTTATTAATAATATCTTGTGTCAGAGAAGGATGACACCATGATTGGGTTGAACCTTGAAGTAAAAAATTCATTCTTGCTTGTCCCATTATGCACATAGTCCACAAATAGTGGTTTTCATCACTTAAATGCAATGTAGTCCAAAATAAAAATAGTGGTTTTCACCACTTACAACACTTCAAAATAAAAGAGTGAGTAGTAAGGATAGGGTAAAATTCTCATCACACCTCGGTTGAGAATCCGATTCCCCAAATCTTTAACTCTTTTACACACCACAAGATAGGTCCCCAAGTAGTAAGGATAGGATTACACTTCCATCCAGATGGTTATGTAGTCTGATTCCCCAAAGCTTAGATATCATATCATTGGACTATGGAGCTAATATCCATTAGGGCTATAGATGCTTGACTGGTAGTGGAGTACGCTCATGCATGGTGACACGTCTCTCTTGAAGAGACCTTTGACCGCACATAAGGACAAGCTAGCTTCCTGGTCTTCTCTATGATGGGTCTCATCTCACCTTACTCAATATGGGTAAATGAATTCACTTGCACACACATTGGTTCTTGATTGGTTTGAGTCATTACCATGCTCATGATTGGTAAATGAACATCCACTGCACACACATTTTGGTCTCTGAGAAATTTGATAGAGCTTAAAAATATGAGTTTGTTCAAAATCACTAGGATGTTTGAGTCTCTACAAAACAATTCTAGATCTGTTATCCATAAGTCAAAACAACATCCATACCATAATCACATCACTACATGAGTCTTCCACTTCATATCCCACCATTAGATGTTGGTGTCCCTGATTAAGCAACAAAGATAAAATTGGTCAAGCAAGAGTCTAAATTTTTTTATGAATGATCATTAGAACATGATACCATTCATTTATTTGCATACATCAAACAATCATCAAGAAACTTGGGGGTGCTCAAGGTATCGTACCTTCCCCATCAGTCACATCAAGTCATCAAACAACTGGAGGAGGTTCAAGGTCTCACACCTTCTTCAACAATCACAATCAACAATCAATCAAGAAAAAAATCCACTTGGGGATGTTCAAGGTATCACACCTTCCCCAATAAAATAATCAATCAACTAGGGGTGCTTAAGGTATCACACCTTCCCCATCAGTCAACATCACATCAAACAATCATCAACACAACATGGGGATGTTTCAAGTAATGCACCTTCCCCAAAAATCCAGCAAATAGCTCAATCAATCAATCAACCACACATCAATCAATATATCAATTTCCAGGTTCAAAAGTTGCATCCTTTTATCAAAGGTTGCACCCTTTGCCTTGTATTTAATCAATTATCAAATCAATTGCTAGGTTCAAAGGTTACATCCTTTTGTCAAATGTTGTACCCTTTGCCTTACATTCAATAAATTATCAAATAAGTTGCTAGGTTCAAAAGGTTGTATCCTTTTATCAAAGGTTGTGTAATTTGCCTTGCATTTACATCAATCAACACATCACATGGTAGTATCAAAATGTTATGTCCTTTTTTCAAAGGTTGCAACCTTTACCTCGTATCCAATCAATCCATCCATCATAAGCCCTATCCTACCAGGGAAAAGGTAGCATCATCCAATCAATAGCCCTATTTTACTAGGGAAAAAGCAGAATCAATCAACCCATTAATAGCCCTATTCTATTGGGGTAAAAATAGAATCAATCAATCCATCATCAACCCTATCCTACTAGGGCAAAGGTAGAATCATCCAATCAATAGCCCTATTTCACTTTGCAAGAATGAAATACACTTACCCCATCTCATTCCACAAAACCCCTCAAATCAACTCATCAATGCATTCACCTCATCATTCTGCATCATCAAGTCAACCTACATTATCAAGTGAACCTCGTATCTAGTGATTTACTCTAGTCCCCTAGCGGTTGCAGTGATTGGTTATCCATGCAATTTAGTAGGATGGGTAGATCACCATAAGGACGCTTCTTCAAAATCATCATCCAAGATCACCTTGATTAAAATTGAATCAGTTTGGTCCCTTAATTTTGAAATGTGACTGCATTCAAGAAAATTTACCTAATATTTTCAACAAACCCTCTCTATAGGGTTATAAAGCAAAAATATCTCAAAAAAATTAAATTGGTCAACCACACAAACCTAGTCATAAATGGTTCAACCACATGCATCTATCAAATTGCACCTAATGCTACTAAAGGTAAAATTTTGACAATACAGATCTACCCCAAACTTGGGGTAACCAAACTTGATATTGATTTTCAACATCTGCATTAATCACATCATATACATCCATTGCATCATCCACTGCATTTGGTTAATTGGCTCATGGGTTTCATTCTTCACCCATTCACCAATTGAGGGGGTAAGCTAGAAACCACAAAAAATTTCAAATCTTCTTGCGCGTTGAGTCCATTCCATCAAACTAGGTGTCTCTTGTTTTTGCATCGCATTGTGTTCTACACAAAGTGATACAAAAAGGGGCATTTGTAGACACCAAATCCTAGCCATTCATTGTCCATTCATCATCATCAAATCATAGCCATTCATATATATATATATATATATATATATATAATATATTATATATATATTTATAAATATAAATATTTTATATATTTATATATATATATATCTGAGACATCCATCAAAACTCCATCTTAGCATGCCATGTGGCAATCCTTGCCACTCATTAATCATAATTTGTGTCACTTATCAAGTTGTAATCTCAGCCATTCATCATGATTTAATCTTGGTTTCCCATTTCCATCATTGAAACCCTAGCATTAATCAAAGGCAATCATAAAATATTATTCACTTTTCATGAATAAGGGTTAAATATTTTTGAGGTCACATGCATTTTTGCACAAACCCTAGCCATCACCGCATTTGTTGTTCATTCATCGTCACTTCTGCAAATCAGATGCAAACCCTATTGAGCATCCATTTCAGCCCATAGATGCCTTAGGGCATCTCCCAAACGCTATAGGGCATCCACCAGATACCACACTACATCCAACAAGCCCTTGAATTCTTTTGAGCATCTATACAATCCCATTTTGAGCCCTCAAAAGCATAGATCATCATCAGGTATTGACAAGGTAACAATTTTTAATTTCATTTACATTTTCTATATTTGATTTCATATTTTGTAAGTATTCCACCTAGGGTTAATAGATTTACAATTTTATCGAAGAGGGCCTCACACCGTGGAGGCCCCACATATGCTATTGACCTATTTTTGGTGGTTTGCTTTTTGTGTAGATACATGGGATGAGTTATTTGATAGCTATTGTAACTGGCGTGGCCCTGCAAAGGATATACAAACCCCCCTCAACCTCTTATTTTTAGCAAGAAATATCTAAAGATACTATATTCATTTTATCAAGGGTTTTACCCTTTTGTAATCATTGTATTGTTAAAAACAAGCACATTTTGTAACCCCTGCGATACGAGGTATATCAATGTTGTAACAATGGATATCTAGGCTCCCTAAGTCAATATAATACCATTCTTTCATTGTGCATGTGGCATGTTTTTGGTCTATTATTGTTATTCTAGTTTTGATATTGTTACTTTATAGTATCTAATTCATATATTTCTAAATTATTTATTCAATGCTAAGTCAATAATATTCAACCATATATGTGTATGGTCTAGGTCCAATATTATTAGCTTGTCTAGACTTTTTAATCTTTAATTTTTTACTAACAAGCTTTATAAGTATCCATTGATGTCATGATGGAAATATGATTCTCTATCTATTTACTCATGACCCAATGTTATTGTCCTTCAAGACTAGAACTGAATATCCTTTATCAAACTCAATAAATCCTATAGGGTAAAAAAATTATTTTCCTTATTCCAAATGTAGAAAGGCAAGGATTAGTCCTAAGAGATCTTAAACTAGTCATACATTTCATAATATTTTTACAAAATATCCAAAAAAAAAATTGTGTACTTGTGACATAATAGAATATTCGCCCTCTATCATTAACAAGGATCTTATAATTATTGAGAAAAATATTAATGCCTATCTCATGAGCATTATAAATCTAGATCCAACATCATTTTTTTTAAATAGTAGGTTATCTAGTTTATTAAACATGATTATGAATTGCATCCATCATTCTTAGTTCACAATAAAAGAATAACTACATGATTTTACTTTCCTCAAGCTCAATATGAAATTTAAATGGTCTCTAAAGGTGATATAAGTTCAAGATGATATTACCACTACTTTTTATCACAAAATATAGTTCAATGGATATTAGTTCTTAATACAAGGACTTTGTATATTCTTGGTGCATATAATAAAATATCAAGTAATTTTTCTATTACCAAAATGTAAGCATATTCATTATAGATGTTGTTAAGTGAAAATCCATCAAATCATAGCTTCAATTATCATGCAAACAATTTGATACAACCCTATAGGTTTCTTTGCAAAATTCCATATTCTAGCACATTCATAAGTGAAATGACCAGAAGTTGACATTTGATCTAACAACAAGTAATAACACAAGTCATTCAGAAATATAATGCTTTATTCATTATAAATTCAATATCGGTTACAAATAGGGTGAATTCCCCTTTTTCTTTTCATGAATACACTATAGGCCTGATGCCTCCTTCTGATGTCCCTCAGTGTAGGTGGGCTTCTTTGTATGTGGGCCACCATTGGGTTGTTATTTGTTGGTGTTCTTCTCCTTCAAATCTGTTGAATAACCTGAAAGAAACTTGCAAGAAAGGGTCAATACGTTGGGGGGCTTGCCTTAGTCAGGCCCCATATTTATAAAGATGAAATGACTATAAAACCATAACAGAAACTAAAATAAAATGTGCAGAAGGTAATAATATGCTAAAACAGAGCTTACCTCCCAAATTTGGGGTGATTTGGGGCCTGTAGACACACTTCGTGACCCGGGTCGCTAATTGAGGTCGGATTCATAGGGCAGGTTGCGAATTGAGTTGTGATGCTCCTCTGGTAAGATATCTTTGGTAGATCGATCCTAAGGTAGTTGGGGTGCCTCTGTATGCTGTCAGAATCCATCTGTGCTCTCTGTAAAATGGACTGTCTACTATTGGCTTTCCATTTTTGTAGAGTAACTATACTTTGTTGAATTTGGGAATCAGACTTAATTAGGGGTTTGGGACCCATTATTTATAGGCAAATGCAAGGTGCAGGGGGGAGTTAGATAGACTAAACCTAGGTTTGATTCTGACTAGGGTTAGGTTAAGAAATGCTATGTGGCAACATCACATTCCTTATGAGAAATATCTCATCCTCACACATGTGTGAGGATGGATTAGGGCTAATCCTGATTAGGAGGTGCTTAAGCCAATTTAAACATGATTAAAGAAATATCTCAACAAACCCTAATCTCACACATGTGGGAGGATTTGATTAAGGCTAATCAAGATTAAAGGTTCTTTTAATCAAATTTACCCTAAAAAGTGACTTAAGTGAAGTCAACATTAAATTAGAATTTGGGTATTGACTTATTAATTATTTTGGCCAACTAATACCCCGTGGGGGCCTTAATTGCATGTGAATAGACCGTCGAATGATATTTTGATGTGTCGGATGTAATTTGGAAGGCTTGTGAGGGTTTAGGACCTGAAAGTCGATGAAGTAGTATATGGGAGTCTACACGATGCTATGACAATCTATGGTGATCTACGCATGACTACGACTGTCTACGTATGACTACGCATGACTACAACAATCTACGCATGTCTAGGATGATCTACAATAGTCTACGCTGGTCTACGATAGCCTAGGGGTACCTAGGATGGCCTATGTAAACCTACAAGTGTCCAGAAGGATCTACAAGTACGTAGGTATAGCAGTGTGCGACTTTTGGGTGTCTACATTTGCCCCTTTTTGTACTATACTATGTAGAACACAGTTTAATACAAAAATATGAAGGGTTTGTGCAGAAGGAAAAGGGATAGAAGGGGAATGGAATCCAATCAAAGGGTATGTAGCCACTCGAAGCGTGACCATACAAATCAATCGGGTATCCAGGGAAAAGAAGAGAAAGAATGGAATCTAATCGAAGGTATGTAGCCGCTCGAAGCGTGACCATACAACATCAACTTGATGTCCACAGGGGAAGAAGAGAGGAAGGAAAGAAGGAAAAGAGGAAAGAGATAAAAACAATGCTAGTAAGGGAAAATGAATGATTATGAATGCAATGATGTGATTTTGCTGAGTCCGTATGACATTTACGATGCCATACCAGTTGCTTGAGAATGACAACTTTTGATTGCTTTGCTTTTGCGACCAGATCAACGTGGTCCAAAAGTATGATTAGGACAAAAGCCTAACTAAATATTTGTTGTTGATTGATTGATGAGAACATGGCGACAAGTGTCAAACCATTTGAGTTAGTTTAACATTTGGATCATCAACTCGTGACCATATCAGCATGGTCGCGAAGTCCATTTCCAAATGTTGCGCTAGGATTGATCAAACGTATCATCCATTGTGTACTCGACGTACATGAATGCTAGATTGACTTCTCCATGGTGACGTGTAACTCTCCTGATGTAAC
Source organism: Wollemia nobilis (assembly GCA_028583015.1). Taxonomy (NCBI): domain Eukaryota; kingdom Viridiplantae; phylum Streptophyta; class Pinopsida; order Araucariales; family Araucariaceae; genus Wollemia; species Wollemia nobilis. The sequence continues at coordinate 264,922 of JAQPPZ010000239.1, forward strand.
CCATGTCTATTTGGGATTGAGATTATAATCGTATGATAATCTTTAGCAAAAATTTTCGTAGACAAATGCGCTAACCATGCTTTTGGATTTTTGATGTTGTGGTTGCATGCAAAGCTGACTTTGGATATGAATACCCCCTCAAACGAGGAATCAACAATGAGGTGAATGGAATGTGGTGAATTGATGATGCAACGATTGATAAAGATACCAATGCATGATGAATATGATTGCTAGTAAGAAGAGAAAAGAATGGGATCTAATCAAAGGTATGTAGCCGCTCGAAGCGTGACCATACAACATTGACTTGGATAGCCAAGAAGGAGAAGGAAAAATAATGGGATCTAATCAAAGGTATGTAGCCACTCGAAGCGTGACCATACAACATTAACTGGATAGCCCAGGGGGGAGAAGAGAAGAAGGAAAGAAGAAGAAGAGGAAAGAAATAAAAAGCAATGCCGGTAAAATGAAATGGATGATTGCGGATGCAATGCTATGATTTTGCTGAGTCCGTATGACATTTACGATGCCATACTAGTTGCTTGAGAATGACAACTTTTGACTGCTTTGCTTTTGCGACCAGATCAACGTGGTCCAAAAGTATGAATAGGACAAGTTTATCGGTAAAATGAAATGTGTGTTTGCAAATGGTGTTAAAAGGTAAGTTTTGGAGGCTCCTAGGGTTTTAGAGGGCATTTCCCTACTTTCCTAGGGTTTTGGGGATGTTTTGGGGTGTTCTGGCTCAATTCGTGACCTAGGTAGTGATTTTGACCTAACTCACGACCCGGGTCGCGAGTCGGGGTTTAAAGCATATTTAAGCCCAAATTTGCATGGGGGGGGCTCATTTGAATGACATGCGACTTTGGAAAGTGGTTTGGGAGAGCATTTGACAGCACGAAAGGAGCATGGGTGATGATTGTGAGAGTGACAATGATGAAAGGACGTAGATCAACTGGCATCAGGTGTGGGAACCCATCGGTAAGTGATCGTCTGCCTTGTTTTATTTGTTTTTTATTTTTTTGGGAAAATGTGAATGAGGGGGGAGGTTTTCATCCCGATTTAAAAAAAATTGTAACTTTTAAGTAAAATTTGAATACGTAGTGATAAACGGGCCAAATGGGTACCCAAAAGTGCGGTCGGTTTTTCAATTGGGTTTGTTTTGTCGCCAATTTGACCGGGTAATGGGTAGAGTAGGTGTGAAGTTTGACTATCAGTTTTTGAGGTAACGGTGTACTGACATTGATATGTTTTTGCACTTTGTCCGCTAAAGTAGGAAATGGGTATTCCGTTATGCGACTGTTTTATTTTTTTGATTTCGTTTGATGTGATTTCAGAATTTGATGCTTTTAGGAGTAATATATCAAACCTAGGCTGTTAGATTTGACATGTTAGGCATAATATTTTGGAAAACCAATGAAACTTTCATCGTAGAAGGGCAAAATGGGTGTCCAAAAATGTTGGTTGTTTTGGTAGCTGACTTCATTTGACATGCCTTTGATTTGCGTGCCACGGTGTAGATAGTATTAAACTAAAAATGAGCTATAGGGAGCCCGATGTAGACTGTACTCGATGTCAGTTTGAACTTCCACCACTAAATGGGAAAATGGGTATCTAAAAATGTGACTGTTATTTTTAGATTGTGTGCCTGGATGTGTGTTCGGTTTTGGTGTTTTTAGGACAGATTTGATTGTTAGATCTGTGTTGATTGGTGCTTTGTTTCTAAATTTTGTCGACACATTTACCATTAAGTGGGCAAATGGGTATCCAGAAATGTGATTTGTTTTTGTATGTCATATTAATTGATCAAGTTTTGGATTGCATGCCATAGTAGTTGTACAGTTGAGTTTGTTATTGGTTGTTGGGTGACCAATGTGTACTGTTTGTCGTATGTGCTTGGAATTTTGCCATGAAATGACAAAATGGGTATCCAAATATGTGATTGTGTTGTTGATGTGTTTTGTCATTTTGTTTGTACATTATTTTGTCTCGGGATGTGTGCCAAATTAAATGTTTTCAATTTGTAAATTCTGCGTGATGAAGTTGAATTTGATTGATTTGTTATGTGGGTTACTGATGCATGTTGTGTTATGTGTTGAACAGGTGAAGGCGCTTGAGCCCCGTCATCGGGTGAGGAAGTTTAAGAAGGGTTTTGAGAGGCTGATGAAGACTGAGGAGGAGCTACAGTGGTTGGATGACATACACTTTCGTGGTGTGTGGGAGTGTAAGAGCATCTTCACCAATAGGGCATATGTGTCTGCCTTATGTGAGCGGTGGGATGCAGATAGGAACACATTTCATTTTCCTATGGGGGAAATGACCGTGACGTTGGAAGACGTTTATCGTATCTACCGACTATTGATTGAGGGTGTTCCTATGAGGGCAGCCGAATATGGGAGGAAGGACATGGTTTTGGAGAGATTCTTTGGGGTTGGGTGGAGAGAGATCGATATCTCTAAGATGGATTATGAGTGGTTGTGGCTATAGAAGAAGATCTCGGATAGGCAGTGTGTGGTGATGATGATGATCTCTACATATGCCCTTCTTGATAGTTTCGGGGTGTTGTTTACCTGGAACATGCTGGATATAGTTAGTGATCTAGTGGAGCACAAGGTTGTGTTTGCATGGGTGCCTGCACTATTGGCCCAAGTATACCATGAGTTGCATGATGTGGTTCGGGGTAGGCGGACAGGATTGAGTGTGATTCCCTTGCTACAGGTATGGGCATGGGAGCACATAGCCATTGAGAGGCCCTCTTTGTTACCTCACCCTATACATGTGGAGGGTAAGGAGTATCCTTACGCCTTGAGGTGGAGTACGGAGGCTGAGCAGGGTATGAAGAGGCCTCATGAGGGTGACCCAGTTTTATGGAGGATTAAGTTTGGGGAGCTGACGTCGGATGACATAAAGTGGAGATCATGGTTGGGTGGGGTGAGTTGGAAGGAGGATGATGAGCAGCTATGGGCCATATGATGGGGTAGATGGTTGGTGGGGAGATATACTCGATAGACTGAGTACTTTTAGTTTGATCGAGTACAGCGCCAGTTTGGTTTGTGGTAGGATGTTCCAGGGACTCCTATTATTTATTTTAGGTGATAGGGAGACAGAGGAGAGTGCCCTATTGTACCACCTTGGGTTGGGGAGAGGGACCCTCCTATGGATATCCCAGATGTAGGGGATGCAGGGATGACACTAGAGTTTGATGCATGGTGGGTGCTACAGTCTTGGGAGCTTAGGAGAGGTGTGGTGGATCGGTGGGTGGCACCTACTGCTGGGGCACCTCCGCTAGAGAGGAGAGCGAGCAGGAGGACTCAGGCTAGGGTAGCGAGTATAGCTACTATTGAGGAGGAGGTTCCTCCATGATGGTCATGACATCACGTAGGTGCTTCGATGAGTACCTAGGATGTGAGGGTAGAGGAGGTGGATGTGGGTGTAGATGTTGGGATAGAGTAGACCATTGGAGCCCAGGATGAGGGAGGCGAGGTGGTCGGTATGGGTGGTATCGATGATACCATTGATATTGGGGTATTTGTTGATATAGCATAGTAGATTCCTAATGACATTTTGGAGAGGCCAGCTATAGAGGATGTACAAGGATTGCATGATCGGATTCAGTAGTTGGAGGTAGACATGGTGGAGATGAGGGCTGCTATGTCTAGGCAGGAGCAGACGATCGATACTTTGACTAGTCAGTTGGTGGTTGAGACCACCAAGAAGATGATGTGTGAGACTACTTTGTTGGTGCATGGGATTCCTCTACCCGATTATGGTCGAGTTGTGGTGCAGTCTAGGTCACAGTCATAGGTGCGGGCACCATCACATCGAGTCAACGTAGTGCTGCTACGGTGGGACAGAGAGGTGCTAGGGCTAAGGTGTAGGATCAGCCTACTATGGATCTAGTTTTGGGGTTCAAGGCGGAGTCGAGCCAGGCTGTAGGGATGCGAGTGAGCCATGAGGGCTATGGGGAGACTCCTAGTGGGAGTTAGGACATCTATTATGGATTGTAGCCTACGAGAATTTTGTATTGATGATATATGATGATGGGCATGATCCCAGGTTGTAGCCTTCAAGTATTTTGTATGGATGATATATATATATATATATTTTTTTTGATTTTGGCTATTATATATACATGTGTTATTTTGATGGTTTGAAATGTGTTCTTGTTTATGTTTGCATGGATTAGTATAACATAATTTGTAGATATATCTGATGAATAGATATACATGTATGACATGGTTTAGATCTATTATCGTGTTGTGGTATAAATGGATTGTAGAATAGTGTTATGATTGTATTTCCAATGTGACATGATGTGATATCAAATGTGATTTCGTAATGAATGTATGTAGAGTAAGTGTGATACTATGACTCGATTTTGAAATGCATATGGGATGAATGCAATAAATGTAATTTGATATGAAATGCATGTAGGATGAATGCATAACTATAATGTGTATCAAATGTATCTGACATAGATGCATGTATGCATGTATGGACTTACTGAAATGCACCAAGGAAGCACTTGTATCATGGCATTTACCTGTATGGATGCTATCCATTCCATGATTTCAGGGTCGATGGATAATGTAAGGCATGTGTAATGGTTTTGACTAACATAGTTATGACAATCAAATCTCAAACCCTTAGCTATACAAGTTTTGTGGCAACTTATAACATGATCGGGCTGGTTCAAAATCTATCTTGGACCTATGTGTGTGAATGTGTAAGGTTCATTTATCCATTTTGAGGGAGGTAGGATTAACCCATTGTAGATGCTACCGGACTAGCTAGCTCATCCATCCACAATAGTGATCTCTACAAAAGCGAGATGCTAATGTAAGAGATGTGTTGTCACCTGTAAGATTATTCCACTAGTAGGCAGGTTTTTGGAATTATCCCATAGTGTTATGTTGAACCTAAGGACCAAAGGCGATAAGCATAACATGTGTGATATCAAGAGGTATTTCCTTTTGTTTTTTGCCCCTGTTCTAGTGTTAACCTATCTGATTGTGGTAGTGCTCTTTTCATTTCATTTCTTTTTTTTCTTTTTTTTTTTTCTTTTTTTTTTGTATGGGCGATGAAGTTTGTTTTCTACCCAGTTATTTAATTTTGCTTATGCTTGATCCCTTTGTTTATCCCCAGGTCGTATGTTGACCATGCAGGTGATAGGATGAGCAGGGGATACCATTCGCTAGATGGCGATATCTACTCAAGATGTCCTCTTTCCTAGGCTCAAAATTGTTAATGTGTAACCTATTGTGAGTGATTCATGAGAGAAGTTGAACCAGCCTAAAATACCATAAGAAGAATGTACAAGACTCAGTAGCTATGGGTGACACTTGATTGCCTAAACTATAGAGTAGTCAAAATTAAACATGACACCTATGTATACCCTGATCCTAAAAAGGGGGAATGGACATCCAGGTGGTGATGCTAACAAGTGCATGTATTATTCCTGCTGAGGCGCATTTTGGGGGAGAATGTACAAACATGAATTAAAATTTTAACTATAAAGCATATGAATATGTGCAATGAATGTAACTGTAAGTGATGCAAGTGGAGGAATGCGATATTTACAAGAAGAAAGTTATGTTGTGTAGAAGGAGAATTTTAGAAGAACCTATTTACAGATGAGTAAAGTATGTAATGATGACAAAAAGCGTGATGCTATGATCATGGTTGCCCAGCATGTGGGGTGTGTGTGTGTAGTAGATGTATAAGTTGTGAGTTGTATAAGTGTATGTAATAGTCACCAAGAAGAAGGAAGATGTGAGAGTGGAATGTATAAGTGGAAGAAGTGAGAAGAAATAGGCTTTGGTAACCAATCAAGGAAAGGGGATCACCAAAGACCAACAAAGATAGAAGAGAAGAAATGAATCAACATATGTAAGAAGTAGAAGAATGAGATAGAAGAAGATGAGTAACTAACACTACTATTGGGTGAAATGGCATAGATCCAGGTGGGAGAGGGATGGTGAAGTGATGACATGGCTAGAATTGCAGTTGGAGCCATAGTTGGAAATGTTATGAATATAGCGGGTGGGCACTATTAGGGTACTATAAGGTGGTAAAGTCTTAGGAGTGATGTAGTGCGGAGGACTGACAAGTTGGCTAAATGGAAAAGAATGCTCTGGTGATGGGGTACGCTCACCATGCAACATGTTGTGCACCAGGGTTTCGAATGATCTACACTCTTTGATATCATGACCTGGCTGGTGATGGTAGATGCAAAATTGATTCTCATTGTAATTGTATGGTTTAGGATGTGAGGGATCAATAGGTTGAATCTCAGGTAGGTCAATAAGACCCTAGTGCATGAGATGATGGAACATTTTAGAAAGGGGCGTATGTGGAATAGGCATAGGATAGACGTATGGCTCTACTGGAGGTGAGCGAGGTCTAGGTGAAAGATGATCTGGTAATGGAGGCATGGGTCTAGGTTTCGACATGGGTCGAGTTTAGGGTCGGGGAAGGGATCTACATGGTGGTGAGGATGGATGGGTCATGGGAGACTACCATGGGTGAATGTGGCAATGGTAGTGGCTCATCTACAACTCTAGAGCTTCGATATGGGAGATGAGATGTTGTATCTCATGGTGTGGTGGTGATGGTATTGGGGAAGGGGGTGATCGAGATTCCAAGGTGAATGGAATGGCTCGATGCATGGTAGAAAAAGGATAAGGCTACGATGAGGAAGCAACGGAGTGAAATGACTATGGTGATTGTAAAATTGGCTAGGGTGGTAAGCCTCATAGTGGTGAAGGTGGTGTCTTGAGGACCGGTGGCATAGGCGATGGCCCTAGGTGGTGATGCAAATGAGGAGGGATGTTTGCATGACCAGCTTGAGTAGCTTGGGCCACGTGGGCTTGCAAATCTTGGGCATAGGTAGACTCACCATTGGGAAGGGGAGTGGGTAGAAATGCAGGGTGAGGTTGATGAGGTGTGTATTCCCTATTAGGTGGGTGGTAGGATCCTATGGGATGATGTGGATGACTTGGAGGTGAATAGTGATGTCTGAGATCATCAGACGGATGGGAGGATGATCCTTGTGCTTGCGGTTGGGTGGATTCCTCTTTATCATCGAAAGAGGACATGGTGATCTGGCTATCACCAGAGTGTGGTGAATAGGATGAGCCTCGCTAGTGAGGGGAATGGTGTCGAGGTGAAGTGTGGTGACCTAAATGGGATGAATGCGAGGAGCACCTAGTATGAAGGGTGGTTGGTGGTCGAGCGAGATCGGCCGATGTAATGGGTTTTTCTTGTGGCTGTAGATGGTCCTACATGGTGGTAGGTGAGGCCGCTGTAGAGCTCTCCTGCTGATGATGTGAGTCCTGCAAAAGGAAAAACAAATACCCTGAGCATAAAAATGGTAGAAAGGTGAAATGTACATGTATAGAGAAATAATAAAGCAAAAATAACAGATTCACATGGTGATGTGCTTGGTGATTTACTTCTAACACTATGTGACACTCGTGATGGTGACTATGTTTATGAATCATGCATTGAAAGCACGAAGGTGCAAGATGTTGATGGGTTCAGGATCATTAAGGCCTTCAAGATTTGCCAGATGATATGCTCCTGAACCATATTTGTGTGTGATAATAAATGGACCCAACCAGTTTGGGATGAATTTATCATGCTTCTGGTGAGGTTGACTTGTGATTTTCTGGTTCTCCTTGAGAACCAAGTCATCAATATGGGTATTCATGCTGATGTACCTTACTATTGTAGGCATGAAAAAGGTGATCTTGATATACTCATGTGTGCTTGATGGCATGGATGCGACGTTCATCGAGGAGTGTTAGTTGATCTAGATGAGCTTGGCGAGCAGTGTCATCATCAATGAAATATTTCATGGATATCCATAAAGAGGGTATCTCAAGCTCAAGGGGCATGATAGCTTCTGCCCCGTAGACAAGTGAAAAAGGTGTTGCCCTAGTAGGAGTATGAATGCTCATATGATATGCCCACAAGGCTAGGGGTATTTGATTATGCTAGTCCTGATGAGATTCTGCTATAGTTTTATGAAGAATAGAACAGATGGTTTTGTTAGTGGCCTCTACCTAGCCATTTCCTTGAGGGTAATATGGGGTTGAAAAGCTATGGTGTATGTGAAATATATCGTATGGCCCCATTGGGAGAAGGGCCACATGGACTGGATTGGTTGAAGTGCTTGGGATGGTAAATGTGTTAAGTTGGCATGTTGTTGGCATTTGATGCAATGTTTGACATACTCACAATAGTCTTGCTCCATTTTAGGCCAGTAGTAGCCCATACGAAGAATGCGTTTGGTAATCGCCATGCCATTGAAATGGCCACCACAAGTGTCATCATGGGTTTCTTTTACAACCCACTACGATTCTTGAGGTTCTAGGCAACGTAAGAGTATACCATCATAGCTACAATAGTAAAGGATGTCCCCTAGCAAGGTGTAGTGGATCACTCTTTATTTAAAGGTTTAGCATTGGGCATGGGGCAAATCACATGGTAGGAAACCTAGTTTGATGTATTCCTTGATCTGTGAGAACCATGGGTCATGAGGTTTGGTGTTTACCATATACCAACCATACTATGGGAAGTGTTATTTAATATGATATATCATTCATTAAAATAAGTTTTGATAGCATCGAATGTGGCTTGACATTTTTCATCCCATTTACAATATACTTCTTTTTTTAGGAGATGATTGAATGGTTGGCATTTGTCTTATAATTGTGCTATAAATCTATGAATAGAGGTAATCTTGCCCTAGAGGCTGTACAATTGCTTTAAGGTGGTAGGAGGAGGCATCTCGATGATGGATTTCACTTTACTAGGATATAATTCAATGCCTCATTGGGAGACAATGAATCCTAGTATTTTTCTTGATGTAACACCGAACACACACTTTTTGGATTGAGGCACACGTTGTGTTCTAGTAGTCGATCAAAAATCTGACAAAGATCTTCGAGATGGTCGACATATTTCTTTGATTTGGCTATGAGGTCATCTACATAGTCTTCCATATTTTTGTGCATTAGGTCATGAAAGATGTAGGTCATGGCTCATTGATAGGTTGCCCCAGTGTTTTTAAGGCCAAAGGGCATGACCTTGTAGCAAAAGGTCCCCAAGGGTGTTGTGAAGGAAGTTTTGTGTTGATAATTTGGGTTGATCCTAATTTGATTATATCCAGAAAATCCATCCATGAGGGAAATCATTTCGTGACCTACGATGGAGTCAATGAGGGAATCAATGTTGGGTAAAGGGAAGTTGTCTTTGGGATAAGCTTTGTTTAGGTCATGAAATTCTATGCAAACGTGAACATCATCGGATGGTTTAGGGACAGGGACCATGTTGGATACCCACTCGGGATAGTCAATGGGTATTATGAAATCAATGTCTAGGAGCTTTTGGAGCTTGAATTTTACTATCAATGCGATAGTTGGATGCATGCGTCACAACTTTTATCTTACTAGTTTGGCATTGGGATCTAGTATAAGATTATGCACTACTACGATAGGGTCAAGTCCCGACATGTCTTTGTAAGACCATGCAAACACTTTTATATACTTGCGTAGGAAGTTCGTGAAGGTGATGCACTCCTCGGGTGAGAGGCTAGCGGCTAATTTGAGGATGTGTGGATTTTTTGGATCATCATCGATGTCTACATCGATCATGTCCTCGATGAGCATGTGAGATCCGTGCACAACTATTCAAGGATAGGAATGAGATTGAAGTCATCAATGGCCTCACTAAACTCGTACTCATCATCTATGTAAATGCTCGTGTGATGGACTTGAGGGGTTTGGGAAGACATGGATGAGGAAGGGGTATTTGCTGCCCGTAAGATGTGAGGAGAGAGAAGAAAGTCTCCAAGTGTTGGTATATGTGAGATGTGTGCGAGATCGATAAATTTTGGGTTTGGGGTATCGTCTCAAATCTGTTGGTGGTTGTAACAGAGGGGAGAATGTAAATCTACCTCAACCATGTTAATCGATGTTGTAGGTGAAGTAGGTGGGGTAGAATCTAGTGATGGAGGTTGGATAGGTTGTGTGCATCCTAAGAGGCTCAAGGGAGGCCATAGGATGACTGGTGGTGAATGAGGACGAAAGGTTGTTCTCTATATCTATCTATGTATAGGCGAGAATATAGGTAGGTATATCGGTGGTGGGTCAGGTAGAACCAGGTTTGACTCTATAGGTGGTGGATCAGACGGGAGTGCATCCGACTCTATTGGTGGTGTAGCCAGAGATAAGGTAGCAAAGTGTTCTGCCAATCTCTGAACATCACAGAACAAGGAGGTATCGGGTGTAGGATATTCTTGGAAGAAATCATAGGGGACGGTGATGGTTGATGTGGGTGAAGGCATGTCTTCTAGCATGTCCATATCAATGTACTCTTCCAAGGTGTGTGTTGGGCATGGAGGAGGATGCAAGGATAGATCTTGGATCTCATATTCTAATGTATAGATGGTGGTTGGGCGATAACCTAGACCAGTTTTGTCGGTAGGTGATCGGACACGAGGGTTAATGGGTGTACGTAGGCCTTGCTCATAATGACCTAACCCAAACCCATGCCAATGAAAGCATTGTAGGTAGCGCAAGGCAAATTGAGGGTTGGCTAGGTGTGTAATTGCATCACCAGAGCTAGATTATGGTGGTGAAGAAGTTGGTGAGGGGATCAAAGAGTCTACTCCTACATACACAAAGTTGGTGTGGTTTTTAGGACTTCCTAACTGTATGACGATTCCAATAGTCAACACCGAGGCTGAGGGATGGCAAAAATCTTAGGTAGATTGGATAGGGGTGTCACATACGTGGGCGTCACGTACATTATAGTCTCCTAGGCCATTGTTTGTCATGAATATGGATATGCATGGTGTGGCACGCTCTGGTGATTGGGGTGGCGTATCCGAGTCAGATGAGGAAGGAGAAAGTTGGGATTCCCTAATGGTGGTAGTTGAAGGGTGTGAAGGTTCATCCGAGCTGGGTGTTGGTTGTTTGGGTTCATGATGTTTGGTTGTTGTGGCTTGAATAGGCTGTTTGTTCTACGTAGGGGATGGCATCGATGTAGGTGCAGGGATGCATGGAGACATGAATGTCTTAGGTTTTGGTCAAAAGGGAAGAGGCGGTGTCTACGGTGTAGGAAGGATAGGGGCTTCCATATGCGAGGGTGGAGGAGGTAATGTAGTTGGTTGTGTGATGGGTGGCAATGGTGGTTGCGACACCATGGGTGGAAATTGGAATGGTAGAGGTTGAGAGGATTGTGGAGGCCATGAGAATGGTAGTGAGGAAGGTATGGTATCAGTTTTAGGTCCCTCGATAGATGATGCTAATGGTGCAGATATCGAGGCTTGTGTTGTTGATGAACATTGGGATGTTGGGGTGGAAATTGGAGAGGATACCGATGCTCCTATTGACTGGTGAGAAGATACAAGGAATAGTTGGGAAGATGAGAATGAAGGTGCAAGGGGAAGGTCTACGACATTACAAAACTTAAAGGGGTCTCCATCGGCTGGGACATAGTGAACAAGTCCATTGTGGACATACTTGAGGCAATGATGCAATGTGGATGGGACACACTACATGTCTCTGATCCAAGGGTGACCAAGGAGAATATTGTATTGCATTTCTCCTTGAATGATGTGGAAGAGGATGGGGATCATATGGATGCCTACATGAATGGGTAGAACTATGGATCCTATGGTAGGTCTCATGGAACCATCAAAAGCATGTAGGTCTAGGGAAGGTGTGGTGAAATATGCTGGAGGGAGGTGTAGGTGATGCAGGGCTACTATGGATATGATACTGATGGATGAGCCCATGTCAATGAGTACCCACTTGTAGGTAATATCATTGATATTAGCTTGTATGTGGAGGGGAGGGTCGGCTCCTTCACCAACGAGTTTCGTTATCTCATGGTCATGGAAGCTAATTGAAGGTTGAAGGCATCGTGGGATGTTCCCTACAAAATTGACAAAAGCATTTGTGTCATGTGTCTCTAAGTCAATGGAACGTAGGATGTCATTCAATGCCTCACGATGGGGTTGAGATTATTGTAGGAGGTCGAATATGGATAGTCATGTGGGGGCATTGCATAGTTGATGGGTTAGACTACCACGGATGGTAATCACATTTTGAGGTGGTGGTGGTACGGTATTAGGCATTTGGGGTGTTTGTGGGGATGTAAACTGGATAGGGGGAGAAACAATAGGTGTTGTCTGGGGTGATGGGTACCATTGGTTTCTCGTAGTAAGGTTGATCATGCCTACTACTCCACATGATGGAGGATCATGATGGACATTGTTGACTTGGTGAGGGGGTGCTGGAGGATTATTTGGAGGTCTAGGGGAATTGGGTCCTCTATGATCTGATAGAGGGTTTTGGAAAATTCCTAGGTTTTGGTTCTATGGGGCTAAAGGGTTTGCTACCTAAATAATGCCCCTATCGATTAGGTCTTGAACTTGCCCCCGAAAGGAGTGACACGAATCGATATTATGGCCATGCTACCTATGAAAGGGATAAAAGAGCTGCTCATTGTAGTCATGAGATTTAGGTGCATTTGGATCCAATGGGTGGATCTCGGGTAGAACGAGATGGTTACCCTCATACAATCTATGGAATAGGGTTGGTAATGGTTCAGATAAGGGTGTAAAGTTGCATGGTGGACCCTATGGGTGCATGCCATGGTATTGTTGTGGTCGAGGTGGGGCAGGCGCATTAGCTTGGAGTGCTTGTGGTTGCGGTGTATAGGGTGGAGGAGTCGGTACTAGTGCTAGGGTAGCAGTTGTGACTTGGTTGGTTTGTTGTGGTCATGGGTAAGGTTGATTCGATGTGGGTCTATTGAAGTGGAAGTTGGAGTTATAGTTGGTTTTAGCTCTCAACTTAATCTTCCCAGATTGCACCTTAATATCTTTGATCACTTTTGCTTGTGATATAGCATCTTCAAAAGTACGACTTTGGTGAAGTTGGAGGGATGTGGAAATGTGTTTGTGGTAGCTCTTGGAAAAGAGTGTCACAAGCTCCGAGGTGGGGAGGCTATGGGTGAGATCATGAATAATCACTCTCCATATAGAAACAAACTTAGTAATGGGTTCATCATCCACCTATCGTAAGGCGTAGACATCAAAAAATGTGGTCTTTTTCTTGATGTTGATGGAAAAGTGCTCTAAGAAGGAATTGGCCAGTTGTTCAAAGGTGTACAGGCTATGGCATGGTAGCATGTTGTACCAATCCAATGCTGGCCCAGTGAGGGATAGGGAGAAGGTACGCAACATAAGAGGGTTACTACTATGAAGCTGGTAACAGGATGAGTGGTAGTTGCTCACATGTTCTCTGGGATCTTCCTTACCTCTATACTTGTCAAATTTTAGTATTTCGAAGTGATAGGGATAAGGAGGGATAGGGACTGATGGATGTACTAGCTCATTGCATAGTTCATCATAGCAAGGCTTTTGTGGCCCATAGCTAGAGGTGCGTAGGTTCAACATTTTGACTTCATCTCACAAGAGTTGAAGTTCGGGTGTCATAGGAGTTGAAGGTTGGGCTATGGTAGGCTGACCCTGTGGATGTGGTGGATATTGGTATTGTTGTTCTTCACAATACTATGGGGAATACTATTGTGCCTGATCATGATAAGGTGGGTACTGGGTGACATGTGTTGTCGTGTCTATGGGTACACTAGGTTGTGGGGTAGGTGTCTATTGAGGATAATAGTACTGTGACTGGGCAACATGCGGTTGTGGCATGGGTACTTGTTGGTTTGGAGCCTGCTGTACTAGTTGGACCATGGGTGGTGATGACCAAACTAGAGGAGGCATAAAGAAGCTAGGTGTAGCTGGTGGTAGTGTAGGTGTCGGTGCTACTGGTGCTAGGGGTGGTCAAGACGAGGTATCAAAATATGGGATCTGTCTCTGCCCTAGAGGGTAGGAAGTAGGGAAGCTAAACTATGTGGAATAATTTGGTTGAGTAGGTGCATAAGCTATTGGTGTCGGTCCATAGGTAGGATGGATATGGGTAGTGGGAGCCTAAAAAGGAATAGGTGGTGGTATCCTAAAGGTCATCGTAGGCAAAGGTGGCTCCAAGGGTTGGGCGTCATGCACTCTGGATACCTGGGAGATAGGCGAGAAAGCTGTTGAAAAGGTGGGATAAGCTACCGAGGTAGGAGCTTGGGTTGAGGGGAAAGTGTAAGTGTACACTCCTGCTTGGGTTTGCACCTCTTGCTCCTGAAGAGGCTGTTGGGAGGTACCCTCAGATATGGTGAAGAACGGCTCTTGGGAAGAGGATGGTTGGTACTCTTGTGAAGAGTACGGGCGTGAGGTTTGAGGGAATGCTTGTGGTTCCTATTGGGTAGGGATCTATTGTGCAGTTTGGAAGGATGGATTATGGCTTCCTACAGTGGATGAGGATGGGTCAGACACCATTCCTACGATAGGGGTGAATGATGCGACCTCAAGATGGGTACAGTTTAGAAGGGAGGAATCATTCTCAAACAGGGATTGAGATAGATTCTAGAAGAAGGGATGTGCAAAGGTGGGTGACGTAGGCATGACCTCCTCATCTATGGTGAAGGCTGGAGGAGATTGTCCTGGTGTTGTGTAGATCACATGGTCATAGAACGTGGTCGGGGGATTAGGTGAGGATGGGGCTAAAAAGAGCGGGTAATCCTCTATGAGTGAAGTAGCGAGAATTTCACTCAAAGTTGATGTCTCCTCATGAGGCATCATGTGTGTGAATTGTGCATCGGATTCTATGCATGAATCAGATGTGTCTATAATCCTCTCCTTCATGATCGAAGGAGTAAGAGTGGACTGACTAGAGGAAGGGGGAGGCCATTCCTCCATAGAGCATGATTGCTCACGCGCTCTACTACGGGTGACCACAGGCATAGTGGCATGTGTAAAAGGGGTTTTTAAGAATAAACCCTATGTGATGTAGACTCAACTGTGTCTACTATGAGTGTGAAGTAAGTGGCATGTTGTGTGTAGAAAAACAATATATAGTGTGGTGTGTTGAGACCGATCTGTGATCATGCAAACAATGGTAGACCGGAATCAATTCTAAATGCTGAGAAAATAAAAGTGTTATGTTCGTTTTGTGTGTTGTAATGTTGATACTCCCTATGTAGAATCATGGGTAATGGAGTGAATACTCTAGAAAATCAGGAATGTCGTCAATAACAAACCTCCTACAACACCCAAATATGCACAGGATAGAATGGTACCACAACGTGCGAATGGTGACCTATATGGAAGGTGCAGTAAAATGGTATCCTAAAGGGGTGGAACTCACTATGCTGAAGCGAGTTCACAATATCCTCTCATGAGAAGAGGTGGCACTATCTGAGACCTACTACCGGCATACCCATGCTTTCGCTTCACCCTCGGGCGGGCTTAGTCAAGAATGATAGTTACCAATTCCACAAATTATACAAGCCTTGTGGATGAAGGTGCTAATCCTGTCCCACTCTGTAGGTAACCGCTGGTGATGAAATCCAGGGCCCAATCACAAAAGTGGGGGATTTTCCGATGATGAAATCCAGAAAACCGCTCCTATGGGGCTGCTAGGTGTCTAGGGGGTGAGCTGATGGAGAGTGAAACTCGATCCACACCAGTCTTGAGCGATGGATTGGGGATGAAGTCCAATCTCACCACTTGTTTAAGATACCACGTGAGTGTGTGTGGGTTTGTGTTTTGCTAATGGTGTATGCAAGATAAGAAACTAACTAGTTGCCTTTTCAAAAGAAAACTAATCCTAATGCCTTTTCGAAAGCAAATGATTAGATAGCTTAAGATATTTGTAAAGAAATGAGCTAGTCTAAATGCCTTTGTGAAGCAAACTAATCTACTTTGCAAAACATAGAAACATGCAATCCAAATGTGTGTGGAGTAAAGGGGATTATGAAACCCTAATTTGAACTTTCGAATGCAAAAATTCTTTCAAAAAATGGAAGAGGGGATTAGAAACCCTGATTTCACTTGAGAATGTAAAGTTCCTTTTAGCAATGGAAGCTATGAGTGAAGGAAGAACAACTTAGGCTTATGCCATATGCAAAATAAAAAGACAAATGCAAATTTATTTGAGAAATAAATTTTATACACTTGTTGGAAAGTTGCAGGTCCTAAAAATTTTAGAAACCCTAATTCTTTAACCACTTTGCAATGAACCCAAAACTAGGCCTAGTAATGGTCATTCAACTAGTCAATGTATTTCTACTTCCAAAACTTGCAACAGAGGTAGCAAAAATGAAAATACCTGCATTATGATGCTAAGGGGGGTTTTCTTGGCCCCTGAAAAGATCACCCCAACTGATTTGGGGGTTTTTGAGGTGTCTGTGCTCAAATCGCGACCCGGGTCATGAATTTGACCTAAATCGTAGGGTGGGTCACGAATCAGGTTTAGAGGCTTCAAATCAGAGATCTGATGGCCTAGGATGATTCCTAGGGCTTTGGAGGCTTTAGTGAAACATATTTTTGGTACCTGCAAGACACAAAAATAGAGGATAATGTCATATTTATAAGAAAAATGAATCTAGCACTATCCGTTGTGGGGGTCCCATCGGGCATGCCAGAATGAAACGACCAAAAGTTGAAATTTGATCTAACAACAAGTAATAACACAAGTCATTCAGAAATATATGCTTTATTCATTATAAATTTGGTATAGGTTACAAATAGGGTGAATTCCCATTTTTCCTTTCATGAATAAGCAATATAGGCCTGATGCCTCCTTCTGATGTCCCTCAGTGTAGGTGGGCTTCTTTGTATGTGGGCCACCATTGGGTTGTTTTTTTTTGGTGTTCTTCTCCTTCAAATCTGCTGAATAACCTAAAAGAAACTTGCAAGAAAGGGTCAATACGTTGGGGGCTTGCCTTAGTCAGGCCCCATATTTATAAAGATGAAATGACTATAAAACCATAACAAAAACTGAAATAAAATATGCAGAAGGTAATAATATGCTAAAACAGAGCTTACCTCCCAAATCTGGGGTGATTTGGGGCCTGTAGATGCACTTCATGACCCGGGTCGCTAATTGGGGCCGGATTCATAGGGCAGGTTGCAAATTGAGCTGTGATGCTCCTCTGGTAAAATCTCTTTGGTAGATCGGTCCTAAGGTAGCTGGGGTGCCTCTGTATGCTATTAGAATCCATTTGTGCTCTCTGTAAATTGACTATCTAATGTTCGCTTTCCATTTCTATAGAGTAACTATACTTTGTTGAATTTGGGAATCAAACTTAATTAGGGGTTTGGGACCCATTATTTATAGGCAAATGCAAGGTGCAGGGGGGTTAGATAGACTAAACCTAGGTTTGATTTTGACTAGGGTTAGGTTAAGAAATGCTATGTGGCAACATCACATTCCTTATGAGAAATATCTCATCCTCACACATGTGTGAGGATGGATTAGGGCTAATCCTGATTAGGAGGTGCTTAAGCCAATTTAAACATGATTAAAGAAATATCTCAACAAACCCTAATCTCACACATGTGGGAGGATTTGATTAAGGCTAATCAAGATTAAGGGTTCTTTTAATCAAATTTACCCTAAAAAGTGACTTAAGTGAAGTCAACATTAAATTAGAATTTGGTAATTGACTTATTAATTATTTTGGCCAACTAATACCCCGTGGGGGCCTTAATTGCATGTGAATAGACCGTCAAATGATATTTTGATGTGTCGAATGTAATTTGGAAGGCTTATGAGGGTTTAGGACCTGAAATTCGGTGAAGTAGTATATGGGAGTCTACACGATACTATGACAATCTATGGTGATCTACGCATGACTACAATCATCTACGCATGACTACGCATGACTACAACAATCTACGCATGTCTAGGATGATCTACAATAGTCTACGCTAGTCTACGATAGCCTAGGGGTATCTAGGATGGCCTATGTAAACCTACAAGTGTCCAGAAGGATCTACAAGTACGTAGGTATAGCAGTGTGCGACTTTTGGGTGTCTACAATAAGCTACAGCCAATTATTATATCCAAGCATAATAGAGATAAAAATATTATTCTATAGTTGTATATATTATAAAAAAACTCATGCACATAGTCCTCTAGTTAAAAAAAATAAAATAAAAATTAGGACCTTTTTTTTAACATAAAGAATAATTTATATAAATATCCATTCGACTAGTAAATTATGTGCTAGTAACTTGTTAATAAATCTAGTATAACATAAAAAGTTTCTCTTCAACATCGTATCTCACCAACAAGGTAAATTAAATTAATAATGAATTTTATAATAAAATACAAAGTAATATCTGCTATTTTTTCACTTACACATTACATGGTAGATAAAAAACATATCAAAATATGTGTCTTTCAACACCAGTTATGAAGTGGGACTTCTAGAGTCATCTAAGTATCCTTATAGCAAATTCATTTCATATCACTCTATGGTTCTTCTTCCCTTAAACTAAATATTAGCACTCTAGCAAATAAAAATATTTAACAAATATTATACTATATCTAGGTACATAAATGATGCCTTTACACTAGTTTAGGACTATTGTATTACACATACGTCTTGTGCTCAACATTCACATATTATGCCTTTAGTCATGACCAAAATGCAAGGACCAAAATGAATACTCAATTAAATTATCAAACAGACATCCTACATGTATTACATTGCCCAATATGTTCAATCTTAATATATATCATACATTTCAATATATTTTTCAATATACAATCTTTGATTACATATTCAAGATACATCTTAGGAAGTATATGCCATTTTGGATCATCACTCTTAAATTCAATTTTACAATATGGTTAATAAAGTATTCACAAAAAATAATATTTGAATTTGGCTGAGAGCAACAATTTACACATGTATAGTAGAAATACATGTTTATGCGAGTTCTATTAGCTATAATAATTTTTAATTAATAGGATTAATTTGATTATTACTTACTATAGTAAGAAATTTATCTTATTTAACTAATAAATCATATAATCCATGTAGAATATACATGCTCAAGTACATACAACCAAATATAAGAAATACTAAGTCATGAGTACCCAAGCGATCAAAAGTCTTTAATAACTAGGGGATTTACTCGTGTTGTTAAAAAATACATTGCTAGTTTATGGCATTCACTCATTCAATCAGGACATTTTATGAAGAAATACTTCATTTCATAATTTTTAATCACTTTGAATAAATTTACTATCAAAAGAAAGACATGATTTATCCACTTAAGGTAAATTCCATTCTCATACCATCACACATAAATTATTACACCCTCTGTGTATTATCTATTTGAGATGGCCAAATTAGGAATATAATTTAATATTTTACATCTATGAAGAGGGAGAGCATTATTAGGGCAATTTATCACCAAATTATCGAATTCTATCGAGGAAATCCCTCAATTATTTCCCCTATTTAAGATGATTGACCCTTTTATGAGAAAAACTAGACATTAGGCACCAAAATGACAAGTGAATATCATGGTCATGTAATTATATATATATATATGAAGTTATCATAAATCATACAACATACTAATAGTCACACATTCATGCATTCAATAAATGGATGTTCTTTCTACATCAAGTCACCTTAAATCATACAGTTGATAAAAGAGTATTCCAACTACACATAGTCACCATAAATCATGTATCTATGCAATGAGTTTCTATCCAGGTGAAGTATTCATAAATAATGCAATCATATGAAAACAATAATTATAATAATTATAGCTTAATGAAGTTTTTTTATACAATCTACATGATCTATACCACAAGGTTCAATTTAGCACATAGCCATACTATGTAGCATTCCACCCATTTTTCCCAATCACTTAGGCCTATATCATGAGACCTTCTTGTTAGATTTTGATGTAATGAGCACTAGGAGATAGCAATCACAAGATGCAAAATAATATGAAAGAAATTAAATCTGCTAGATGACTAAAATATGTTGTAAATAGAAATAACAAAATAATACAATGTAGCTATGGAGGAAATGAACACTCCATTAATAAAGCTACTGAACTGCATTATACCCGTCACCAATGGATGGTGATCTACATAGAATTGTACTATGCTCTAAGCTACACTATTTGACTATGTCCCCCAACTCTATATTTGTATTACAATGAGGTCTTTCTTATATAGTAAAATAGGTTCCTTGGCCAACACTCTACCTAGTTGTACAAGGGACAATTTGCACATTGACACTTGTGCATTTTTTACATTGCATTAAGTAACTAGATAACTTCCCCCTAAAGTAATCTACTGTCCTAAGTATGTACCTTGGAAGATACATTTACATGACCCAAATGATGTAATATAATCTATTTCTAATGCCCCCATATATTACATTATTTGGGTATTGAAGACTTTAGTCTTCAACATGGATCCCTTTTCCTTCATCCTAAACTTTGTACTCTTCTTATGCATTTTTTATATTCGTTTTTAGCAAATAATATGTGTCTTCATATGATGAAAAGTATATTGTAGCTGAAGCTAAAGGTTCCTCTTTCATTGGATGATATTTTGATTGTTCAGAGCAGTCTTGATCTAGTTCTTTTTTTGTTGCTTCAGTCTTCATGTCATGGTCTCTTGTTCTTTTGCATTATTTATTCCTTGATGTCATGTGTCTTTGATGGACCATTGGTCTCATAATATTGCATGTCTTGAGTGGATCGTAATTGGTTCTTCTTCTTTCCTTTGTATCTATGTAAGACCTATTTCTCTATCCATAAATATCAACCTTGAGATCAATGTTAGTAGATCCATTTGAAATGCTCAATGTTAGTAGATCCATTTGAAATAAGTTTATGAAGATAATGGTTTATTCTTTGAAGTAATATTATTTCATAATATTTATAGTACCTGTATTTGAAGTGACAAGAGAAATATGAGTGATTTGTTCCATCACAATATTTGCATGGATGGAAACTCCAATAATTGGTCTTTTCATGACCATATTGATTGCAATGAGTGCACAATAGATATGATCTGATAATTTTGTAATCTATCTTAGGAATATCATATTTGTCTATTTCCTTGATAAGACCTTCTAACCATATGTGCACAATTGAAGCTATTCCTTTTTTAATAAAAACTTGTTGATCAACCTTTTCCTATTTTTGGTCATTAGATTCATTGAATGAATCTTTCTTCACATAGTTGTTGATTTCATACCTTATTTTGCATTGTATTGATTCTTTATTTTCTTTTTCATTTTCATCATTGTAGTTCATCAATTTTTTTATCCATATTCATTATCCACTTCTAAGAGTGTTTCTTAGCATGCTAGTAGTAATTTGTATAGCCTAAATTCTTGGATATATAGTAGTCTACCTATATTAATCCTTAGAGATAGTATATAAGCTTGATTTTATCAAACCTTTATTAATCCTTAGGTTCATAGAATTCCTTGTGTCTCCCTAGTAATGAGAGTATGAACATTTAATTTTAAGTTTTGAAGAAAGCTTATATCTTCCCAACTTGATAATATTTGATATATATTATTATTATCAAGTTTTATAGAATGCCTTATGACTCCCTAATTATTTTGGAGTATGATATAGTGCCTTTGTAAAGTATAGTTCAATTTCAGTTGATTTTGTATAGTTTTTGTAAAGATAAAAAATCAAATTTTCTAACCCCTTATTACTCCTATTGAACTAAGCACTTTTCAATTTTTAAGAGGTAATAATTTTGGATTTCTTTTGTCCCTTTTGAGAAATTTTAAGACAAGAAAATTATAAATTTCCAACCTTAACAAAAAAATCTTAATAACCTCTTTTGTAACCCTTAGGGTTTTATTCAAGTGTTTCTAATTTCCAATAACCTAGTTTGATGTTATAACCCTTATCACTCCCAAATTTGAAAAATCATAAAATTAGAAAATTAATAATATTTGCAAAATATTAAAGAATTTAATCCCAAGTAGAATTTCTTATTTCTCCTAGGTTAAATTGCAAATATTATTTCAATTTGATAAGTTATCCCTTATGGTTTTTGCTTTCAAAATATAAGAATTGACCTTAGCTTATAACCCTTATATCTCCCTAAAGTGAAAGTAATAATAAATGGTATTTAAACCTTACCTTTGAATGTTGTATCACCACACTATTTGGCACATTTTTCAGTTGAATATAACAACACTTTAATGTCCTCCTTTGGCACTAGAAACAATGCTTATGCTTTGGAATTTCCTATATTTAATGCTGGAACATAGGTGCTACAAATATGGAGAGGTTTGACCTTCAAGACCAGGAGCTTTTAATTCTTCCTCTTCCTTCCTTCCATGCACGCTTTGCTATGCTTTGACTACACTTTCCAATGCTTGATTGCTTTGGACTTGAGTACCTTTTTATGGAAGAAATATCTTGAACTTTGTGACAAGTGTCACATCCATTACGTATGAGTGCTCCACCTTTCTTAATGTACCAATTTCCTTCTTTAACACTTCTTGGTCACTCTGTAATGTATGAGCACTCATGTGGGCACTTGTGTGAGGCTTGTGGAAGATAACAAGTGTCACCACTTTCTTGATATTCCATGTAACTCCTATGTGAGGTTTCTTGAGCGTTGAGAGATGAAATGGCACCTTAGAAAGTTTATGCCAAGTGGTATTCAATCTCTCTACATGAATTCCTTTGCTATAATGCTTCAAAGTATAATATTATAACTCCTTTCGTATGCATTTCCTTAGCTTGCTTTGTTTCTTGGACAACAAGTAATCTTTTCTTTTTTAGGTGATATGATGAGGCTTCTTTGTAGATGTAATATTCTACCCTTTGCACCATGTAATTAACCCTATAATGCTTTGGATTTGAGACTCATCAAGTCTCAATATTTAATACTTTTATTTGTGATTTTGGTTAGTTGTCTTCTTCTCTAATTTTTGGAGGATTCTAACATGTTTTTGTGGCTTCACTTGGCCACTAAGTGTTGCAGATTTTTATGCACTAATAGTGTCTTTAGACACTTCCATAATTTTTTATTTTGTTCCCTTCTCAAGAACACAAAAAATAATTTTTGAGAGTAACAAAATAGTGCAAATTAATCTAATAAACTTTCTTTTAATGCACTAACAATTTTACGTTATCACTCCAATCAACTCTCAAATCAATTCACTTAATCAATTTACTACAACTAATCAAGAGTATTATGAAATGAATCTTCAAGAGTTATTTTACAATTTCACTACAATCATTATTGTAGGACTCAGTATTCTTTTTATTTTTCTAAATTATATGATAGGTAGTTTATAGATTTAATACTAAAATCTAATAAACTTCTAATTAATGTGTAAATTAACCTTAAAAATAAATTTTCTATTTTTGGACTTTTTGAAGACTGTAATCCAAATTTTCTTCTTCTTGCAACTTTAATCTAAATTAAGGTGCTATAAAAAATCTGATAAGTAATCAAATTAACAAGTTTATTTTCACCAAAATTTTCTTACCTTTTTAAATCTTTTGCAGTTCTTTTGTCACTTCTATAGAGGATGTGAATCTTGGTGTCTAAGATCACCAAGTTGTTGCTTCGAGTAGGATCTTGCAACTTTTTGCAAAACTATCCTAAACAACTCCTTCACCAAAATATGATCTCAAACTTTCTTTTATGAGCCTAAGATTTTGTGGCTTATTCTCTTCTTGTGGCTCCTCCTTCTATTCTATATTTGGAGAAGTCTTTGTATCTAAATCGGTGCCTTCTTGCTATGAGAGGTAATCTTCAAATCTCCTATATTTGTTGAGCTTCTTTTATCTTCAAGTCTTCTTGTCAAATTCTGAATTTAAGTAGGATATTCTCAAGATTATAAATGTCTTAAGGTCTTCATTAGATTCTTCTTCTAGGATTTGGTACTCCTTGCTAAATTCTTCTTCTCATATTTGGCACTCCTTTCCAAATTCTCCTTCTCAAATTTGGAACTCCTTAACTAATTCTCCTTATCTTGGGCTTGTCAAATGGTGATGATTGTACCAAGTCCTTCACTATCAGGGGCTTCTCCTTGGTAGTGTATTTCTCCAGTGAGTTCTCCTTTGATGATTTCTTCAATAATTCTCTCCTAGACTTTTACTAGATGCTCGTTGAAACCTTCCCAAGGTCTTTGATCTTGTAGTTTTTATTGTTCTTCCTTGAGGCCTTCTCTTCAACCTTCTACTCTTGGAAGTATTGGTGGTAAGATCCGCTTCTAGATATCTGATTTAACTACTTTTGAATGTAACTAGGACTCTCCTAGTCCTTCTTCTTCTTCTAATATTGGAATTTCTTCAATGATATGTTCTCCTGATCTCTTCATTTTTGCTTCAGGTGTTGAGTTGATTCTGAAGAAGATACTCTTCCTAAATTCTTGTAGGAAGTTTTCCAACTCACTGAATCTTATTTCCTTGTAAAAAATATTAGTAATAAAATATTAATCTACTTTTGAATTAGATATTCTTTCGAATTCTTCTTTAGGATCAAGTCTTTTGGAGCATTTTCAGTATCTAGGCTTATGTGGCCTTTTCAATATCAAGGCTTCTATAGCATTTTTAGTATCAAGGCTTCTATAGCCTTTTGAGTATCAAGGCTTCTATGGCCTTTTCAATATAAATGCTTCTATAGCCTTTTTAGTATCAAGGCTTCTATGGCATTTTTAGTATCAAGGCATCTATGGCCTTTTTAGTCTCAAGACTTTTGTGGCTTCTTCTTCAAGGATTCTATGGCATTTTTTTCAAGTGTGAAGTTATTCAATCTAGCAATGGAGATCTTCAATATCCTGAATTCACCACAAATATTCATCAAAAGTCTTCTTTCATAGTATTCCTCTCTTGCACAAGGAACTAATATCTACATTATGAAGGCATGTTGACCTTCGGGCAATGAAATTGGAGTCTCTAGCTTTCTATTGTAGGAGTCCTGATCCTTTGAGAATTAATTTTTTGCAATAAAAGAAACTTTAGACAATAGTTAGAAAATTCCATATATCCTAGATGATCTTCACTAGATTATTTTTCAATCTAGTGGATTTAATGTTGAGTCCTAGTCTTCATGAGTTTTTCTTGCAACTCTACGGAAAAGACTCTAGTAAAATGTAATCTTAGTATTTTTAGAACTAGAATTTATTTCAGTCCCCACTTGGGCTCTCCCTAATTCTACCACCTAGACTCTTCTAATATTTTTTTACAGTGGTTGGTCCAATAGTGCATTAGGTTGACAAAAAACTCAATCTCAATAATAATGGTGGTTTTCCTATTGATCTGCTATGGCTAGATCTACGATGGCTCTGATACCACTATTATATTTTGATGTAACGAGCACTAGGAGTTAGTAATCACAAAATGTAAAATAATATGAAATAAAGTAAATCTGCTAGATGATTTAAATGTGTTGAAAATAGAAATGACATAAAATAATACAATGTAGCTATGGAGGAAATGAACACTCCATTAATAAAGCTACTAAACTACATTGCACCCATCACCAATGCATGGTGATCTACAAAAAATTGTACTATGCTCTAAGCTACACTATATATGTCCCCCAACTCTATATTTGTATTACAATGAGGCATTTATTATATAGGAAAATAGGTTCCTTTGCCAACACTCTACCTAGTTGTGAAAGGGACAACTTGTACATATACAACTTTCACATTGGCACTTATGCATTTGTTACATTGCATGAAGTAACTAGATACTTCCCCCTAAAGTAATATAATATCCTAAGTATGTACCATGGAAGAAACATTTACATGATCCAAACAATTTAATATACTCTATTTCTAACACATTTTAATCCATCCATACCCTCACTCTATCCCATGTCATCCACTCAATACACATAGAGTATCCTAGTAACTTTAATGCATATACATCATACACTCGTGCATATAAGTAGGGATATACATATTATGACTAACTCTTGGCTATCTCACCATACTAGTGGCATACTATTGCATCACCTAGTAGGTCCTATGTATTACCTTAATATTATTGTAATTAGCAACTTGCACATCAGTAATTCATGGGTGAAAATAGGGTATCAACAACAATGTATGCATTATCAATCATTTTTTAATATACGATATTAAATTATTTGTTGACAATATTTTATATATCATTATCTAAGTTTAAAATTAGGGTATCAGATAAAATACCAATAGCAATTTTATGCATCATTATCCAAGTGTGAAATTAGGATATCAAACAAAATTTCAATAGCAATTTTTGCATCATGGTTCCAATTTAAAATAGGGTATTAAATAAATTATCAATAGGACTTTATCCATTATTGTTTGAGTTAAAAAATAAGGTACCAAAAAAACAATCAATAGTAACTTAGACATCGTGGTGGAAACTTTGGAATTTTGAATAGAGGCCCAAGGTTCAAATTTTGTGGGGGGTATGGTTGTACACCATGCTTTGGTAACTAGAGTATGGTTAGGGATAAACATATATCGGGTAAACAATATTTGTCTTATATGGCCTATGGCCTTGTGGATATTAAAAACTACTTTACCCTTTTTAATCATAAATTATCAACAACTTGGTATAAGGCAAGATGTGTGCAACTATTAGCTATAGTAATTAATTAAAGCTTACCAATTTTGAAACCTCTTTTTGGATGCACACCAAATTGGATTATTTATAATATACTAGATGACCTCATGACCCTACTCCTACACAAATTTATATAGAATAAATTTATCATTCAACAAATTCACAACTAAAGTGAAATATCTTTAAA
Organism: Wollemia nobilis; assembly: GCA_028583015.1. Lineage (NCBI taxonomy): Eukaryota > Viridiplantae > Streptophyta > Pinopsida > Araucariales > Araucariaceae > Wollemia > Wollemia nobilis. Next base: position 291,606 of record JAQPPZ010000239.1, read on the forward strand.
GAAATATCTTCTTTAGTATGGTTCAAAGGGATATTTAATAAGAATAAAAATCAATATTCAACACCCTATGGGTGGTCATAGGAAAACATAAAAATAGAATGAAAGAACCCCATACATATTTTTATATAATTATTGTATAGGTATAGTCATATTTTTATCAATTTTACAAGCATGCCTAGTATTTTCTCATGGACGATAGCTTCTAGTAGGATATTAGTCAATATTAATAGTTAGATAAACCATTTAAGGTATCCCTATTAATTAACCTTGTTAATGATGATAAGGACTTAGGAATTTATTTTAATAAGCCTCCTTTTTATAATTTATATATGTGATTAACAATTTTGGGAAAGCCCAAGAATAATCAGTCATTCATATATTTAGCTAGCTTATGATTTAATAATATGTATACAAATAGGAATATCTCAAAATATCAATCATTATTGTGTTCCACTATGGCATGTCTCAAAGCTTTCAAGATTACATGCATTCAACTAGGCATATCAAAAAATGCATGTGTTCAACTAGGTAACATACCAAAACTCTTAATAATATAAGTATTCAAATAGAACATGTTCCAAAACTCTTAAACATTTTAGTATTCAACTAGCTCATGTCCCAAAACTTCATTCAATTTTTATGAACCTTTCTAGGGTTTCATTTCCAATCACACTAGTACAATTTTTCATAGGAGAAATCTTAACACCATCTATCCATCAAAGTAAGCTAAGGAACTATAAATACTACCTTCTCTATTCAAGGCTAGATTTTTCTTTAATATGAAGACTCACTTTTTATGTCATTGTGCCCTTGTTATTCAAGTTATAGACTATTGATATTTTTTATCTTGATCTAGATGTTCCCTAACCAAATGAATTTGTTGATTTTTAAATAAGTCTCTAATTCCCTTTTATCCATGAATCCATATTTTAGAAATATACTCCCAAAATATCATCTTATAAAAATAGGTAAGGTTCAAATTTAGTTTACAATACATTCTTAGGATTTCTAAATGTAGAAATGGGGTTGCATTCATCTTCTTTACAATTAGTATTTCCTTTTTGAATCATCAAGGCAAATTAATATACGGATGGTAATAAAAGACTAGGATTTTAGTTTTTTTTTTAGTATTTTTGGTAAGAAACTAATTTTTTTAAGCATAGTGAAGACATTACTCTATCCTTGGAGACATCCCATACTAGACCTACCATTTACCACCATTTATATTTAAATTAAAGTGCTTTACCATATAGACTAAAGTATATTATCATGGCATTGAAAGAATACTTAAATCCCCCTCTCATTACATATAAGTATTATTAAATCTTCACAATTTAATTATTTGGGATAAAATTCAAATTAAAAAATATTTTACTTTTATAAGTACCTTGTTATTAAACAAGAATTATTCAAGTAGTCATGCAAGATTCAGGTTAACGTAACATTCAATATCTATACTAGGATACTCATGGAATATGTTTTTAATGCAAGTCTATTCTTTATGTCAAAAACAACAACCATGCCTCAAAAATGGTAGACCGAGCCTCTTTCTCAAGTTGGATATGAACAAGGTGTACGATAGAGTGTCTTGGGAGTTTTTGGTGGAGGTCTTGCTGAAATTTAGCTTTAGTCTTACTTGGATTAATCTTTTAAGGTCTTGTTTCTCCTATGTTAAGTACTCCATTCTTATTAATGGATCACCTATAGGATAATTTTAGAGCTCCAAATATCTCCACCAAGGAGTCTTGCTCTCTTCATATTTATTCATTATTATGATCGAAGCTCTAAGTAGGTCCATTCTCATGGACCCCACTATTGAAGGTGTCAAGCCTACCCTCTCCATCAACCCAATCACACATCACCAGTTTACAAATGATATACTTATCTCCCTCTTTGCTTTTATGGTTCATGCCAACAAGATCAATAATATTCTAAATTTATTTGAAAGAGTGGTTGAGCAAAAGATAAACTATTTAAAAAGTATAATTTATTTTTTAACACTCCTCAATACAAACAAAATAAGATTACAAATTTTCTTGGTTGTGAAATAGCAAAATTCCTAAAAAATTACTTGGGTTTACCCCTGTTCAAGGGTAGGATGCAAGATAATATTTGAGATATAGTGGTGGAAATGTTGTAGAGAAGACTCACCAGCTAGAAAGGTGCATTGTTGATCCAATAAGAAAAAAATTTTATGGTCAAGTCTATCCTCCAAAGTATTCCCATTTATTTTATATCTATTTTCAAACTCTCAATAATTTTTTTTTATCCAAATTGAAATGCATTCAAAAGACCTTTGTCTGGGCTGGTACTAAATATCATAGGGAAATCCATTTGGTTTCTTGGAATCATGTCTACTCTAGAAAGGGATGTGGAGGATTGGGATTCATAAATATCCATATTATGAATGAAACACTAGTTATCAAGCATGGTTGGAAGCTTTTGAAGAAGGAGGAATCAAAGTGGACCAATATTATTATGGCCAAATACCTAAACCAATAAAGGAGATTTATAGTACACCCTCTTCTTGAGGAAGGCTCTTTATTCTAGTATAATTTACATAGATCTAAAAATACTCTACTCAAAGGGTCTCACTGGATCTTGGGTAATGGGAGATCTATATATTTTGTAATGAATCATGGCTTTTAAACTCTCCTCTATTTGAAGATCTCAACCTTGCACTAGATGAAAGCCTTACCAAGAGATTTAGTTGGATTAAGGTGGTTGATCTTATTGATTATGTTAGGGATAAAATATTTTAGAAATAAATTCCTTCTTCTAGCCTTAATAGAGAAGATGGTTCTACCTAGAATTCTATTCAAAGTCTTCTCACATTATAGGTTTTGAAATCTCAAGAGGTGGAGGATTGCATTGTATGGAAGAGGTAGAGCAATGGGACCTTCTCGGTCAAATCAATGTATTCTATTCTTGATGACCACACTCCACTTTGGATTCCCTCTTGCAATGTTTGGTTTAAGAACCTAATTTTGAAGGTGAATATTTTCTACTAGTTAGCTATTTTGAATAAATGTCTCACAACAAAAAACTTACATAAAAGAGAGATGATACTTCTTAATAGGTACTATATTTATGGGTCTACAGAGAAAACAATCACCCACTTGTTCGTCCAATATTAATTTTCCTCGATTGTCTTGAAGCTAGTTATCCACTCCTTGGAAGTGCAATGGATTTCCCCCTTTCTATTCTAGATATTTGCACTCAATGGCTTTCTTCTTTCAAGTACCATCATCTCTCCTAGTTTTGGAAGGTTTTGCTCCCTCACACCTTCTGGGGCATCTGGTGGGGGTAAAATCAGAGGACCTTTAGGAACACCAAAAGGGTCCTAGATGTAGATTATTTGAAAATTTTGGGAGCACGGTGGAGAATGTGAACTCCTATCTGCCTGACCTAGATATGGGTAGGTGTGATGAGGAGAATTTGGAACTTCTTGATTTTACCCCTAATTTTGGACCTACGAATTCTTTGCATTTCATATAGAGAGCTACTGTGAAATGGTCCCTACCCCCGTTGGGGTGGGTTAAACTTAATTTTGATGGGGCTCCAAAAGGGAATCTTAGTTCCAGTGGTGCTGGTGGATTTATTCAAAATGAAAAAGGTGACCTTGTCAAAGCTTTTATGAAAAATATTGCAATTCAAACTTCTCACTTTTTGGAAGCCAAAGCTTTACTTTAGAGACTTCTTCTTATTGAGACTATGGGCTTCCAAATAGTGATAGTGGAATGGGATTCATTGAACATTATTAATCTTATAAATGCGTCATCTCTACTAAGCTAGATGTTTGCAAACCAGATATCTGAAGCTAGCAGAATCCTTCTCTCTAGAGAGGAAGTGTAGATCCAACATATCTTTAGATAAGGGAACTCAGTAGTAGACTTAATGGTAAACTTGGATGTTTCCCAATAGGGGCTCAAGCATTGGTGCTCAAATTTCCCTCAAATCCTCTAGATAATAATAAGTAATGATAATGGATGATCCCAATCCCTGGTGGTGCCAATTTGATAGGCTTTTAACCTAGTTTCTTTTACACCCTATTTGTCTTGTTGACAAGAAGGTTTTGCCTTACTCTCAATTTTTTAGAAACCTAGGAGACTATTTATGAAAATGGGCCAAGGGCTTATTTGAATTTAAATCCTTTCCCATAATTTTTGGCACACCTTCCTTGGAATTATTATTTTTGGTGTCAAATAGTTGGTACAAGGTTGGTGTTGTTTCAAATGCATTAAACTAATGGTGTAGGCTATGGCCATTCCCAATGAATGCTGATTTGTCTATATTTTTTCTTAGTGGTGTTTGGATCACTATTTTTTTTTTATACATGAGGCCAAATTCCATAGAATTGTGATCTTGTGGGGTCTATTGTTAGAAATGGTTCAATTTATTTGGAGTCATGGGCTCATGTGGACTCCCTTTTTTTGCTTTTTGGGCTTCTAAACTACCACCTCAGGGCTTCCTCTAGTTATTTATGGTTTTCCTTTGAGCTTGATCCTATTTGGAAATCCTCTCACCATTTTTCAAGGATGGTTCTCCCTAGACATCATAGTGATATTGTTACATAAATTGATAGGATTGGAAACTACCACTCTATCCTTTGGAAATTATGGAAAAATGTTGGCCTTCCTCATGCTTTGATATAGTTTTATGTTTTAATACTCGTTTGCCTCAGTAAAAATAGAGGTCTTTGGCTTGAACCTGTATCGTATTGTTATAACGAAAGGGTGAAATTTTTGTGGCTCCAAGTCCCTTGGAAAATATTTCAAAAACTCTTTGAAGCTGGTTTTCAATGTCTACTTGGGTCTTTAAGCTTGCTCATGTAGTATGAGTTTCTTATCTCCAGTGTGATTTGCAATCAGGGGGATTCTGAGCTCTATTTTCTTGTTGGGTGGAGAAGCATTATGGGATAGCATTTTTCTCATAAACTCTATAAGGTCTAGATCGATCCTAGCATTCTGTTTATTGATGATGAAGTCAAAAAAATTGTGAAAATGGGGGTTGCAAAATTATATTCTATCCTTTCATGGACATCATAGGGGTTTATCCAATATGCTTGTGCATTTGTGGAGAATAGGTTAGGTTCAGGCCAGTGGTATTGAATTCTAGTTCTTGGTGGAATTATTAGAAGTGATTGGTCTATCTATTGATGGAGTTGTTCATAATAGGAAGAAACACTCCCTTAAGAGGTATTTGACCTTTTTTAAAGGAAATGGGAAATATTTTTTTATTCAGTTGGAAAAGTGCATTTTTGAAAGGAATGCTAACATTTTACATCAACATATATGGTCAATCATTGTCCATTTCATCAAGAAGGATTTCCCACTGGCATAAAGCCTATACCAACCATGTAACAACAAACACACTTCACTAATCACATCCAATACTAGAAATATAGCATACACCTTACATATATAAATATCATATACTCTATGCTTTCCTAATAGCCTCTTCCTAATGATCCCCATTGTCAATTATTTTGGTATTATCATTGTCAACTAAATTATTTATGTGCATTGGGATATCATTCCCCTATTCCTTTCTAGCATCTAATATAACTCATTTTTTAGAAATACCATATACTACCCTATTGGATTCTATATAAATATGATTGATAGATACATTATTAAGTCTATCAAAAAGTGCTCGAGCTTACACCATCATTAATTCAATAGTCCAGGTGGTTGGTTGCCCTCCCTATAAAATGGTCATAATATTTTGTGTCTCCTTCAACTATGAGCTTATCTAGATTACAATTGATAGCCAAATAAATTCCTACATAAGTTGCTCTTGCTTTAGTAAAATGACTTGTTTTTTCACCTAGTGGTTAACCAAAGGCTTTGATTATCTTACCCAGATGATTCTGGATCACCCTTATAGCTCCCTCCATCTTGGGTTTACCTTTTGAGGCTCCATAAAAAATTTAATTTGAACCATCCAACCGGAAGTAGTATCCATTTTGCATGAGTTTTGGGATGAACTCAAGGTATTGGTAATTTCTCTTTGACTCCCTAGAATTCCAATATCCACCTTTCTTTCTCTGATTTCCATCCCTCCTTGAAGTGGATAGTGTTAAAATTATCCATTAGGAGACTTCTTGCTCAGTTCCAAACCATTTCCCAATCCATATTCAAGTCCTCAAATATTTTATGGTTTCTTTCATTCCAAAATCTCCACTAGATATGTGGAAGGCTTAGAAGCCACAACTTCCTAATTCTTTTGCCTTTAAAAGGAGGCTCCCATTGCAAGTTCAAGTCTGAGATAGTTCTAGGGAAAACCCACTAAATTGGAATTCACTATAGAGCTAATCAAACAAGTTTTTGGTAAAGAACACTTAAGAAGTAGATGATTAATGCTTTCCTCCTCTTTTTCACACAAAACACATCTATTTGATAAGGAGAAACCACATTTTTTCAAATTATCCTGGGTCATAATTTTATTATTCATCACCAACCACTAAAAAATAGTAATCTTAGGGATGAGATCTTTGTCCCAAACCTTTACATGGGACCACACTACCCCTACATATTCAACCAAGTTATAACCAATCTTCATAGAATAATATCCACTCTTCATTTTCATCCGAATAAATATATCATTCAATATCCAATGACTGAGGATGTAGGAATTAAGGCATATATTAATACTTTCTAGGTGTGTACAGAAGTCCTCATTGATGTTATCAGCATAAATTTGCTTCCACCTCTTGATGTCATTTTCTTCCACCATATAATCCTGAACCAACAGTCCATAAATAGGAATCCCATAAAGGGGAGAGCTAAAGAGTGAAGTATCTTGCCAAAATATCACATTAACACCATCTCCAATATACCATCTATAACCCTACTATATTATAGGTCTTACCTATTGAAGGCTATTCCAAAAACTAGACCCCTTAGGGGGGTTGATATTTTCCAAGAAGGAGGAATTATGTAAATACTTAGCTTTTACAATTTTGACCTAGGGAGTGTCTTCTTCCTTCGCCAACTTCCAACCCAAATTTCCCATTAGAGCTTTGTTAATTTTGGGAAGAGTTCTCAGTCCCAATCCCCCATATTTTTTTAGAGGTAAAAAATTTATTCCAAGAAAGTAAATATATTATCTTCCTTTCCTCAGCCCCAGACCATAGAAAAATTCTTTTGATCTATTCAATATTTTTGTATACTGATACTAGCATTTTAAAATTTGACATGAAGTAAATAAGTATACTTTGAAGGTATGATTTCACAAGTTGGGACTTTCTTGCCTAATTAAGAAGAGATATTTTTCAAGAAGATATTTTCTTTGTAACATGTTCAATAATCAAATCCCACAAGGCTTCATTCATACAACCATGGAATAAAGGCATCCCTAGATAGGTTGCTGGAAAATAACTTATGCCACAATTAAATATTATTGCTATCTGCAGTTGGAGAGCTCTAGAGGTATTCAGTAAAAAATCTCGCTTTTATTAAATTTACCTTTTGGCCTGCTACAAGCTCATAGAAATGCAAAATCATCTTAATATGTCTTTCTTGTGTAAGAGATGATCTTGTAAATATTAGAGTATCATCCACAAACTATTGAAAAGGGATCGATTCTAGAGTGGAAGATAGTCTAATACCTTCTATGTCTCCTCAATTCATGGTTGATGTGAAGGCTCTACCCATAGATTTAGCTATAATTATAAATAGATAAGGGAACAAAGGGTCCCCTTGTCTCAACCCCCTATTTATAGTAAAATAACCCATTGTAGACCCATTAACTAATATGGAGATCATCACTATGGAGATGCAATTTTTCATCATAGAGATCCAATCCTCATGAAAACCAAAATGTTAGAGCACTTTGATCAGGAAATCCCAAGAAACTTTGTCATACACTTTATTCATATCCAATTTAAGAAGCATACCTTCCTTTTTTTAATTTAGAGACAAATGGTAGGAGCTCATGGATCAAAATTATCCCATCAAGAATCTATCATCCTTGAACAAAACCCCTTTGGTGTTTGTCAATGAGAAAAAAGAGCCATCTTCAGCCAATTTACAAGGACTTTGGACATAATTTTGTAGAGAGTATTACACAGGCTAATTGGGTGGTAATCTACAAAATATTTGGCATCTGCAATATTTAGGATGAGGGCTAAGAACATATAGTTCACATTAGAATAGATTATTTTAGAGGTCTAAAAATCCTTAAATACCAAGGTGACCTCATTACCAATGATGTGCCAAAACTTGTAATAGAAGAGCACCAAAAACCCATCTGGACCAGGATATTTGTCTCCCTTCATGGAGAATATTACCTATTTAATTTCCTCATTCGTAAAGGGATTGAGGATATAGTCATTTATTCGATGTATAATATTTAAGGGAATATGTCCTAACAATAGGTTGATTACCTCTTCATCCAGCTTTGAATCCACTCCTAACATACCTTGGAAAAATTGAATAGCCTCCCCTCTAATTTGGAAAGGATCCCTTGTAGAAGAAACATCAACATTCTTGATCTCCTAGATTTTATTAAAACTTATGTGCCTAAGAGTTGAAACATGGAAAAAGCTTGTATTCATGTCCTCTTCCTTTAAGCACAAAGCTCTTGATTTATGCTGCTATAAAGCCTCTTCAAATGCTAGAGTATTGTGCCAATCACATAGAATATCCTTTTCTCTAGTCCAAACTTCCTCTGAATACTCCCCCAAATGCAAAGAGTTTTATAACTCCATGAGTTGTTTTAATAAAGTTGCCTTTTTAATCATAATGTCTCCAAACACCTCTTTATTCCATAATTTTAAGTTTTGCTTAACAAATATTAGTATTTTTGCTACTTGAGTCAATCTATCCCAAAAAAAAATTGTTGTGACCAAGATTGAATCTTGCTCTCTAAATTTGAATGAAGGATCCACATATTTTCAAACTAGAAAGGGGTAGCAAAGAACCTTCTCCTATTTGTTGTTTCCAAATCAAAGGATTATGGTCTAAGCTATTTTTTGGAAGGGTCGTGAGAGTAGTGTCCCCAAATAACACTAACCTCTCCTGATAAATAAACACCCTATTCATTCTGAAATGAATCAATTTACTCCCCAACTGCCTATTGGTCCAAGTAAACTTTTCTTGTCTAAGCTCCAAGTCCATCAAATCATTTGAATTTATAAAATCACCAAACTCAATCATACTCTATGAATATCCTTCCCTCGCTTCTTATCAAATGAATATAGAGGGATATTGAAGTCCCCTACAATGATCCATGGGATTCCTATTAAGACATGCTTGATTTCACTCAATTCCCTCGATAACCTTCATATTCCAACCATAATAGTGGGTGCATAGATATTTGTAATTATCTAGTGGGAATTATCCTATGAAGAACACAAGCTTATACTAAGATGGGGGTGAACAGTATAAGACCATTTTTTACTTTTCTTTCCAAATCAATATTATGCAATGTATAGATAGTAATGTATAGATAGTAATATCAATAGCAATAATCAAAGCAATGTATAAATCATCACACACAATAGAGACACCACAATTTACATAGTTCACCCAATGTGGGCTACTCCACGGAGAAACTATTTCACTAAAATTTTCATAATCAATATCTTGGGAATCCTTTCCCTATTACAATGTTTATGAACATCTATCCAAAGGAGACACCAATCCCCTAAATCAAGTTTGTGGATTTCTATCCATAGGATAAATCATTCTCCTATGCTCTAGTTGGTGATCCTCTAGAAGACTACTACCTCCACTGCACTGGATTATGGATCTCTCTCCACTGAAGACTCTTATCCCCACTCAGAAGACCTATCCTCACTGCCTCGACTAATGGATCTCTATCCACTAGAGGCTACTCTCCTCTTTGATCTGTCACCACCAAAGCTCTATCTCAAATCTGTACTAAACATAGTCCTTCTATCTAGTACAACTCTACTCAATCTCTATCTCTGGTATGGCACAAACTTATCCTCAAATCTACACCAAACTCTGCTCTCAAATCTACACTAAACATAGTCCTTTAGTCTAGCACAAATCTATCCTTGATCTTTGTCCTCAAGCCTTAACTCAAGGCTTGTCTCAACTCTGCTAGATCTACCCTAAAAATTAACTCAAGGTTTGAAAAAATCAATCAATTCTGCTCTCAAGTCTTCTCAAAGACTTTTCTCAAATCTATCTTATAAGCTTCCACCAAAAGGTCACACCAATCATCCACAAGTCCTCTCTAGAAATGTTCAAATATGCTCTACAAGTCCTCTCTAGAACTTGTCCAAATATGCTCAATAAGTCCTATCAAGAAATTATCCATATATGTATTGTAATATTTCACAAAAGCTCACACAAAACCAATCCATAAGTCTCCTCAAAGACTTACCTCAAATCTATTCAACAAGTCCACTCAGAACTTGTCCAATCTCATAGAAACATAAAGAGAATTGTTAGAGACTCAATATGTTCTATACTAAGTACATTTCTCAATTACTTTAAATCACTCTCTTAAAAACATAAGGAGAATTTTTAGAGACTCAAAATGCTTCAAATTCAACTCAATACTCAATCACTTTCTCACCTCAATTCAAAATATAGAATAGTTTGTTTTATGGAAATTGAACAATCACTTCACACATCCACTTGACTAGGCTCAACCAACTCTACTCAACCAATCACTCAATGAAATAATCCTTGCTCTAAAACCCTAGTCCAAGCATACCAACTAAAAATATTTCCTATATTTCTCAACAACAAGTCTCACATAACAATGATACTCATGATCTTTTCAAACCCTAGTTCAAGTTCTTCACTCAATAACTCACTTCAACAAAAATGCTTATAAAAAAACTCTTACATAACAATGATACTCATGTTCTCTTCAAAATCTAGTTCAAGTTCTTTGCTCAACAACTCACTTCAACAATAATGCTTATAAAACAATATTACCATAGAAATGATACTCAAACCCTAATTCAAGTTTTTCTCACAAAAAATGGCTTCAACAACAATTCTTATCAAACAAGGTTTAACAACAATTCTTTATTCCATAAAACCTTGAAGCATTAACTCAACACACTCAATAGGAAACCCTAATCAAGTCCTTTTCACTCCAAACTTATTTTCTAGAAAACCAATCAATCAACTCAACTATGGAAGAATGTGCTCATATATTTTTCTTGATGATGAAGGGATCTCATAAATCTATCACAATCACAAACACTTCTATGCCAAGCTCAAAGAGGTTAGAAGATAAATATTTCTCGCAATAAAATGTAAAAACTCAATTACACCTTATCACTCCATATTTCAAAACAACCATCAACATACATAAAATATTTATCCAATAACACCTTATAATATCCCAATTAAAATAAATTCAACATCTACAAAAATTAACTCAAAATATCTTTACTCAGATTTAATGGCAAAAATAACTTTGGCAAAAATTAAATCTACTTTCCTTATAACTCAAATAACATAAATCACTTATCAATAAAACAACCTTTCATAAACCCTTATAACTCCAAATAACACTTTATAGAAAACCTTAGGCAAATAAAAGTTAATTATAAATACCTTTGCCACTAGTGGGATTCGAACCCACAAACTCTGCCTCCGTGAGTGCTCTAGTCATGGGCTTGACCATCACGTGTGCTAGACGCACACTTGAAAGCTTAGGAGCACTTCATGCTCTTTCTCCTAAGTATAGCACTCAAAATAAGTGCGTGCAAAAGGCTTTCCCTTGGTGCTCAATACGAACACATAAACTAACCACCACGCAAATCGATCATGGTCACTTCCACTCCCAATGATCTCATGAAATATGTGTTGCCAATGGACCACCCTGTCCAATGGGAGTGAGGCCTTCTCCTCCCCTTTTCATATTTTTCCCTGGAACTAAAATACAACATGAGTTTTTCTTCTTCCTCAATGATTGAACGAATTATCTTTCTCTTTGGTCGCATAAAATTTAATCTAGGAGGGTAAGTTCTAATGTTATTTGGCATGGTATTTATACATGATTTCCCATTTTGCCATAGATATCGGTACTCCATGAATTTTGATGATGTCAAAACTTTTTAAAACCTTTCATAATTTATAAATTATTTCAATTCTAAAAGAATTTAAATTTTATAAATTATATTTATGAACCTTTGACTTTAATAAAAATTAAATCCTTCCTTGGAATAAAATATAAACCTTTAATTTGTACTTCATTGTATTAATGATAGCTTCATGTGTTCACCTTGACATCAATTATGACTTCTCACCTTGACATCAATGACAACTAAATAAGCTCTAAATCTCCAACAATCTCCCCCTTTGTCATTGATGGTAACCCAAATTATTTTTACTGAAAACTTGAAATTTCCTTTGTTTTGCTCCCCCTGGGACATTGCTCCCCTATCTCAATGCTCTCTCAAATACCAAATCTCTCCCCCTTTTACATCAATGAAAAATGGTCATATTTAGGGATCGAGGCTAATAATGAGCCTCTTAGCTTAACCCCTCCCCCACCTCCTCTTGAGGTGGTTAATTCCAGGGTGGGAGAATTTCTACTCCCATAAAGCATTATCATTTACCTTTATCCTCTTTTCTTCTTATCTGATGCTTCTAATTCCTTTGACTATTTCTTTCAATTTTCCTGTCCATGTCTACATTCCTATCCATGTTCCTGTTCTTGTTCCTATTTCTATTCATATCCATATTCCTATTCCTGTTCTTGTTCCCATTCATATCCATGTTTCTATTCTTGTTCTTGTTCTTGTTCCCATTCTTGTTCTTGCTTGATTCTATAATGTCTAATCTACACCACTTTGTTGTGTGACCATCATTATTGCACTTATTGAAGAACACAAGCTTATACTGAGAGGGGGGTGAACAGTATAGCGCCCACTTTTTACTTTCTTTCCAAACCAATATCAATTAGTGTCCTTAATTGCAATATCCAAATATAGCAATGTGCATTAATGACATAGATAGCAATAGTAAGCAAGAGCACAAATCACCACACACAATTGAGACACAAGATTTAACGTGGTTCCCCCAATGTGGGGTACTCCACAAGATAATATCCTTATAATATTTCACAAAGAAATAGGGATCCTTATCCCAATACAAATGATTACTTTGATCTGCTCAAAGCTAGGCTATCCACTGATCTGCTCAGCAAGGCAATTCACTGATCTGCTCAGCTAGGCAATCCACTGATCTGCTTAGGTAGGCAATCCACTGATCTGCTCAAGTAGGCAATCCTGATCTACTCAAGTAGGCAATCCACTGATCTACTCAGCAAGGCAATTCACTGATCTGCTCAACTAGGCAATCCATTGATCTTCTTAGCTAGGCAATCCTGATCTACTCAGGTAGGCAATCCACTGATCTGCTTCAGCAAGCTCACCAAGAACTTACTCAAAATTTTCTCTAGCAAGCTCACCAAGAACTTGCTCAAATATACTCTAGCAAGCTCACCAAGAACTTGCTCAAATATGCTCTAGCAAGCTCACCAAGAACTTGCTCAAAATATGCTCTAGCAAGCTCACCAAGAACTTGCTCAAATCTGCTCTAGCAAGCTCACCAAGAACTTTCTCAAAATATATCCACAAATCTATCCAAAAGCCTTCTCAAAGGCTCAATCAATCATGCACAAAAGCTACCACAAATCTATCCAAAAATCTATCCAAAAGCCTTCTCAAAGGCTCAATCAATCATGCACAAAAGTTACCACAAATCTATCCAAAAATCTATCCCAAAAGCCTTCTCAAAGGCTCAATCAATCATGCACAAAAGCTACCACAAATCTATCCAAAAATCTATCCCAAAGGCCTTCTCAAAGGCTCAATCAATCATGCTCAAGTAGCACTCAAATCTCATCCACAAATCTATGAAGGCAAGGCTCAATGATGAACTCAACAATGAATGGCAATGCACTCTACAATGGATGACAACAATGATCCACAATGATCTCAACTCAAATCAGAATATAGAATAGTTTGTTTCATGGAACTTGAACAACCACTTCACTCATTCACTTGACTAGGCTCAAACAACTCTACTCAACCAATCACAACAAGGAACAACTCTTTCTCACAATCCCTAGTCCAAGCAAGTATCAACCAACTCAAAATATTTCCAACAATGCTCAACCACAAATCTCACATAACAATGATACTCATGTTCTCCTCTAACTCAAGTTCAAGTTCTTTGTACAATCAATGGGCTTCAACAACAATGCTTATAAAACATTCTTCACATAACAATGATACTCATGTTCTTCTCAAACCCTATCTCAGGTTTTTCACACAACTAATGGCTTCAACAACAATGCTTATAAAACAAGGTTTAAACACAACTCTCAAACCAGAAAACCTTGAAGCATTCAACCAACCACTTTTGAAAAGGAAACCACAATCAATCCTTTTCTCTCCAATGATATTTCAGAAATCAACCACCATAAACAAAGTCAATGGAGAATATTGCTCATACCTTTTTGATGCCTTATTAGTTGTCCACTAAATCTGCCACACTCAACAAACTTTCTTTTTCAACTTTCAATAAGGGTTAGGGATCATGATTAATAACACAACAATAATATCCAAATAACACCTTATTACTCCTACTCAATAAAATACATCATGTCCCCTCATGAAAGAATTAATCCTCTTTGAAAAAGAACAAAGCAACCTTCACTTTTGAACCTCTTTACAAAATCAGAAATATCTCTTTACACACACCTTATTTCTCCCTCTAAGCAAGTTAATCAAATAGCCCTCGAAATAAGCTTTCCAACGATATATAATATGATATACTTCCAAAAATAAAATCACCAGAAATATCTCTTTTTCTTAAGGTGCATCATAACCCTTATTTCTCCTAGGGCAACTTTAGAAAAATAAAATATTAAAAAATATTAACTTGCCTCTGTCCTTGACGGGATTCGATCCCTTGATGCCTCCTCGCTCAGTGCCTTAACCATGGCCAAGCCACCATTGGGCCACATGCCCTCACGTGTTCAAAGGGGCACGAACCAAAACAAATACCTCAATATTTTGCGCCCTTCGAAAACTCAAAAATGCTTCGAGCGTTTCAACACAGCAAGCATCCCCGACGAGACTCGATCGTAGGACCTCCTACTTCTTACACAACGCACAAACCACTAGGCCAAAGGTGCCTATGCATTTGGTTATCCTCCATGAATGATTCTTCAATGGACCCAAATTTCGTAAACCCTTCACACGCCTCTTTACACACGCTTCAACACACAGGCTCTTTTCGCATTACATTATCAATTCGAATGCATTCAAAAATCGAGGACAAGAATTTATCGAAACTTTTGGTGGCATATATATATATATATATATATATATATATATATATATATTTTTACTTTATATATATATATATATTATTTTTAATATATGCCTTTCCTCCTTTCTTTAGACGTCGACGCTATAATTTTATTTTTAATTTTAAAATTTAAATTTAAATTTTAAATAATTTAAAATTTAAACTAAATATTTAAAATTAAATATCTCCATCACCGGGGCACATTTTTTGATGAAACGAAAATCCAACCTAGGTTTTAAGAAAAACCCATTTCAAATATGCCATCCATGGTTTTAAATAAAACCTTTTATTTTGCCTGCCTTGGTTTTCACAAAAAACCTATATATATCCATGCTCTCCAAAATATCATAAATGATATTTTATGAAGTGCTTTTACCACCAAAACTCAAATGTGATCCATATGACATCAATGATCCATGTGACATCAATGACAACATAAAATAACTCAAATTTCCAACAATCTCCCCCTTTGTCATTGATGGCAACACCTCTAATCCAAATCACCACAATCACTACAAAAACCATCTCTGAGAATCAAAGTTGCTCCCCCTGACTCAATACTCTCTATGGAGGTTGCTCCCCCTAACTCAATACTCTCTTTGGAGGTTGCTCCCCCTAACTCAATGCTCTCTTTGGAGGCTGCTCCCCCTAACTCAAATCTCTCCCCCTTTGACATCAATGGCAAAAGGGACACCTATGGGGCTAAAATATATGACTCTTAAGCATAGCCCCCTCACCACCTTCTCTCTTGAGGTGATTAATTTTGGGGTGGGAGTACTTTTACTCCCATATTACATTGTTTCTTTCCTCTGTCAACTTCCTTCCATATTTTTATGATATCCTTCTCTTGATGAATTACTTGATCTTCTTGTCTTGAACCTGTTTGACCTTCTTGCCTTGAAACTGCTTGACCTTCTTGTCTTAAACTTGTTTGGAATTGAGTCCTACACCATTTTGCAATATGTCCAAAGTTATTGCAATTAAAACACTTGATATTGTAGCCTTTGGATGGTGCCCATATCCTGAATTCTTTCTTGAAATAATTTCCATATCCATTCCTTTCTTGAACCCTGTATTGTGAAGTTCTGTTTTCATAATCATTATGACCATGACTTCTAAATTGTGTAGCTCTAAAACCAAAACCATGTTGCTCATTTTCTTTGCACTGAGAAGCTCTATGACCAATCCTGTTGCATGAGAAGCAATGTCCCTAAAAACCATACCTTCTTCCTTTGAAGTTCCTTCTAGAAAAATCAAACTTCTTTGATCCATAGACCCTGTAGTGTATAGCCCTGTGTCCAAATCCATTACAAGAAAAACAATGTCCTTGAAAAGCCCTTTGTTCATGCCTTGGTTCCTCATACCTTTCTTGACCATTATCCTTGTGATCATTTTTTACTTGTGCATTGTATCCTTGAACCTTCTTTGTAGTATCTAAATCCTCTTCCTTAATTTCTTCCTTGCTTTCCTTTTCAAGAATTTATTTTCCTTTTGAACTTGATTCACCTATCTCAAAACAAGATCCAAACTGAATGTTTGGAGTCATAGGAACTTTGGAACTTTCTTCATAAAACTTAGGTGCTTCCTTGCTTTCATATTTTAGAACTTCCTTTCCTTTTGAGTGTGATTCCCCAAACCTGAAATATGAGACCTTTGGTGCTTTGGAACCTTCCTCTTCTTTCTCTTCATTTGTGTCAAGTAGCAAATTGGCACACATCTCTATAGCCTCTAAAATGCAAGTATCCATTTTTGTTGCTTCCTTTTCTTTGGGAACCGGTTCTTCCTTATAGATTTCTGAAACAAAGCCTCCTGATACAAATAGAGGTCCATGTGTGTTTATTTTTTATTTCCCTTCTTCATAACCAAGCCCTGTATTTATAAATGGATCTCGTTGTAAATCCAAAAATTATCCAGAGTTTTTGAATTCCTTTGAAATCATGCTAACTCATTTATGTAGGTCCCCAAACATTTTTGATCTTCTTCTTCTAACTGATTACATCTTTCTTTCTTCTTCTTCAATTGCTCAGAAATAGTGATGCCAAGCTCTTTTGTTTCTTGAAGCTCTTTTTCCAAATCTTGAATGTGTTGATTAAGCATTATTTTGACCTTTTCATTTTCATGAACCTTATTTTCAAGCCTTTTGATTTTCCTTTTCAATCTCTTGATTTTATTTTCTTGTTTTGTGGATTCCTCTTCTTCATCATCACTATTGTTGGAATTGTCACTAGAACTATTGCTAGAACTATTATTGGAATTGTTGCTTTCTTTTTCAACAAATAAACTTTCCTTGTTGCAATTGTTGTAGTACGTGCAATCATCATCTAAATGCCCAAAATCTTTGCATATGAAGCATTTTAGTATTCTTAGACCCTTCTTGTACCTATTTTCTTGCTCAATGGCTATAGCAAGCTCTTCATGTCTTTCTTCGATAGATATATCCTCTTCAATACCTAGGAATAGGTGTTCTTGTCTTTCTTCACTTATTCCAAAGAATGTACATTCTTCTTCATCTGACTGGTCTCTATCACTGTGATCTGAGCTATCACTTGCTTCTTCAATGTAGAAAGTTTTCTTTGTCCTACGAAAACTTTTCTTCTTCTCATACCTGCTTTGCTTGTATCTGTCATCTTTGTCATGCTTATGCTTTCCATCTTCTTTTCTTCTGTGACCCTATTTTTCATCATCACTGTTTTCTTCATGTGGACACTTGTTTGCATAGTGACCAAAATCACCACACTTGTAGCATTTGACTTTCTTCATATCTCTGTAATTCCTTGAGTCCTTTTTCCTTTTGATGAAGTTAGCTTCCTCATCATTATCTGAATCTCTATCTGTCTCTAGAATTTTCCCTTTCTTTTTCTCTGAAGCCTTGAATGCAATTTCTTTTATTGGAACCTGATGCTTACTTATCCTCATCTCATAAGTTGTGAGAGTTCCTTGTAGTTCTTCCATTGTTAGCTTGTTGATATCCATTGTTTCTTCTATTGCTGAAACCTTTGCATCATACTTCATGGGAAGTGATCTCAAAACCTTTTGAGTAACTTCTGATTCTTTCATCTCAAATCCTAGACCTCTCATGGTGTTAGTAATCTCATCAACTCAAAGTAAAAACTTTGCTATATCTTCAGAATCTTCCATTTTCAATTCCTCAAATATTTTTCTATGAGTTTGTAGTTTTGCCAACTTTACCTTGGAATCTCCTTCATAGGTATTCCGCAACTTGGTCCACATTTCATTAGCTGAATTACATACCATTACCTTTGCAAAATCTATCTCACGTAGCCCACTCAAAATATAATTCATTGCCCTTGCATTGATCTCAACCAATTTTCTGATAGTCTTATCTACCTCGAGATCACCTTCAACCTTATACTCTTTTTCAACCATCTGCCATACCTCATATCCTTGTGATATCAAGTAGTTCTTCATTCTCATGCTCCAGAAAGCATAATTGTTACCATCAAATAGTGGAGCCTTATTTGTAGATGATCCATTCTATGAAGCCATATGTGTTCTTGTAGAATCTACCCTCAAGTTGTTAGCCTTTTTGAAGGAACCCGCTCTGATACCAATTGAAGAACACAAGCTTATACTGAGAGGGGGTGAACAGTATAGCACCCACTTTTTACTTTCTTTCCAAACCAATATCAATTAGTGTCCTTAATTGCAATATCCAAATATAGCAATGTGCATTAATGACATAGATAGCAATAGTAAGCAAGAGCACAAATCACCACACACAATTGAGACACAAGATTTAACGTGGTTCCCCCAATGTGGGGTACTCCACAAGATAATATCCTTATAATATTTCACAAAGAAATAAGGATCCTTATCCCAATACAAATGATTACTTTGATCTGCTCAAAGCTAGGCTATCCACTGATCTACTTAGCAAGGCAATTCCACTGATCTACTCAATAGGCAATCCACTAATCTACAGTAACAATCCATCGGAATTAGGTAGGCAATCCACTTCTAAAAGACAACCAATACAAACTGATCTACTCTAGCAATCCACTAATCTACTTCAGCAAGCTCACCAAGAACTTACTCAAATCTACTCTAGCAAGCTCACCAAGAACTTGCTCAAATCTGCTCTAGCAAGCTCACCAAGAACTTGCTCAAATCTACTCTAGCAAGCTCACCAAGAACTTGCTCAAATATGCTCTAGCAAGCTCACCAAGAACTTGCTCAAAATCTATCCACAAATCTATCCAAAAGCCTTCTCAAAGGCTCAATCAATCATGCACAAAAGCTACCACAAATATGTCCACAAATCTATCCAAAAGCCTTCTCAAAGGCTCAATCAATCATGCACAAAAGCTGCCACAAATCTATCCATAAATCTATCCCAAAAGCCTTCTCAAAGGCTCAATCAATCATGCACAAAATCTGCCACAAATCTATCCAGAAATCTATCCCAAAGGCCTTCTCAAAGGCTCAATCAATCATGCTCAAGTAGCACTCAAATCTCATCCACAAATCTATGAAGGCAAGGCTCAATGATGAACTCAACAATGAATGGCAATGCACTCTACAATGGATGACAACAATGATCCACAATGATCTCAACTCAAATCAGAATATAGAATAGTTTGTTTCATGGAACTTGAACAACCACTTCACTCATTCACTTGACTAGGCTCAAACAACTCTACTCAACCAATCACCACAAGGAACAACTCTTTCTCACAAACCCTAGTCCAAGCAAGTATCAACCAACTCAAAATGTTTCCAACAATGCTTAACCACAAATCTCACATAACAATGATACTCATGTTCTCCTCTAACTCAAGTTCAAGTTCTTTGTACAATCAATGGGCTTCAACAACAATGCTTATAAAACATTCTTCACATAACAATGATACTCATGTTCTTCTCAAACCCTATCTCAGGTTTTTCACACAACTAATGGCTTCAACAACAATGCTTATAAAACAAGGTTTAAACACAACTCTCAAACCAGAAAACCTTGAAGCATTCAACCAACCACTTTTGAAAAGGAAACCACAATCAATCCTTTTCTCTCCAATGATATTTCAGAAATCAACCACCATAAACAAAGTCAATGGAGAATATTGCTCATACCTTTTTGATGCCTTATTAGTTGTCCACTAAATCTGCCACACTCAACAAACTTTCTTTTTCAACTTTCAATAAGGGTTAGGGATCATGATTAATAACACAACAATAATATCCAAATAACACCTTATTACTCCTACTCAATAAAATACATCATGTCCCCTCATGAAAGAATTAATCCTCTTTGAAAAAGAACAAAGCAACCTTCACTTTTGAACCTCTTTACAAAATCAGAAATATCTCTTTACACACACCTTATTTCTCCCTCTAAGCAAGTTAATCAAATAGCCCTCGAAATAAGCTTTCCAACGATATATAATATGATATACTTCCAAAAAGAAAATCACCAGAAATATCTCTTTTTCTTAAGGTGCATCATAACCCTTATTTCTCCTAGGGCAACTTTAGAAAAATAAAATATTAAAAAATATTAACTTGCCTCTGTCCCTGACGGGATTCGATCCCTTGATGCCTCCTCACTCAATGCCTTAACCATAGCCAAGCCATCGTTGGGCCACATGCCCTCACGTGTTCAAAGGGGCACGAACCAAAACAAATACCTCAATATTTTGCGCCCTTCAAAAACTCAAAAATGCTTCGAGCGTTTCAACACAACAAGCATCCCCGATGAGACTCGATCGTAGGACCTCCTACTTCTTACACAACACACAAACCACTAGGCCAAAGGTGCCTATGCATTTGGTTATCCTCCATGAATGATTCTTCAATGGACCCAAATTTCGTAAACCCTTCACACGCCTCTTTACACACGCTTCAACACACAGGCTCTTTTCGCATTACATTATCAATTCGAATGCATTCAAAAATCGAGGACAAGAATTTATCAAAACTTTTGGTGGCTATATATATATATATATATATATATATATATATATATGCCTTTCCTCCTTTATTTAGATATCGGTGCTATTATTTTTAATATATGCCTTTCCTCCTTTCTTTAGACGTTGACGCTATAATTTTATTTTTAATTTTAAAATTAAAATTTAAATTTTAAATAATTTAAAATTTAAACTAAATATTTAAAATTAAATATCTCCATCACTGGGGCACCTTTTTCGATGAAATGAAAAGCCAACCTGGGTTTTAAGAAAAACCCATTTCAAATCTGCCATCCATGGTTTTAAATAAAACCTTTTATTTTGCCTGCCTTGGTTTTCACAAAAACCCTGTATATATCCATGCTCTCCAAAATATCATAAATGATATTTTATGAAGTGCTTTTGCCACCAAAACTCAAATGTGACATCAATGATCCATGTGACATCAATGACAACATAAAATAACTCAAATTGCCAACACTTATCACACTTAATATTTTTATTCCTTGGAGGTGAAATTTTTTTAGGATTTCTCCTAGTGAAGCCATACCCTCTTCTGTCATGAACCTTGTAATTCATTGCCTTGTGACCAAACTAATTACATGAGTAGCAATACCCATGGAAAAGTTGTTTGTTCCCATATTTCTATTTTTCATGTGTCCTAAACTATGAAGCCATGTGCCCAAACCTGTGACATGAAAAACATCTTCCATTGAATTTTCCTTGTCTTGACCTCATTGGTCTCCTAGTCTCTCTTGACTTATTCTAATTACTATTCCATTTGTATCTTCTTTGTGCATTTTTATTATACTTGTTGAACTCTCTATTGTCCAACTCATCCTAAAATGTCTCACTCTCTTTTACACTATCTTCTTCTGAAGTATCTTCATCTGAAGTTTCTTCTCCTCCAAAACTTGAGGTTGACTTTCCTTCCCATTTCTTTTGAACCTATTCAAATCCAAGACCTATTTTATTTGATGTAGGTTTTTGTATATTGATGAACTTATCCAAGTTATTTGAACTATTTTTGAACCCTTTAAGCTTGAATTTGGAGTCTTCTAAATTTTATCTTAGTAGTGCCACTTCTTGTTCTAAATTTTCACATTCTAAGATCTTTGCTTCTAACTTATATTTGAACCTTTTTGCCTTAGCCTTTGAATTTTCTAAATCCTCTATAAGCAATCTTCTCTCTTCATCACATTATTGAAATTGAATTTCAAGTTTAGAGTGTTTCTTTCTTACCTTCTTTATCATGTCAAGGGCATAAATAAGTTCTCCCTTGAGATCATATCCATCCTTTTCTGAATATTCCTCTATTTGTTTGCTTTTTTCAACATCTTTATTTTCTATTGACTTGTCTTCTATAGGATCACCTACTTCTTCTTATAATGTTATTAGAAGGTTTTCATCTAGTCCTTCAAGTGCATCCTCATATTCATCATCACTAAAACTATAACCATCCCTTGTACAATCATCTTCAATATGTCCAAAGTTACCACATCTAAAACACTTGAGAATTACTGAAGTCCTTTTCTTAACTTGTTATTTTTCTTCAATCATAAATAGGACTTCATCTCTATCATTTTTTGAAAAACTAGCATCACTATCACTTGAGTACTTACTTGCTTTATCCACATAGTAGCTTCTATTTTTTCTTTGAAATAACTTCTTTCCTTGTCTGCTTTGTCCATACTTGCTCTTCTTTTGGTGCTTGTATCTTTCTGATTCCCTATTCTTGTGATCCCATTTTTCTTCATCATTGTTATTCTTATCTTCTTGAAAGTTAGTTGCATAATGACCACACTTTCCATAGTTAAAACATTTAATAGATCTTGTATCTCTAAATCTTCTTGAATCCTTATTCCTTCTACCATAATTTGGTTCTTCATCACTAGATGACTCATTGCTTGATTCTAACTTCTTACCCTTTGTCTTCTTGATTGCTTTGAATGCTGCTTCTTTCTAAGGATTTGGTTCCTCTTTTGTTCTTATCTCATGTGTTTTAAGAGTAAGAGTTCTTAAAACTTTATCACAAACATCTGATTCATCAATATTCATTCCAAGTCTTTGCATAGCATTAACAACCTCATAAATTTAAAGTAGATAAGTACTAATTTTTTCCTCATCCTTAATTCTTAACTCTTCAAATTGTCCTTTGATATTTTGCATCTTTGCTTTCTTGACACATTTATCTCCTTCATATATATTACATTTCTTTTGTAGTTTGACAATGCATAACTTTCATAGACTCTGTTCTATGCAAACCTCTCAAAAGTGCATTCAATGCTTTTGCATTGTAATGTTGTAGGAGCTTACCTTCCTTATCTATAGGAGGATTAATTAAGGTATCATATCCAAATTCAACTACTTCCCAAATTTCATTGCCAAGTATCATCAGGTAGATCTTCATTCTCATACTCTAATACATATAGTCACTTCCATAAAATACTGGTGCTGAATTATCTAAGGACACATTATTAAAATTTATTGTGTTCTTGTTAGAATTTCCTTCAAGTTGTTAAACTTTTTTGAAGGAACCGGCTCTGATACCAACTGAAGAACACAAGATTATACTGAGAGGTGGGGTGAACAGTATAAGACCACTTTTTACTTTTCTTTCCAAATAAATATTATGCAATGTATAGATAGCAATATCAATAGCAATAATCAAAGAAATGCATAAATCATCACACACAATAGAGATACCACAATTTATGTGGTTCACCCAATGTGGGATACTCCATAGAGAAAATATTTCACTAAAATTTTCTCAATCAATCTCTTGGGAATCCTTTCCCTATTACAATGTTTATGGACCTCTGTCTAAAGGAGACACCAATACCCTAAATCAAGTTCATGGATCTCTATCCATAGGAGAACTCCTTCTCCTCTTCTCTGGTTGATGATCCTATAGAAGACTACTACCTCCACTGCATTGGCTTGTGGATATCTCTCCACTTAAGACTCTTGTTCCCACTTAAAATACCTGTCCTCATTGCCCTAGCTAATGGATATCTATCCACTAGAGACTACTTTCCTCTCTACTCTATCACCTCTAAATCTCTATCTCAAATTTATACTAAACATAATCATTTGATCTAGTACAACTCTACTCAATATCTATCTCTGGTATTGTACAAACTTATCCTCAAATTTGCACTACACTCTCAAATCTGCACTAAACACAGTCCTTTGGTCTAGTACAAATTTATCCTTGATCTCTATCCTCAAGCCTTAACTCAAGGCTTGTCTCAACTCTGTTGGATATGATCTAAACATTAACTCAAGGTTTGAACAAATCAATCAACTCTACTCTCAAGTCTTCTCAAAGACTTGTCTCAAATCTATCTTGTAAGCTTCCACCAAAATCTCACACCAATTTGTCCACAAGTCCTCTCTATAACTTGCTCAAATATGCTCTACAAGTCCTCTCTAGAACTTGTCCAAATATTCTCAATAATTTCTCTCAAGAACTTATCCAAATTTATATTGTAATATTTCACAAAAGCTCACACAAAACCAGTCCACAAATATCCTCAATGACTTACCTCAAATCTGCTTAACAAGTCCACACAGAATTTGTCCAATCTGATAGAAACATAAAGAGAATTTTTAGAGACTCAATATGTTCTATACTAATCACAATGCTCAATTAATTTCAATCACTCTCTTATAAACATAAGGATAATTGTTAGATATTCAATATGCTTCAAACTCAACTCAATGCTCAATCACTTTCTCAACTCAATTCAGAATATAGAATAGTATGTTTTATGGAACTTGAACAATCACTTCACACATCCACTTGACTAGGCTCAACCAACTCTACTCAACCAATCACTCAATGAAATAATCCTTGCTCTCAAACCCTAGTCCAAGCATACCAACTCAAAATGTTTCCAATAATGCTCAACAACAAGTCTCACATAACAATGATACTCATGATCTTTGAAAACCCTAGTTCAAGTTCTTCACACAATAACTCACTTCAACAAAAATGCTTATAAAACAACTCTTACATAACAATGATACTCATGTTCTCTTCAAACCCTAGTTCAAGTTATTTTCTCAACAACTCACTTCAACAACAATGCTTATAAAACAATATTCCCATAGCAATTATACTCAAACCCTAATTCAAGTATTTCTCACAAAAAATGGCTTCAACAACAATGCTTATCAAACAAGTTTTAACAACAATTATTTATTCCATAAAACCTTGAAGCATTAACTCAACACACTCAATAGGAAACTCTAATCAAGTCCTTTTCACTCCAAACTTATTTTCTAGAAAACCAATTAATAAAAATCAACTATGGAAGAATGTGCTCATACCTTTTTCTTGATGATGAAGGGATCTCATAAATCTATCACAACCACAAACACTTCTATGCCAACCTCAAAGAGGTTAGAAGATAAATCTTTCTCACAATGTAATATAAAAACTCAATTACACCTTATCACTCCATATTTCAAAACAACCATCAACATACATAAAATATTTATCCAATAACACCTTATAATATCCCAATTAAAATAAATTCAACATCCACAAAAATTAACTCAAAACCTCTTTACTCAGATTTAATGGCAAAAAGAACTTTGGCAAAAATCAAATATACTTTCCTTATAACTCCAATAACATAAATCACTTATCAATAAAACAACCTTTCATAAACCCTTATAAATCCAAATAACACTTTATAGAAAACCTTAGGCAAATAATATTTAATTAAAAATACCTTTGCCACTAGTGGGATTTGAACCCACAAACTCTACCTCCATGAGCGCTCTAGCCATGGGCTTGACCACCATGTGTGCTAGACGCACACTTGAAATATTAGGATCACTTTGTGCTCTTTCTCCAAATTTTGGTGCTAAAAAAAAGTGTGTGCAAAAGGCTTTCCGTTGAAACTCAAGATGAACACACAAACTAACCACCACGCAAATCGATCGTGGTCACTTCCACTCCCAATGATATATTGTTGTAACAGACTTACACTTTCCCATTATGAAAACCAAAGACCATTACAGTAACATAGGCACACTTATCTATTATGAGAACTATTAGGTATTTTTCCTAGATTCATATGATAAGTTGTCATGCTATAGGAAAACCTGTTGCCAATGAGTTATTACAAGCTCTGGTCAACCTACTTCTTTAACTTAGGAATAGAGTTCCTTAATATTTTCTAGATAGACAAATTATAGTAAGGATACCCTTGAGGTAATCTTAAATTATTTAAGTTCATGCTCTTCCATATTTATGGTGATGAATTAACAATTAAAAAACTTTTCCAAGCTAAAATAATAACAATTTTATTATACCTTATGTATGACCAATGCTTTAATCCTTTGGGCTATTGTAGTAATATTTAATAACATTTCAATGAAAATAGAAAGAAATGGAGATGAAATAATTGATGCAATTACATTTATTAGAATATTGTAATAAACATAACAATTGACCAATGAAATAAGCATTCATTATACGTTCAAATATTGTAACCCATAACAAAGACACACACAAAGCTTAACATAGAAATATAACAAAAAATAAGCCCATAATTGTATTAATGTTTGAATGAGATTACATGTAGATTTGTCTTGTAATTGCCATTTAACTCTTAGAAATATTAATACAATAGAGATCCTCATTCGAATATCATAACAAGGACCTCTTACTCTTTCATTCAAATATTGCAACAGTCAAGTCTCTAGACCTTTGGCTCAATAATTTGGAAATATTCTCAGCTTCTTGGGTACTTTCCTATCAAAAAACTGCACAATAATGGGAGGAATGAGGAGATAGAAAAGGAAAAAGAAAATAAATGAGAATCAATAGAAAATAATGGGAACTCGAGTATACCTCTTAGAAAAAATATGCTATGTCAAATCTTGATCACTATTATAGTTGTAGATATCCTTCTTATAGTTGTAGTAGCTATGTAATTGCCTAATTTGCTTGCATCTAAACCATCCACCTGATGCCATCTCCTTCCTTGCCATTGATTGGGTGCTATACAATCTTTTTATCTAAATACCTCAAAATATATTAGCAAAATTTGGCTGAAGTTGACCTAGTTGTTACTTATCTTTTCTTTCCTTTTTTCTGTCATCGTGGGTCCCATGCTATTTTCTGACTCAGGAACATTTTTACTCTTCTTAATTGCCTCTTGCTCATCTTGACTTACACCAATGGAATCTACTATAAGGATATATATTTCTTTATTGATCTCATTGATTGTGTGAATCCTGTCTAATGCTCTAATTCCTTTGATTTTATCTTCCCTTATGAATGGTTGCCTACTCTGGAATAACCCGATGATGTCCAAGGAGTACATGGTCAAAGAGATGATTTTTTCAAAGATCTTATCTTTGTCAACCTATTTTCAAGAGAATTATTTGATATCTTGATTTATTATCTGAAAAAAACCTTCTAGGCTAAGTAATTTTTGGGCATAAACTCTAAGGTGCTTCAACTGGACAACTGTATCTTTTTCTATTTTTTCTAGATCTCTGATCGAGTTGTTCCATCTAGGTATTTTTTCCTTAAGACTTATGACTTTTCATACTCTCCTAAGAAGCTATGAGTCTTCCCATTGGTGGTGGTTACTTGCATGGACTTGATCTATTCATACTTAGCCTTGTACCTTTTGTATACTGGGGATATAACTACTATCTTATCATATGTATTTA
The DNA here is from genome assembly GCA_028583015.1 of Wollemia nobilis. Classification (NCBI taxonomy): domain Eukaryota; kingdom Viridiplantae; phylum Streptophyta; class Pinopsida; order Araucariales; family Araucariaceae; genus Wollemia; species Wollemia nobilis. Next base: position 319,555 of record JAQPPZ010000239.1, read on the forward strand.
CCATTAGGTATTTTATTTCTTTATTTATCTCCATTATATTTCCAAAATTCCTACAACAAGTCTCTATAATTTTTTGCTTCCTCCTCAATGATTTTGACCATATTTTCCTTGAATCTAGTTGTAATATTTGGAACTTGTAATGAATCTTTATCATAAGATATTTGTTTCTAAATTTTATTTATTTCAGATTTTAGCTTCTCATTTCTTGACTACAATAATTCTACTTTAGATCTCCATGCCATCACTTCCTTCTTTATGGCTAGTGCATTATGTGCATGAACTTACACCCTATGTTTTAGTAGTAAGACTGAGTCTCCTCCTATTGATGCATCACCTGTGTTGGGATCTATTTGGAGTGATTGTATCCCATAAGTGGGAATGATGATGGTGGTCTTTAAATTAGGTTGTGAACTTGATGAAGGTAAATTATGCACTTCACTCTCACTTTGGATCCTTGTCACTTTGTCTTCCATTATAGATTTTATTTGCTCTTCTTCTTTAGCAATGAATTGTATAAAGTCTTCCTTTCTGACCAGAGTGATGCTCATAGGCTCACTAACACCTAATCCAATATTTGCTCTTTTGTGAGGGGAAGGTCTTGTAGTATCGAGAATCACTGCTTGATAATTTTTTAAGATATCATTTAATCCTCTAGATTTATTTATCCTCTCCCATACCATGGTAGAGATCTTAATTTCTTTATTGTTTACCATGAAGGCTATCGGTACTGCCCATGGTAAACTTGTAGCTATTTCTTATAGGTGTTGCAATTCCATTAGATCCAATGTCAAAATCTCAACTGTGAGACTCCTTGGTGTAATAGAAATAGGCACAATATCTTTTCCTCTACTCTTACAGGGGGGATTGTGAGGTAGAAGATGTACCAAATTTTTTATCTATTGCTTGATCTTGTACTTCAACTATAATTTTGATCTACTTAGGATTCAGGCTCATAACATCCACAATAGGATCAACAAAATATTCTGGTGGGATGGTGGTTACTTGAGGTACCTTTTTATCTAATGTATATTTTCTCACCATCCTCGGGTTCATAGAGTAGTCCCCAACCATATATGTGTGAGAATATATTTTTTTCAGGTTTTTTTTGTTCCATATTTCTTCAATACTGATGTCATTGTTTTGTACCCATAGAATATTTTTCTCATATTTTTCCTCCCTATGCTCCATCAAATTAGTTTCCAGAGTGATTTTCTTATAACGACCGTAGGGATCGTATGGTCTCCTAGTGATTTCTATAAAATAGAAGAAGTCCATTACAGGTAGGGCTTTTATCATTATTGGATATCCTCAATACACATATTCTCCTATATTTTTTAAAGTTGTGATCCAAGGAACTCTGGTCTTCTTCTTCCTCCATCTTAGTCTGGCTTCTTCTGTAGACTGCCTTACTATCTCTAAGGCATTCAACAAATTGGGGAAATAAGTGGATAAGGATTTCGATGGAAATTTGCCTCTGTATGTTCTAATGAAACTAAAATATTTATCAAGAAAGCAATCTCCAGCTTCCATATCTTAGGGATACTTGACTATACATGGGATCATTCTAGGTGGATTTTTCTTGATGAGCACATGGTACATTGATGCTAACAATATTCCACAGAATGCCATTATAGATGCAAGGCAACCTATCCTAGATAATTTCCCTCGACACTCCTCCAAGTTGTTGGATAACATCATATTTGAATTGCTTATGATTAGGTGCACAATAAATGAATAGTGTGAGAAATGGGGTATAAGATCTAGATTTTTATTTATGGCATCTTGTAATTATTTGAATTATTTATCTATTGTATTGCATATTACATCCTACCATCTATACATGGGTAAATTTTAGGTTTTTTTGCACTATACTATCAAATACATCACTTTGATACTAACCCAATTAATGTCTTCAACTCCCAACACTACATGAATCATGTTGGTGTAGTCTCTTGCCCATTTGTAGAATTGATTCTTATAAATTACAAAATTCATCGATATTGGTTTGTCGTAGTTAAACAACTTCTCATAGAAGGTGGTGTTGATCATGTATCATGCCTAATTTGAAATCACCTTCGCATCGTAGCCCAGTTTGGTTGTTTCTAACCCGAACATCTATTCAATTTTGTCTGGTGTAATCTTGTAAATGGACTTGTTTCACCCATTAATGATGGCTCTAGTTCTTGGATCATATGATATGGCTAGCCATGACAACAATTTAGGAGATAAATGAACTCTTGGGTACAATATTTTTTCTAGGTTGGTTTTCCATTTATTGTAGCAAGGAGCTCTCTTGTCTTTGTCTTTGTATGTTTAGTTGAAGATGTTCTTCAATAGGTAGTGTGGATGTCACCACTCCTCTGTGTTAGATTGAAAGAAAAACTTAGTGAGTTCATCCTCACCCCATACTTATTCTCCAGTATTTATGTTATTTAATTTTTTTAATGGGACTTTCTCATATAATGCTTCAACTCTCATTTTGAGGGCTACCCTATTGGAGGAGGCCATCGCTCAAATCTCTATCGCTATTTTTCTCAGCTTGTTAAACTAGTCTGAGAAATTTGTAAGCACTGTGATTTTCTTATGACTATGGCCATGTATTTAAATTGGTTCACGCACGAAGAGTTATTAACATCATACCAACTATCACGACATTGTTTCTATTCTCATCTCACCACCTCAATCCCCCATAATGATAGGTCAATCATGAATCATCATTATCTATTGATTTGTATAACTAGTTGGATTATACATGTGTTAGATTTTGAATCATTTTATTGGTACACATTGCCATAAGAACCATGCTTGGAGAGATCTGAGTTTGAGGTCTGTAGTTGGCTTGTGTACCTATAATACCCAAAGTGGTTTGACCATGTCAATGAGATCGTCATCGGTTTGAGTGTTGCAATGGATTTTCTTGGGTAGGGGTCCATGGATTTAGATATTGTGCTTCAGCTATCATTGATGATGGATCAGTCGATAAATGGTTTAATTCAATCAAAAATGTATGGTCCATTTATTGGATGATTGGTCGATTACTTCTTTCATTTTGTCATATTTTGATCGATAGATTGCTTTAATTTTGCACAAATAGAGATTCGGTTGTTGGATGCCATTATTAGGCCGATATGGCTTTGGTTACTTTTGCATGCACTATATTTTAAAACTTGAGATAAATTTTATAGAGGATGTCAGCTAATAATAAATTTTTTTAATTAATATCTTATGCATGTGAAATTAAATAGTGACTTACCTTAATCTTGCTAAATTTTACCTTCGATTGACTGGGTAGTTCTCCTTCATTTATTTTATTCGACCAATGAAATTTTGGTGATGAGGATGTGTTCGACCATGGATATTAAATGCTATATTTTTTTTGCCAAAAGACCTTTAATGATAGTGCTTTGACCAAACCATCGGTCGATATTTAATATTGTTCGATTGATAAAGGTTTTTCCTTGATCAAATAATAATTTTGCTTTCATTGAGCGATCGAATTTTTCTTTTTACCAACTGAAGGAAAGATCATTGAATTTTTGAATTTTCAACTGTCTTTTAACTTGCTTTGACCAATAGCATATTTCCATTGAGTGACTTGCTTTATATTTGGCTAATTACTTACTATGATCAGTCGAAAAGAGTTTATTTCTTTTGAAGTCAACCGATCGACCACCGTTTATTTTATGTCAACCAAAATATCTTTCATCTTCGGTTATTTTTTCCCTCTCGTAAGTCAAAAATTTTTGGCAGTAATTTTCTTCGTGTCATCCGACTCAAGATTTGGGTATTCTATTTGCTTCGACTCTTAGGCCCGAGTGGTCAATCGAAACCTTTTATTGGTTGGCCAAAATTTTTCTTTCTTGTAAAAAAAATTGTTGGCTCTTTTCTAATGGGCATCGACCAAAAAATATTTCAACAATATTTAGGTTCATTTGATCACTCTTTTTGTCAATCAAATGCTTTCACCATCAATCGAAGAGTGCTTAGCTTTTAAAAATTTTATTTTTAGTGGAGTCTTTCTATCAATCAACCGAAGAGTGAATTCTTTAAAAGGAAAAGGTTGGGAACCCCTTAAATTTAAATGAAAGGAAAAATGAGTTGCTTTAAGGATTGGAGATGTTCATGAAGATAGGGATTATTTTATTCAGACTTGAACTCTTTATTAGCCTAAAAAGTGTACCTTCTTAGGACCTTCAAAATTTTGAAATTATGGCTACATTCATGTTGTATCAATTTTGGCTACAACAAGAACCATTATGGTTTTGATAACAAGCTTACACTTACCCATTATAAGAACCAAATTCCCCATATTCTCATTATGATACCATTACAATAATACCCACACACATGGGGTAACATGGGTATCAGGTTTAAAAATTAAGAAAAGGAGAATATCTCTTGAAGAAACATAATGGATTTGATGCAAAAGCACTCAAAGTGCCATGGAATCGAGTTATCTTAGTTGTCATAAATTACTTCACCCTAGACATGAAAAGAGAGGTGTTGTAAAGTTTCCATTTGATGTTTTTGAACCAATTAAGGAGGAAGTATCTTATGAATGTTCCTTTGTTTCTTTACCACTCTCTAGCAAAATCCATGATGGATGTGAGAGGTGGAAAGGGGACCCATCCACCAAGGGTTGATCTTGTTAACCTTTGAGGATGTTTCAAATTCTAAAGGAGTGGCGGTGGAGGAGGCTTTGGAAAGAATTGAGTTTCAAAAAAAAATTCCAACCTTGGATCCAAGTTTTATGATGACTAAGGCCTTTGGTGATCCTTCTGAGTCAGATTTAGAGGACTCGTTGGATCCCTCTTCTACTACAAGAGAAAATTATAGCTATGGAAGTGATATGGTAGATACCCCCAATTATGTTAATGGGGATAATGCTTATTTTTTTAAATTATTGTCTTCCAAATTAGGTAAGGTTGATAATTCTATGATCTTTATTGAGGTGATAGATTCAAAATATGATCATCCAGAATGCAAGAATCCAAAAGTTTGAGTGACTTTGGAATAAACTAATGATGCATCCCCATCATTGGGTTCTAATCCCTATACCATCCTGGTCTTCATAATTGACATCAAGGTGAAGCACCAAGTATTGTTGGGTGCTCTCCAGGTGGCGGTTTCCTTTGTTCAAGATGTTTTGTGAAATGGTTCAAAATCAGAAGAATGGCCCGAGTGCAAAGTGAACTAGGGATTTCAACTTTATAGGTTGCATCAACTTTTTATGGGTTCTACATCCCAGTCTCATGATTCCAATATCTAGTTTCTTCTGATTTTGAATATTTTTGTTTTTAGGGCTTATCTTGTTCCTTGTGTTTCAGCTTTTTATAGTTTTTATCTGCATTTATGGTTGGTTCTTTTTATTTCTAGTTTTACTTGAGCTTTAGGGTGGGACCCTGATCTCATGATTTCTTGCTTTGTAAAAAATGGTGGGATCCCTTTCAAAACCTTGTTTGTATCTAATAAAAAAAACAACAACCATGTATGTTATTCCTAAATGAGATGAAACTATGATGGTGTGTATTATTCCTATGCTTCAGTCATGTTATTCTTGCATCTATGATTCCTATCCTCAATGATTCCCTCTATCCAAATTTATTCAAGGGAAGTCCCTATAAACCACTCATCCATAAAAATGTAGTTTTTTTGTGGAAAACACTCCTTTTAGGGTGCCACTTTTGGGTACATAAAAATGTAACTAGTCATATTATGTAAGTGGTAAAATTAATCATAAAAATATCAATTATTCTATAAATCATATCAATTAAAATAAATAATAAACTTATCACTTATTCTATAAGAATATAATGGCATATAATCATCAATTGCTTTACTATGACCATGTGTTATCATAATTTTATCACATGGCATAATTAAATAAAATAAATTTGGATTGTGATATGATTAATCATATCATGCTTGATCATGTCATCCATGATATTCCTTCTAGTGAATCATATATTTATTGAATAGGTCTTACCATAATTTTATTCTTCCTTTTGTACTTGACCAGTAGAAAACTATTTCTCCTAACTAGGGCACCCTATATTCTACCTTATGCTTACTAAATGATTTTTTTCATGATATTTATATTTTTATCATGGAATTAATTTATTTCTAAAGTTATCCAAATATCTAGATTAAGAAATCTAAATTTGTGCCATGCTTCTTGCTCACATTTGTTCCTTGCTCATGACTAGTTTAAAATATCTATATATTTTTATTATTATTTTTTATTAGTTTTTTTTTGAAGAAGGGTTGTACTCAGCTCCCCCACCTTTGAAAAATCACAAATCTCTCCTTTAGAACATTATAATTTAAAAATAGATTCAATTCTCATTTAAATTGAGTTGTTATATCTAGATAATTGCATCATTTTTCATAAAATGTTTAAATTCTTGATTTTCATTATCTAGATCTTCAATTTTCTATGTGAATACAAATATTCTAGAATCCAACATCCTTCTTGAAATTTTTCTATAGTAGCCTTCACAATACCAAAACTCCATATCTATTGCCTATGCATTGCATCTTAGTAGAGTAATATTTCCAAAACATCACATTATCATTATTTGCTTTACTAGATCTTGATTACTAGTTTCCTTCATGTAGCATAATGCAACCACAAAAATTGTAATAAATAGTTTATATAAAAACATATGACTGTTACAAAATAAAGCAAATATTACCAATAGAAAACATTAAATTAAATCTTAATCATTATTTGATTTAGGTAGTCAATATTTTCTTGTCAATTTCAGCTAAACTTACTACTTCTTCTAACCATAGAAAAGATAATTTAACTTCATCATCCTTTATTAAAATCCCTCTATTGGCTAGCCTATTTGCACATTTGTTTCCTTCCCTTAAGTATGAGTAAACTTGATTTCTTAAAAATCTATAGCAAGGTCTTGTATTTCCACAATTATCTCTTGTATGTTCCATGGAGCCTTTGCTTTCCTCAAAATTGCATTTCCCTCCCCCCCCCCCCCCCCCCCCCCCCCCCCCCCCCCCCCCCCCCCCCCCCTCTTCCCCCCCCCCCCCCCCCCCCCCCCCCCCCCCCCCCCCCCCCCCCCCCCCCCCCCCCCCCCCCCCCCCCCCCCCCCCCCCCCCCCCCCCCCCCCCCCCCCCCCCCCCCCCCCCCCCCCCCCCCCCCCCCCCCCCCCCCCCCCCCCCCCCCCCCCCCCCCCCCCCCCCCCCCCCCCCCCCCCCCCCCCCCCCCCCCCCCCCCCCCCCCCCCCCCCCCCCCCCCCCCCCCCCCCCCCCCCCCCCCCCCCCCCCCCCCCCCCCCCCCCCCCCCCCCCCCCCCCCCCCCCCCCCCCCCCCCCCCCCCCCCCCCCCCCCCCCCCCCCCCCCCCCCCCCCCCCCCCCCCCCCCCCCCCCCCCCCCCCCCCCCCCCCCCCCCCCCCCCCCCCCCCCCCCCCCCCCCCCCCCCCCCCCCCCCCCCCCCCCCCCCCCCCCCCCCCCCCCCCCCCCCCCCCCCCCATTTTTTTTTTATTTTTTTTTATTTTTTCTCCTCCTTTCCTATCATCTTATTTTATCTTTTATTTTTATATTTTTTTTTTTATTTTTTTTTTCTTTTCTTTTTTTTTTCTTTTTTTTTTTATTTTTTTTACACATTTTTTTCCTTCAAATATTTTTTATTTTTTATTTTTTCTCTCACATTTTCTACATCACCTATTTATTTTTTTATTTTTTTTTTCATTCATTTATTTAATACCATTTATTAGTGGAAGAAAATTTAACAGTTATTAGTTGGGATAAAGGACTTCCGACTATGAAAAACTCTCCCTCTTCACTTTTTCCTTTCTTTCCTCTACATCTCTTTTTTTTCTTCCCCTAAATCCTTTTCTCCCTTTTTTTTTATTTTCTAATACATATCTTCTTTTCTATTAACATCCTCTCTTCTATCTCTCTATTCTCTTATTTTTTTATATTTTTATTATTTTTTATTTTTTTTTTTTTTTATCATAAATATATCTTTTTATTTTTTACTATCTATTCTTTCTATCATTTTGAAAATATAGTAAGTATTTGATGAACTTTTTAAATACTACTTCTTCTTAAAGGTGCTTCTCGGGAGACACTCTCTCCCAACTCTCCCCTCCCCTCCCCCTCGTCCCCACGCCAGGGGCATCTCATGGAGTTGCGATCTCTGTGATATTTTTTTTCTGCATTCCTTCTGTCTTTTTTTTTGTTTTTTTCATTGTTTTTTTTATGTTTTTTTTTTTTTTTTTTTTTTTTTTTTTTAATTTTTTTTTTTTTTTTTTCTCTATCTTTTTTTCTTTCTTTTATCTCTTTTTTTTTTTTTTACTACTCTATATTTATAAAATAAATATATATAATACACTTATATGTGTAGTATAAATTTATAACATATTGATTTTAGTATAGTAATATTATTTTTTGATGGGAGCAAGATAGGAGAAGTGAAAGGGAAGGAAAGAGGAGAAGAGGAGATAAGAGAGATGGTCGTAGAAAAGTCACTATATTTCGTCATGTTTTTTTTATTTATTTTTGTTTTTGGGTACTTTAATTTGAGGTATTTTTTAATTTTTTGTTTATGGTTTTTTTTTTTTTTTTTTAATTTATTTTTTAAATATTTTATTAATTAATTAATTTATATAAATTTTTTTTTTTATTATAAAATTTTTTTTTTTTATTATTATCATTCATATTTAATTTGTAAAATTTATAAAAAATAAAAAAAAGAAAAAAGTAGAACAAAGAGAAAAAGAGAGAGAGGAAGGAAGGTGGGAGGGGGGGGTGGGGAAGCGTGGGTCTAGTGCTAGCTTTTAGATTTTTCTTTTTTCTGTTCTTATTGGCCATTTTTTCTTTATTTGTGTGGATGTGTGATGATGTTGGTGGTTTGGGATTGTGGGGGGTTGGAGTGATGTGTGTGTGTGATGTGGATGGGTTTTTTTTTTTTATTTTCATATTTGTTTTCTCTTTCTCGCGCTCTCTGGGGGGTCGCTGGGTCGTCGGGTGGGCGTCGGGGAGTTGGGGGGGGGGGTAGGGGGGTCGTGGGTTTGGGGGGGGGAGGGGGGGGGGGGGGAGGGGGGGGGGGGGGGGGGGGGGGGGGGGGGGGGGGGGGGGGAGGGGGGGGGGGGGGGGGGGGGGGGGGGGGGGGGGGGGGGGGGGGGGGGGGGGGGGGGGGGGGGGGGGGGGGGGGGGGGGGGGGTGGGGGGGGGGGGGGGGGTGAGGGGTGGAGGATTAAATAAAAATTTAAAAAAAAAAAAAAAAAAAAAAAAAAAAAAAAATGAAAAGAGTGATAAATTTATTCAATAATGTTAGGAATGATTTAAAATAGCTAATTCAACTTCTAATAAAATAAAATTAGAATTTAGGTAATGGAATATGATGAAAATGCTAATATATGTAAATGTTGCCCCAAAACTTGTAAAATCTACAACAATAAATAAGAAAGAAAGGGGGATTGTGATGGAAGAAAATTGAATTTTGTAAAAGGGGATGACATAACAAGGCAATAATAGCCTTGCACCAGCAACACCCTACCTTGAAATATGAAAGAAAAAAATGATATATGTATGCCATATAAATCTACATACAATGCATGAAAGAGAGATTGCTAAAATGAAGGTTATGCTAAATTTGTGCTTGCAAATGAAGTATGAAATTGAATGAATATGAAAGGAAATAAAAATGTCAGTATGTTTCTTGTGCAATTAAATATGACTGTAAAAACAAGGACAACAAGTAATATGATGTAAAATATGAAGAGAAGCGACAATAAAACTCTGCAAAAAAAATAAGATTATGATTAAAATATGGATGGCATGTGCATATAATCCAAAATGGAAATATAAAATAGATTCTAGAGACTAAATGGAGGTGATGTGCTTGAATAAAAGGCTATAAACATAGTATTATATGGTTGTAAAATAGATATTAGAATCCTGTAAAGTGGAATTAGAAGCATAAAATATAGAAATGCCAAAAGGAAATTCAAGTTAGCAAGGTTACAACCTAGAGGACAAAATTTAGTGAAGCAAATATGAATGGAGAGAAGAAATATGCTGGAAAAACTATCTTCCTTACCTCCAAGGTGATCTCCTTGCCCCAAAGTACTTGCCTTGCTTGGCTTGCTTCCAAAATACTTGTAAAATGCCTCAAAATTTTAGGAAATTCTTGGAGATGAAGAATGCTATGGGAGAAGAGCTTAGAAGGAGAATTTTAGAAATATTGGTAGAGTGTAACTACCTCAAAAAATCATGCCAAATGCCTATCCAAGAGGCTACTTAAATAGGATTTGGGAGGAGAATTGGGAGGAAAGTTGGATAAGATCAAATTGAAATATGTGAATCTGGTGCATTTTTGGGGCATGTGAGATCAAATCAGGAGGTGGGGAGAAGGAATCCATGTGCCTCTAGCATATTTTTGGAGATATTTTTTATCGTTATCCAAATTTTCCATTGGTTGACCAATTTTGCCATTGGCAAATTTGGTAACTTATAGTGGAAATTTTGGTCAAAATCCAAGCATGTTTCTTCAAATTTTAAAATTTGAATGTTTGTTAAGTTTACCACTAGGCTTACCAAAATTTCCACTGGTGAATTTGGTAAAAAGTTGTGAATTTTGTAAAGTTGATTTTGAGTGTGGGGATTCAATTTGAAGGTTTATCAAATTTGCCACTGATCTTACCAAATTTGCCATTGGTAAATTTGGTAAATATTAAATTTGATGCCCAAAATATTAGGGCATTGCTAGATTAAAGTTTTGTAATGTTTACGACTGGCTTTGAAGTCTTTTTCCTAGTGAGTGTGTCAAAATTGGGTGTCTATAGACATATAATATGTTAGAATGACCTCTAAGAGTGATTTTATTAGTTGCACTCTTCCTACTAGTGATAACCATCTACCTTTCCATGCAAATAGTTTATTTTAAAATTTACTTATAACTGGATTCCATAATTATATCCTCATTCTCCCCTCAAATAAGGGCATCCCTAGATAAGTTGTTGGTAAATTTACCTCCATTTGAAGTAACCTACATATCCTTGCTTTGATTCTAGTTGGGATGTTTAGCAAGTAAATTTTGAATTTTGTCCTATTAAATTTTTGCCCTGATGCTCTTTCATATTCCTTTAATAAGTTATTCAAAGCTCTAACCTCATTTATCCTTGCCCTCCCAAAAATATTTGTATCATCTATAAACTATTAATGGGTGATGTTGTCAATATTATTACTAGCCTTAAGTCCACTTATAAGCCCATATTTTTAAACCTTCTTCAAATTCCTACCCAAAACCTCTACCATAATAATGAATAAATATGGTGATAGAGGATCTCCCTGTCTAAGACCTCTCTTGGATTTAAAATATTTTATTAGTAACCCATTGACCAACACTAAATATGAAACTATAGATTCACAAGCTTTAATCCATCTGACCCATTTCCTCCCAAATATAGACTTTTCTAATATTTCAAAAAGAAAATCCCATTTAACTCTATCATAGGTTTTCCTCATATCAATTTATAAGATCATTGCTCTCTCTTTTCTTGAAGTTTTTGAATGCATAACTTCATGATCTACTATGATCCCATCTAGAATCTATCTTCATCTCATAAATCATCCTTGATCTTTTGAAATAAATATGTCTAACAATGGTCTTAATTAATTTCCTATGACTTTGAAGATAATATTATATGCCATATTACATTGGATTATGGTTCTAAAATAATCAAACAATTTGGAATCCTTTTTCTTTGTAATTAGGGTAAGATATGTTGCATTTATTTTATAAGGTATGTATTGTTTTACCCTAGATTGTTCCATTGCCACCAATAAAAAATCCTTCACTATATCCTATTTATGTTGATAGAATATTGTAGAGAGCCAATCTAGAATTGGTATTTATATTTTTCAAAAGATAAAAGAGCTAAATTAACTTCTTCCATAGTCATAGGCTCCATCAATTTCTTGTTGTCTTCATCTATTTTAATTGAAGGTACTTCTTGTAGAAGATTATCATTAAGAAATTTAAACCCCTATAATCCTAGAATATTCTAGTAAAAATACCTTACCTCCTTTATAATTTCAATTTGGTATTCAATCCAAACCCCTTCCATTGATTTAATTCTACTAATTTTGGATGTCTATCTCTATACAATTACCAGCCTATGAAAAAACTTTGTATTTTTATCTCCTTTTAACCAATTTTGTCTCAAATTTAATCTTCAATATTTCTCTTCCTTATACTTAAAATATTATGATATTCACTAAGCAACTCCCTTTCCTCTAATCTTGGATTATAATGATCATATTTTTGGAATTTTTAACGTTTATATTTTAGTTCTTTCTACTCAAAAATACTTTTAAAAGTGTTCTCATTCCATTCTTTTAATCTAGATGTCATTGATTTAATTTATTTTGGAAGTGTATATAGCCCATTGTTTCTTGAAAAATTCTATGTTTGTGCTATCATATCAACAAATTTAGGATGGTCTTCCCACATCTACTCATATTTAAAATATGTTCTTTTTTTAAATTCACTTACCACCATTTTAACTCTTATTAGCCAATGATCTAAACCAATCCTTGTCAAGGTATTAATTTTAGCACAAGTCCCTTCATCTAGCCAATGATCTAAGAGTATGCATATATCTAATTTTTATTCTATGAGGTTCTAGCCTCTACTATTTTTTATCCATATATAGTTTTCTTCTTCAAAATCAACCTCCCATAGATTATTATTTTGAATAAAAGTTGAGAAATATATTATTCTTTGGGTTAATTTCTTAATTTACCTAAATGTTTATCCAACTTAGTTATGGTATTAAACTCTCCTATGATCATGAATCGGGCTTCTTGGTATTTACTTCCCACAAAGGATTTAATCCCACTCCATGCTTTGAATCTACTTGACTGATTTATAGATCCATAGACATTGATAAGGATGAAATGAATATATGCAAAGTAGCATGTAACTAAAGAGGCTATCAAATACCTATTTTTATGAATTTTTACACAGGAGGTTCTAATAGGATTTAAACATGTAAATATTTCTTCTATGTCTCCATAAGAATCCATAATATCCCATTCACATCTTGTCCATACTACTTTCATAGTTTTAGAAACTTTTTCCTTTGTCATTTTAGTTTCCTCGATACAAAGAATATCAAGCTTATTACTTAAACAGAGGGCCCTGATACACCTCTACTTTGAGGGGCATTACCATCCAGATGATAATCATATCTCATTAGGGACTATTGTCCCTTCCTATGAATTACCAATATCATGCTATTTTTGGTAAAGAGGAGTTCAATCAACTTAGTTTGTGTTCCTTTCTCTTTGTTTGCTCTTGCTTCCCTGGATCTCAATTGATAATTTGAGGGTTCACCTATTTTTTCCTTACCTATGTCATAATTATATCTTACTATTATATTCCTCAATATTCTTTCACAACTTTATTTTTCATTATATTTACCCTCTTCTAGCTCCTTTATGGAAGCTTTTGACTTATCCTGCTTATTTTTTAGTATTTTCTTATTAATAGTAGAGGTATTAACATCTAATACTACATTTTCTCTAACAATTTTCTTCTCTTGAATGGTGCATGGAACTTTAATAGAGTCTATAAAATACAATGAGACACATTCCTTAGGTTCATCGAGAATGTTCGTCCCTAAATTAAGATTATACTAAATAGATGGTTCCTTGTTAATATTCTAATTGTGTTGTATTGTGTCCTCTAATATCTACTGTATTTTATCTTCATAGGCTAAAGACTCAAAAGAATTGGTATTTCTTCCAATATTCTTCCATACTAGTCTCCACTATATATTTACTTCCATCTATCTAGACTTATTTTTTGGAAGTTGAAAACCATCCTTATCCATATCCATTTGTAATTTTCTCCTATAATTTTCTACACATGTTTCTTATGGGCTCTTCTTAGGGTATGATCTCTCAATATTCTCCACCTCATGCCATATTCTACATCTAAAAGATATGTTTTCAAAATCTATTTTTTGTTCCACAACTTACCCACATACTTAAGAATGATTGATTATGGTAAAGGTTTACTTATATCAATCATGACCAATATTTGAGCATAAATAGCCAAGAATCCATATTTTGTAGTTTTTGAAATCTCAAGGAATTCTTCCAAAGTGTTTCCTAGTACCTTGAATTTATCCATTTCCGAAAACTCAATGAGCAACCCATACAACCTAACCCAAACTAGTATTATGGATAGATTTACATTTTCAAGTGCAAAGCCTTCGTACCAACAAGTAAGGAAGAGTCCTACTCTTCCTATAAACCAAGGGTCCACTTGTGGGATTCTATCTTTTTCCTCTATGGAACAAAATTTGGATAGGAAGAAAGGATAGACTCACTCCTAGATAATTCCAACTCCCATAAATCCATTTTCTTAAGGTTGAAGCCCCTTGCCAAGACCTATTAAATTTACTAAAAATCACCCTATCTTTGAGGAACAAGGATCGATTCTCTATGAGTCCCTCACTAACCTCTACTACTAGAGAATATTCTAAGGATTTAACTATAAATTGGTCCATGGAATTGAAATTAAAACTCAAATCTACTAAAATATACTAGAATGTCCTATAGAAACTATAATATTTTATAATAATATATATATAATAATTTGCATGCAAAATTCTATGATAAAGAAGGGGAAAAATAAAATTAGCTAAAAATTTTTTGTCTAGATAGAATATATTACCTCAATAAATCCCTATCCATCCATTGCTCCTCCCATCATCTAAACCCTGGCTGACAAATATTTATAATTTTATTTTTTGTGGCTTGAAAAATTGTCACCGCCCTTATTCCAAATGACTAACTTTATAGGGTTGCATATCCCTAAATATTGCTAAAATTCCTTCATATGACCACTCATTTTAAATCTCTTAAAATTCCACATATAATAGTCCAATAATAAGTTGAATCAGATAAACCTTCGTGGAGATATGGCTCCTAAAAGATGAGATATTTTTTAGAAAAAAAATTACTCTAACATTGCCCTAGTTTTGAATGGTTGTCTTCATATGGTCATATCTCCCTCAATATTGCTTGAATTATTTTGAATGATCAATTATTTCAAAGCTCTTCACATAAAATGGTACTAGAATTATCTGAATCAAAAAACTCTATGCAAAGATATGATTCTTGAAATATTTTTTATTTTAAAAAAAAATGCCCTAGCTTTACCTTTTATTAGAATTATTATTATTTTAGTTATTTTCTATGGTTTTATATTATTTATTTATTTTTATTTTTTAGTTAGTAGGTGTTGGGGTCTGAATTGACATCAAGGTAAACTTAAATTGTGACTATCATCTGCAATGGTTTGAAAGGCAAACACCCGCTAATCACATCCCAAACCCCCACATTGGATGGTTCAAAATGCTCTAACCCAACCTCTATATTAGGTTGGTATACCTTGTCAACTTACTGAATTTTGACTCAATTAATCTCAGTTTAATGTACAAATATAAGGATAGAAATGGGAAAGGGTTAAGAAAGTAATGAATCAATAGTGGACAAATAAAGCTAATAGCATAGGCATCTACAAAGAACTTTTGACAGATCAACTTCCAGCAAATAATACTTAGGACTAACAGTATTCAAAACTAGTCATCTTCATCATTAAGGAATAATGGCATGCTTCAAGAATTATTTCAAATGTCTAGGGTATCAATAATCCAAATTAGTAGAATTATATTAATACTCTAACTAATAGAAAAATAAATCCTTTCCAAGCATATGTTTAGACATGAATCATTCCAATTTGCTCTAAGCTAGCAATCCAAATTAGTAGAATAGACTAACCATAGCAACAGTAGCATAAATGACTTCAAGGGTTTATAATTCATAGAAAAATAAGATGCCAATCTAAGGAAAACATCCAAGTAATGCTCCTTCTTGTAATTTATAGAGAGTATACAATTGTAGTGCAAGCAAACACTTCAGAACCGACCTTTTGAAATGAGGGTTTGACCTCTTTTTATAGTTTTGCAAGTAAATTTGAAAGGTTTGAAAGAATTAGAAACATTAAAAGGAATTTGGAGTGCCATATCAGCAAGATTCTAAGGTGGTGCCTGCCTATTTTATTCAATAAAGAAGATATTATTTGTTCCATCGACCCCCTTCAACTTGACCTCTACAAGTTTTTTGGCCTTCATTGCTTCCAATTACAGATCTTCAAGAAATGATCAAGGTCATTCCTTGTTCTTGTCATCGCTTCTTCTCAATAGATCTAAAATTGAAAGAGCTCATAGATCTTGGATTTCATCACTTCATATTTTCATATCACTCACTTCAACTTAGAACTAGATCAGATAGAAACCTACAACCTTATACCGCATTGAATCTTGTATTTATACATTATTTCTTCTAGATTTAAAGTGGATCATTGATCTATTTTTGGATGGCTAATATTAGAGCTTTATGAAGCTTGGCATGCTTTTATAGATCATGGTCTAGAGCATACCATGGCCTACAACTAATTCCAATTCAAAACTACTTTATATAATTACCTTTAGCTCTTTTCATCTCTCACAATGTAGAACATGCTCTAATCCAACATTTAAATTTCCAACTTCAATTGTTTGAACACTTTGACCATGGCCTAGGACAATTGTGTGCTAATCCAATATTGTAATATGAACCTTGCTCTAGACTGCATGGAGTAAAATCTTATTCTGAGCCACATTTGGAATTTCTCTTTATGCAATTTGACCAAGTTTGACCATGGCATAGAGCATTGGTATGTTAGACTGAATTCATGTCACAAAATATTTCTTTGGGCCATATGGTATAGAACCATATTCTAGACCAAGATTTAAATTGCCTTGCAAGTGATTTGACCAATCTTGACTATGGTGAGGAACATGTTGCACTGAACCATGCAGTGTAGAACCTTGTTCTAGGATGGGGTCCTCATATCCTACTTTGAGCCACAATATGAGTTGCTTTATGAGCCCTTTTGACCATGTTGACCACAAATATAACCTATTGTGTTGAGCTGCTATTGTATTCCAGAGCACATCTCTACACATGGATAAATTTTAGAAATTTTACAAAAATTTCTTTATGGCATTTTGGGCCTACATTCTAGCACCTCTCGGGGAACTTTGCTAGAAAATTTTGAGAACTCATAGTCTTATCCTTTGGGTGTATGGAGTTAAAATTTAAATGGATAGGTATTATGAAATGATAATGTGAAAAAATGGAGGCAGTAAATGAGAATGAAAGGATGAATGGGATAAGTGAAAGAAGAAATAAGGGATAAAAATTTGAAAATTGATATGAATGGAAAATAAATGGAGGGAAATGGGATGGTAGCATGGATGAAGGGAAACAAGAAGATAGAATAGACTCCAACCAGTTGTAGAGTATGTCTTAGAGAATTACTTCCCTATGACCATCACTCTTTCAAATATTTATGAAGATATCCAAAGAGTAACGGTTCACATAGAAGCAATGCAAGAGGTATATATTTACCTTATTTTTAGAGATATACTCTTCCTTTTAAAGGTTTGACTACATAGTTCCTTCATGAATTTTGCACTTTCATTCTTTTATTGCTATGTCTGGTAGATGTAAGGATCAAAAAAATTTACAAATCATATTTCGAGGCTTCTTTTACAGTTGTGGTGCTCATAATTTTTTAGCTTACTTTGTAGGAGATCCTTATTCCTTTTGCACTTCTTGTTGAAAAGTGTAAAGAAAATATAATATAATACAACTGTGTACATATATTACAATGGAAAGGATATTTTACTCAAAATACATCTTAAGGTGATATCTATTAACTAGGATCGGCTGCAAATTTCCATTTTGATATTGGAGTTGGAAAGCATTGATATTTTTGGCTTCAAATATCTTGAATTGACCATCCCAAAAGGAATTAAATTTTTGGTGGTTTCCTAGTTTATATTTTTCTTCATTCCATATTAGGATTGAATCACCAATCTTAAATTTCCTAAATATGGTCTTCTTATCAAATCATACCTTAGTGTTCATGAAGTAATTTTTAAAACTTTCATATGCTTTGGTTCTCTGTTATTCCGACTACAAAAGGTGCATCACCTAGCCTCTACTGGATTCTAATCTGGTTCATAATCTTGGTTGACCAATATTAAAGCTGGTATCTAAATATGAGTGGGTAGAATAGCTTATTTCCCATACACTAATGTATAAGGGGATGTATTTATTGACTTATTGAAAGTAGTCATATCTACTCATAAAGCCTATTCTAATAGAAGATGTAAACTTCTTTTGTTTTATTTTAATGCTCTTTTTAGAATTTTGAGTAAATTTTTGTTAGTGGGTTTTGCTAGTCCATTCTCTTGAGGGTGATAGAAGAATTCATCAAACATATGCCATATTGACTTGCAAATTCAATGTACTTTGCACCTATTAAATATGGACCATTATCACTCACCAAAGCTTCATGGATTCTGAACCTTATGATCAATATTTTAACAAACTTAATGACTACATCTTGATATGAAATCTTGGTCAGAATTACCTCGACCCATCTGGTGAAATAGTTATTGGTAGTCAAGATATATTTGTGACTTGCTAAAGAGTTGTTATTTATTATTCCAAGAAAATCTAGTCCCCACTACTGGAATGACTCTTCCATTTGAATAGGCTTTAGGGATAATGATGCATTCCTATTTCTCTCTAAATATCTATGGCACTTATCACATATTTTTATTGCTTTGAAAGTATCAGCAAAATTAGTAGGCAAATATTAGCCTACTCTTATTATTTTTAT
The DNA here is from genome assembly GCA_028583015.1 of Wollemia nobilis. Taxonomy (NCBI): domain Eukaryota; kingdom Viridiplantae; phylum Streptophyta; class Pinopsida; order Araucariales; family Araucariaceae; genus Wollemia; species Wollemia nobilis. The sequence continues at coordinate 338,332 of JAQPPZ010000239.1, forward strand.
AGTAGTTACTCTTCCTAAAAAATATCCCCTTAAAATTCCTTCATGAAATTCTTCAATAACCTTCTATTTCTGATTATCTTTCAAATATTTCAAAATAACTCCATCACGGTTCTTTCTATATATTCCCTCAGGTAATAGGACATATTTCAAAGCTTAAAGCCTATACTTTCTCTTTTATCAAGCGTTAATATTTGAGGACATACTCCTATTTAGAAATAACTTGTCAACTGATCAACCCAATCTAATTCTTTTAAAAAAGTATCTTCCTTCTATCCAGAGCTTCATGGCTAACAAGTTGTTATCTAATCTAAGACTTCTATTGTTGCCAGTTCTTGACATAATACTCTGACTCTGATAAAATTTTTAGGATGTATTTTCACATCATATTCTTGAATTTTAGAAATCCAACCAGCTATTTTATCACCTAGCTCTCCTTGTAAGATGAAGTTCCTAAAATTTGGGCGTACCACATAAATTAGAGTCTTATTTTGAGCCAAGTACTATTTGAATTTCTTTGATTATTTTATAACTGCAAACACTTGTCTCTTAATAAAATTATACTTATTTTGGTACTCATGGAGAGTTTGAATCTAGAAAATATAGGGTGTTCTTCTCCAACATCATTCTTTTGTGTTAAAACTAAAACATAACTATCATCTACCTCATAGGCATATAAAATGAAATATTTACCAAAATTAGGATTAAACAATATCGAGGTAGTAGCAATAGCCTGTTTAATTACCTCAAAAGCTTACTTCCTTTTTTTAGTCCTTTTGAACTCAATATTAATTTTTAGTAGCTTTAAAATAGGTTTAACAACTTGAGAAAAATATGAAATAAAATTCCTTACAAAATTGATCTTCCCAAAGAAATATTGCAAATATTTCTTATTCATTGGGAGAGGAAGATATAGTATTGATTTTACTCTATCAGGATAAGTTGAATTTCCCTATTTAGAGACTACATGCCCTAATAAATTGCCCTCATGGACTATAAAAAATGACTTCTTCAAATTTAAATAAATACCAAACTCTGCAATTTTGAAAAAATTGCTCCAAGTGTTTCAATTATGTTTGTTTTTCATGGAAAAGATAGTCATATCATCAATATAGATAATAATGACTCTATTAATCAATTCCCCAAAATCATAGTTGATGGCTCTCTGAAACGTAGTCCCTACATTGGACAAACCAAAAGGCACTTTCTAAAGGTACCCCATTTGGTAGTAAAGTGTATTTTGAATTGATATTTATCCTTCATCCAAATTTAATTATATCTAGAGAAGCCATCTAACAAAGAGAACCTCTTAGCCCCTACAACAATCTATAAAATCTGGTCAAACTAAGGGAGAGGATAGTGATCTTTTAGTGATACCTTATTTAGGTTTCTGAAATCAACACATAGGTGGATGTCCCCATTATTTTTCCTAACAGTACCAAGTTTGTAACCTGTGTAGAATGTTTGATAGGGTGTTTAAGTTTTGCTTTAAACATATTGAGCAATTCCTATCTCATTATAGATTCAATTTTAGGATTCATAGGTCTCTATTTCTATCTAAAGGGTTTTGCATTAGATTCTAGCTTAATAGTGTGTTGAATAATCTTTTTATCATACACCTTAAGATCTTCATAAGATCAAGCTATAATGTATTGGTATTGAAGGCATAAGGCCTTAAGTTATTCTACTTCTCTTAGAGAACATTGAATGCCAACCTTAAGCCTTTTATCCTTTTCAATTTTAATCTCCTTATAGATTTCATCATCAATTTTTATGGATATTGATTTCTTTCTATCTTCATTAGCAAAAAGACTCTCCAATGTGATCAAGCCCTTAGGAATATGATTATTTTTTAACTGTATGATATCCTACTGATCTATGTCCTGAGATAACTTATCTTGTAAATTAGACAAGCAAGCCTCTCTAACTAGGAATTCAATAATCTGATCATCATTTTCAAAAACCAACCAAAAAATTTGTCTTTCTGGTATTGAAGGTTTGAAAACTAATTGCTAGATTTTGATGTAATGAGCATTGGGAGATAGCAATCATAAGATGCATATTAATATGAAAGAAAGTAAATATTCTAGATGACTGAAATATGCTATAAATAGAAATGACATAAAATAATACAATGTAGCTATGGAGGAAATGAACACTCCATTAATAAAGCTCATGAACTACATTACACCAATCACCAATGGATGGTGATCTACACAAAATACTACTATGCTCTAAGCTAAACTATCTAACTATGTCCCCCAAATCTATATATGTATTACAATGAGGTATTTATTATATAGTAAAAATAGGTTCCTTGGCCAACACTCTACCTAGTTGTGCAAGGGACAACTTGCACATATGCAGCTTGCACATTGACACTTGTGTATTTATTACATTGCATGAAGTAACTAGATAACTTCCCTCTAAATTAATATAATGTCCTAAGTATGTACCTTGGAATATACATTTACATGACCAAAATGATGTAATATACTCTATTTTTAACACCCCCTTGTATTACATTATTTGGGTATTGAACACTTTAGTCTTCAATATGGATCTTTTTCTTCATCATATTGAACTTTGTAATCTTCTTCTACATTATTTGTAACCTATTCAAGAAAATAGTTAGTGTCTCTATAATATATTATATTTGTTAATAGATCTTTCACCTCATAGTCTTCTATGGGTTCTTCCAATTATTCAATTTCTTCTATCCTCTGAACTAGGTGTCCTTTATGATTTATATTTTGATATTCCAATTGAGGATAATTGGTTGGTCACTAATATTTTTGTTGATGAGGGTTCCTTTGATATTCTCAAGGTTGAAACGAAATCCCATTATTCATCCGATTTCCTTGGTTTCTATTTTTTGGATTGTATCTACAATAATTGGTACTATGACCTCTCTTTATGCATATCTGAAAATACAATATTTTTTGTCCTCTTGCTTATGAAGTGATGTTTCTCTATGGATTATCTTTTGATGCCAAGGAAGTGTTAATCATCTCATCTTTCATAGTGTTTTCTACTTCATATTCTTGAAGTATATTGACTAAGTCATCAAAAGAAGTATCTTTCCTTAAAATCTATAAAGATGTTACCAAATGCTTATAGTTGTCTGGAAGTGCTCTCATGGTTACTTGAGTAAGTATTTCATCCTTAATAATTTCTCATAAGGTAAAAAATTTCCCTTTAATATCTGCTACCTTCCTTATGAACAGTTCTATGCTTTCCCCACTATTCATTTTTAATGAGTGAAGTTGAGTTTGGAGATGAAGAATAGTTACCTTATTCTTTCCTTCAAATATTTTCTATAGGCTTGTCCATACATATAAATATATTTTTGTTGAACTGATATAAGGTTGAATCTCATCAATGATAGCAAAGGTTATTATCATAAAAAATTGAATCATTTTCCTCAAACTTTAGGATTTCAGTTTCACTTGTGGCAAGTCTCTATGTTTTCCCTTTGATAACACCCCAAAGTTTTTCATATACTAATATTGCTTTCACTTTATTTTTACAAGAGAAAAAAATAGGAATCTTTATTAGTTGAGATTTTTTTAGGAAGAATTTATTTGATTCCATTTAAATCGTCCTAATATCAATCCTTATATTTGTAGGCTTCATTATGTCTCCCTAGTAATGAGAGTATGAATGCCTAATTTTAGGTTTTGAAGAAATATTATATCTTCCCAACTTGATAATATTTGATAGATATTATTATTATCAAGTTTTATAGAATGCCTTATGACTCCCTAATGTTTTTGGAGTATGATATAGTGCTTTTGTAAAGTATAGTTCAATTTTGGTTGATTTTGTACATTTTTTGTAAAGATCAAAAATCAACTTTGCTAACACCTTATTAATCCTATTGAACTAAGCACTTTTCAATTTTGAAAATGTTTTAATGTTGGATTTCTTTTATCCCTTTTGAGAAATTTTGAGACATGAAAAATATAAATTTCCAACCTCAACAAAAAAAATATTAATAATCTCTTTTGTAACCCTTAGGATTTTGTTCAAGAGTTTCTAATTTACAATAACCTAGTTTTATTTTGTAACCCTTATCACTCCCAAATTTGTAAAATTAGAAAATTAATAATATTTGCAAAATATTAAATAATTTAATCCCAAGTAGAATTATTTATTTCTTCTAGGTTAAATTACAAACATTATTTCAATTTGATAAGTTATCCCTTATGGTTTTTCCTTTCAAAATCTAAGAATTGACCTTAGCTTATAACCATTATATCTCCCTAAAGTGAAAGCAATAATAAATAGGATTTAAACCTTAAATTTGAACATTTTATCACCAAACTGTTCGATGTGTTTTCGGTATAATATAACAACAATTTAATGTCCTCCTTTGGTGCTAGAAACAATGCTTATGCTTTGGAATTTCCTATTTTTAATTTTGAAATGTAGGTACTGCAAATACAAAGAGTTTTTACCTTCAATACCAGGAGATTTTAATGCTTCCTCTCCCTTCCTTCCACACTACACTTTGTTATGCTTTGATGGTGCTTTCCTATGCTTGACTGCTTTGTACTTGAGCACCTTTTTATGGAAGAAAGGTATTGAAATTTGTGACAAGTGTCACATATGTTAAGTATAAGCACTCCACCTTTTTTAATATACCAATTTCCTTATTTAATGATTCTTGGTAACTATGTAATGTATGATCACTTGTGTGGGCACTTGTGTGAGTCTTGTAAAAGATAACAAGTATCACCACTTCCTTGATATTCCTTGTAACTCCTGTATGAGGTTTCTTGAACGTTGAAAGATGAAATGGTACCTTAGAAATTTTATTCCAAGTGGTATTCAAGCTCTCTACATGAATTCCTTTACTATAATGCTTCCAAGTATGATATTATAACTCCTTTCATATGCATTTCCTTAGCTTTATTTAATTCTTGGATAGCAAGTAATCTTTTCTTTTGCAAGTGAATTGATGACGCGCTATGGAGCTTCAAATGGTGATTTTAGTGCTTCCTTTGGTGGACAATCTTCTCAAAGTTTAATACCTTGAATGTAGCACATTTTATCCTTGTCTTCTATGCCTTCAACGTGTTGATTCTTGTGCCTCTTTGTAGTATAGATATCCTCTTGTAATGATGTCCATCCCACATTGGTAGAAGTAGATTTGGATGCCTTATCTTTGTATATGAGCACTCTTTTTGTTCGCATAAATGCATCTTGATAATAGCCTTATGTGGGCTTTGATTTTATAAGTTCATCCATCCAAGATATACGAAGAGTGAGCCCTTTGAGTGGCTCCTTTTGCTATGGAAGAAGAGTGTTAATATTTGGCCTTCCTTGGTTGGCTTACCCTATAGATATTGTGTCTTTTGAGGCACCTTCAAATATTCTCTCTTCCTAAATATAATGTATTGTATAAGTGAAATACCATGTAACCTTATATATATATAACCTTCTTTATTGCACCTTTTCTTGCACTCTTTTGCAGGTCTAAAATTCCGGTTTTGTAGAAGATTTTTGAATGCAAATATGGGGGGTTTGAGGATGTCTCTTTGGATAGAATTCTTACCATTTTTGATTGGATAATTTGATGATAAATCCAATCCATTAATGATGTATATATAAGCTTATTTTTAGATATAATTTTTTCCCTTTGTACCATGCAATTAACCCTATAATGCTTTGGATTTGAGACTCACCAAGTCTCAATCTTTGAAGCTTCTATTTCTAGTTTTGGTTAGTTGTATTCTTCTCCAAGTTTTGGAGGATTCTAACCTCTTTTGTGGATTCACTTGGCAACTAAGTATTGCATATTTTTGTGCACTAATAGTGTCTTTAGACACTTTGACAATTTTTTATTTTGTGTCCTTCTCAAGAACACAAACAATAATTTTTTAGAGTAACAGAATAGTGCAAATGAATATAAAAAACTTTATTTTAATGCACTAAAAATTTCACCTTATCACTCCAATCAACTCTCAAATCAATGCACTTAATCAATTTACTGCAACTAATCAAGAATAATCTAAAATGAATTTTCAAGAGTTATTCTGCAATTTCACTACAATCAATATTGTAGAACTTAGTCTTGTTTTTAATTTTTCCAAAGTAGATTATATGTAGTTGATATATGTAATACTGAAATATAACCAAATCCTAATTAATTTTCAAATGAACCTTAAAAAAATTCTCCTTTTGCACTTTTTGAAGATTGTAATCCAATTTTTCTTCTTCTTGTAACTTTAATCTAAATTAAGGTGTTATTAAAAATTTGATAAGTAATCCAATTTACAAGTTTATTTGCACCAAAATTTTCTTACCTTTTTAAATATTTTGTAGTTCTTTTACCACTCTTGTAGAGGATGTGAATCTTGGTGTCTAAGATCACCAATTTTCTACTTCGAGTAGGATCTTGTAGCTTTTTGTAGACTATCCTGAATAAATCCTTCACCAAAATATGGTCTCAAATATTATTTCACGATCCTAATAATTGGTGGCTTTTTATCCACTTATGGTCCCCTCCTTATCTTGTATATTTAGAGAAGTATTTGTTTATGAAGTAGTGCCTTCTTGTTGTGAGAGGTAATCTTCAAATCTTCTAGACTTGGTGAGCTTCTTCTGTCTTCAAGTCTTCTTGTCAAATTTTGACTTCAAGTAGGATCTTCTTCTCAAGATTCTGAATATCTTGATGTTTTATCTAGATTCTTCTTCTGGTATTTGGCACTCCTTACCAAATTCTTCTTCTCTTGGGCTTGTTTTTGGATGGTGGTTATTGTCCCAAGTCCTTCACTAGTAGGGGTTTCTCCTTGATAGTATATTTATCCAGTGAGTTCTCCTTTGATGATTTATTTAGTAGAATTTTTTTTAGTCCTCACTTGGGCTATCCCTAATTCTACCACCTAGACTCTTCTAATATTTTTTGACAGTGGCAGTCCAACAACACGTAAGGTTGAAAAAAAACTTAGGCTCAATATTAATGGTGGTTTTCCTATTGACCTACTATGGCCAGATCTATCGTGGCTTTGATACCATTGTTAGCTTTTGATGTAATGAGCACTGGGAGATAGCAATCACAAGATGCATACTAATATGAAATAAATTAAATCTACTATATGACTAAAATATGTTGTAAAATAGAAATGATATAAAATAATACAATGTAGCTATGGAGGAAATGAACACTCCATTAATAAAGCTACTAAACTACATTGCACCCATCACCAATGGATGGTGATCTACACAAAACTATACTATGCTCTAAGCTACACTATATAACTATGTCCCCTGACTCTATATTTGTATTATAATGAGGCCTTTCTTATATAGGAAAATAGGTTCCTTGGCCAACACTCTACCTAGTTGTGCAAGGGACAACTTGCACATATACAACTTGCACATTGACACTTGTGCATTTATTACATTGCATGAAGTAACTAGATAACTTCCCCCTAAATTAATCTAATATCCTAAGTATGTACCTTGGAAGATACATTTACATGACCCAAATTATGTAATATACTCTATTTCTAACACTAATTTAACCCTTTTAATCATAGTTGATCCCAAGTCTGAATATGGAATAAAGTTAGAACCTCTAACGGCTAAAGCATCAGCAAAAATATTCAAAATTATAGGAATAGAATGGATATTTAGAGAACTAAAATATTCCATAAAATACCATACTCTATTCCTATATATTTTTAATTAATGGTGTTTGTTGTTGTATTTCTTTGTAACTTGATTAACCACTAGTTCTGAATCACCATATATGTCTAACATTTTGATTCCCATTTTCTCTTCTTACATTAATCCTAAGCATAAAGCCTCATGTTCTATAGCATTATTATTTTAAGACCAAGTCATTCTATATGCAAAATATTTATACCTTCTTAAGGAGATTTCAAAATTATGCCTACACTAGCCCCATTTTTGCACCTTGCTCCATCAAAATGCATTGTCCATGAAGAACACAGGCTTATATTGAGAGGAGGGTGAACAATATAAGACCAAATTTTACTTTTCTTTCCCAAATAATATTATCCAATATTATCAATGGCAATATCAATAGCAGTAATCAAAGCAATGCACAAATCATCACACACAAGAGAGACACAAATTTAACGTGGTTCACCCAATGTGGGCTACTCCACGGAGAAAATATTTCTTCTAAATTTTCTCAACAAATCTCTTGGGAATCAATTCCCTATTACAATGTTTATGGACCTCTATCCAAAGGAGACACCAATCCCCTATGCTCTAATTTGTGGATCTCTCTCCATAGGAGAACTCTTTCTCCTTTTCTCTAGTTCATGGAACTTGATCTAGGAGAACTCTATCTCCTCAACTAGTTTGTGGATCTCTCTCCATAGAAGAACTCTATATCCCCAATTCATGAATCAATCCAAAGAGAACTATTTTCCCTTTTCTTTGGTTCATGGAACTTGATCTAGGAGAACTCTATCTCCTCAATTGTGGATCTCTCTCCATAGAAGAACTCTATCTCCCCAGATGGTTCATGGATCTCACTCCATAGGAGAACTCTTTTCCCTTGCTCTGGTTCATGGATATCTCTCCATAGGAGAACTCTTTCCCCTTGCTCTGGTTTATGGATCTCTCTCCATAGGAGAACTCTATCCCCTCTACTCTAGTTGGTGATCTTCTAGAAGACTTCTACCCCCACTACTCTAGCTTGTGGATCTCTCTCCATAGGAGACCTCTATCCCCACTACACTAGTTGATGGATCTCTATCCACTGGAGACTATTGTCCTCTTTGCTCTATCACCTCCAAAGCTTGCTCTCAACTCTATCTCAAATATACACCAAACTCTATCCCAAATCTACACCAAACTCTATCTCAAATCTGCACCAAACTTTATCCCAATTCTAGCACAAATCTACTCATCTCAAATCAAAATCTCTATCACAAACTCTTAACAAACTCTACTTTCTCAAAATCTACTCTTAAATCTATCTCAAATCTATCCTCAAGCCTTAACACAAATCTTGAACAAATATACTCTCAATCATATCTCAAATCTATCCTCAAGACTTAACACAAAGACTTGAACAAATCTGCCTTCAAGTCTTCTCAAAATACTTGCTCAAATATACCTTCAAGTCTTCTCAAAGACTTGCTCAAATCTACCTTCAAGTCTTCTCAAAGACTTTCTCAAATCTTCCTTCAAGCCTTCTCAAAGACTTGCTCAAATCTATCCTCAAACCACTCACAAAACCTTCTCAAATATTTCCAAAACTTGCATACAAACACAACTTAAATCTTTTTCAAGAAGCTTTCTTCACACAGACAAATTCTACTTAGAATTCATTTAACCTCTAGAACATATAGAGAATGATATGCTCTATCAAAAACTCAATATGTTCTACTCAATCATTAAGTCTATCACTTTCACATGTCTCACATTTATTGCTCTTTTAAAGATAGATCTAGTCTAGCATATGACACCTATCTTCTAGATTCACACACTTGCTTTCACAAATCTGATTTCTAATGTTTGCACATTCACTTTCAATATCACTCAAAACCAATGCTCAAAACCTTCACACATTCATTCAAACAATGAATCACAATTTTCTCACAAACCCTAACATAGGTGTTTCCACTTTCTTTCAACAAAGATGCACAATGTAGGTCTCAAAACCTAACTCAAATATTTCCAACAATGCTTATCAAACAATCCTTTTCACTCCACCTTATGTTCCAAAACATTCATTCCAACAAACACCTTAAACAAGGGATGATGTGCCCATACCTCTTAATTTGCTCTTATGGAGATATGTCTTCAAAACCTATCTCACAAATAACTAATTTCTCTAATGCCACTCCAATGGTTAGATTGCAAAATATTTTCTCAACACATCCACATGAATTTTCACTTCAAAAGATATTTCACCATATACATATTACAATAAAATATCAACCACCATAACACCTTATTACTCCTATTCTCTCATGCAAAATAATGCTTCAACAAAACAACCAAAAATTACATACATGAATTTCTCATATACACCTTATACCTCCTTCTTATGAAAACAAAATAATGCACTTCAAATTTCAATAAGACCAAAGAAATTATTATTTCATCTCATGTATCCACCAAGCACTAGCAATCTGAAACTTCACCTTTCAACCTTTTCAAAAACAAAAATTAAATCACTTTACTATCCTTATGGCTCCCTAACCATTTCACATCAACATAATAAAAATTAACTAACCCTTATAACTCCCTAACCAAGCTTAAAGTGCATACCTTTTAACAAAAATTAATTCTTCCCTCAAGCGCTGCCGTCGTTATTTGAAACCGTGACCTCATTAGCCCTCGTGCCCTAGCACAAGGGCAAACACCACGTGGGCTAGCCGCCCACACAACCCAAAAGAGCACGCGCTCCTTCTTATCCTTTACCATCAATGCCAAGACTTCAACACACCAAAAAACCTTCTGTGCGAATCGAACGTCGGACCTACTACCAACTATGCACTCCGCAAGCTGAGCTTGCCAGCTAGGCTACCATCCACCATCGGATGGATTTTGGACACCCTCCACCTTTATCTTTGCACTGCCTCAAATTTCGTAGAATCTTCTATGTCTGCCTTCACACCTTTGTCGAATGAATATGCAAGTAATACTTCAGGGATTTTAATTAATTCGAACACTTTGGCTTTGCAATACCTTAGCCCTTTTATACACATTGCCTTTTGACCTTGGACGTCGATGCACTTGAAACAAATACCTCCATGCAATTTCAATTTTTGATTTTTGGCACCATTAAACCTTTTCAAAAATATTATAATAAATTAAATCTAAGGTAGATTTAATTATTATAATTTTATTTTAACCTTTGGGCCTTTTAATATTTAATTATTATAATTATTTAAATCTTCATAGATTTAAATATTATAATTTTCTTCTTCTTGGACCTTGTCTTTGGAAAACCTCTTCCTTTTTCTTTTGCAAATGCCACCATGGTAAAACATTAAACCTTTATTTTTTTGGTCATAAATGACAACCAATGTCATTAACCTATGCCATTAATTCTTTGACATCAATGACAACAATATACTCAAAATTTCCAACAATCTCCCCCTTTTTCATTGATGGCAACCCTTTTCTAAAAATTCCTTTTTCCTTTTTCCATACCATTTAATTCCAAATCTGCTCCCCCTGAGAAACTACTCCCCTTGACTGAATGCTCTCCCCCTTACTCAAATCTCTCCCCCTTTGACATCAATGGCAAAGGGACTCCTTTGGGGCTAAATATAAGACTCTTAGCTCAATCCCCTCCCCACCTCCTCTCCTTGAGGTGATTAATTTTGGGGTGGGAGTATCTCTACTCCCAGCATACAATGCTCTTTTTCTTTGTCAACCTTCTTTCTCAACATACCTTTTTGATCCTTTTGAGTGTCCCTATTTTTGCTTATCTCTGGAAGCTCTGGAAACTCTGTTCTACACCACTTGGCCTTATGCCCAACATTATTGCACTTATAACACTTAATGTTGTAGTTCTTAGAAGGTGCAAATATCTTGAAGTTCCTCCTGGTGAAGCCATACTCATTTCTATCATGAACCCTGCATTGGATTGCTTTATGACCAAATCGATTACAAGAGTAGCAATACCCTTGAAAGAGATGTCCATATTTGAAGTTCCTCTTAGTAAAACCATACTCCTTTCCATGAGTCCTACAATGCATAGCCTTGTGACCAAACCGATTACATGAAAAACAACGTCCTTTGAAGAAATCTTGCCTTGAGCCTACTGGTCTCTTAGTCCTTTCTTCTTTGTGATGATCCATGTTCCTTGTTTGTGCATTGTTTCCTTTCTTAGTGAAGCTTCTATTCTTCAACTTATCCTCATAAGTCTCAATTTCTCCTTCACTCTCTTCCTCTAAAACTTCTTCCTCTTTTGAGCTTGAGCTTGACCCTTCTTCTTGTTTCCCTTGTCCTTCTTCAAAACCAAGTCTTATTTTGATAGATGAAGATCTTTGTGCATTGATAATCTTATCCAAAGTCTTTGAACTTTTCCCAAACCTGTGTAGCTTGTCCTTAGAATCTTTCACTTCCATCCTTAGTGAAACTACCTCATGTTCTAATCTTTCACATTCTAAGACTTTTACCTCTAACTTTTCTTTAAATCTCCTTGTCTTAGCTATTGAGTTTGTCAGGTCTTGTATAAGCTTTTCTTTTTCTTCCTCACATTCTTGAACTTGAGCCCTGAATCTTGAATTCTGCTTTCTAACCTTTTTCAATTCTTTAAGAGCAATAAGTTCTACTTCTAGATCTAACTGTGCCTTCCTCTTCATTTTCTGAATCTTTTTCTACTTCTTGGTCTTCAAGAGCATCTTCATACTTTTCAACTTTATCTTCAACAGGAGCATTTTCTTCCTCTTCTATTGCCAAAAATAGAATTTCTTCTTCTTCACTATCTGAGGGTCTTTCATCACTGTCACTTGAAGCCTTGCTTCCCTTATCAACATAGAAACTCTTCTTGTGCCTTTGAAATAACTTCTTTTCATGCTTGTTTTGACCATACCTATTTTTCTTTTCATACCTGGATTTTCCTCCTTCCTTTTTCTTATGATCATGTTTCTCTTCACTGCTACTACTTCTAGCTTCGGACAATTAGATGCATAGTGACCAAAATTTCCATAATTGAAACATTTCACTATTTTCATACCTTTGTGCTTTCTTGAGTCCTTCTTGTTTCTTCTACCATAGTTAGCTTCTTCATCACTGCTTGACTCACCACTTGATTCTGGTTTCTTATCCTTTGTCTTCTTTGATGCTTTGAAAGCTACCTCTTTCTTGGAGTTGGGATCCTTTACTATTCTCATCTCATAAGCTGTGAGAATTCCATGTAACTCATCCATAGTCAATTGATCAATATCTCTCATCTCTTCTATAGCTGAAAATTTTCCATCATACCTTGTAGGAAGTGACCTTAAAACTTTCTGAGCAACAATGGAGTCTTCAACTTCAAATCCAAGTCCACGCATGGTATTAAAAATCTCATCCACATGAAGTAAGTATGTAGCAATGTCTTCCTCATCTTCCATATTCAAATCTTCAAACCTTTTCTTGTGGTTTTGTAGTTTTGCCATCTTGACCTTTTTATTTCCCTCATAGGTTTGCTTCAATTTTTCCCAAATCTCTTTTGTTGATTTGCAATGCATAACTTTCACAAATTTTGCTTCACGTAATCCACTTAATATTGCATTCATAGCCTTGGCATTATTCACATGTAATAGCTTACCATATTTATCTATGGGAGGATTAGTTGTAGGTGTGAACCCATCCTCAACTACTTGCCATGTCTCATATCCTTGTGCCATCAAGTAAGTCCTCATTCTTATGCTCTAGAAAGCATAATTATTCCCATAAAACAATGGTGCCTTATTTTATGAAGATCCATTTTGAGATGCCATCTGTGTTCCTGTACTATCTTCCTTCAAGTTGTTAGACTCTTTCAAAGGAACCCGCTCTGATACCAATTGAAGAACACATGCTTATACTGAGAGGGGGGTGAACAATATAAGATCAACTTTTACTTTTCTTTCCCAAACAATATTATCCAATATTATCAATGGCAATATCAATAGCAGTAATCAAAGCAATGCATAAATCATCACACACAAGAGAGACACAAATTTAACATGGTTCACCCAATGTGGGCTACTCCATAGAGAAAATATTTCTTCTAAATTTTCTCAACAAATCTCTTGGGAATCAATTCCCTATTACAATATTTATGGACCTCTATCCAAAGGAGACACCAATCCCCTATGCTCTGATTTGTGGATCTCTCTCCATAGGAGAACTCTTTCCCCTTTTATCTAGTTCATGGAACTTGATCCAAGAGAACTCTATCTCCTCAACTAGTTTATGGATCTCTCTCCATAGAAGAACTCTATCTCCCTAGATAATTCATAGATCACACTCCATAGGAGAACTCTATCCCTTTGCTCTAGTTCATGGAACTTGATCTAGGAGAACTCTATCTCCTCAACTAGTTCATGGATCTCTCTCCATAGAATAACTCTATCTTCCCAACTGATTCACATATCACACTCCACATGAGAACTCTTTCCCCTTGCTCTAGCTATTTCATGGATCTCTATCCATAGAGAACTCTTTCCCCTTTACTCTAGTTTATGGATCTCTCTCCATAGGAGAACTCTATCCCCTCTACTCTAATAGTGATCTTCTAGAAGACTTCTACCCCCACTACTCTAGCTTATGGATCTCTCTCCATAGGAGACCTCTATCCCCACTACACTGGCTGATGGATCTCTATCCACTGGAGACTAATATCCTCTTTGCTCTATCACCTCCAAATCCTACTCTCAATCTATCTCAATATATACACCAAACTCTATCTCAATCCAATCAAACTCTATCTCAAATCTGCACCAAACTCTATCTCAATCTAGCACAAATATGCTCTATCTCTATCTCAAATTCTCCAACAAAACCATTCTCAATTCACAACCATCTAAATTCTCAATTCTATCTCAAATCTATCCTCAAGCCTTAACACAAATCTTGAACAAATCTTCTCTCAATTCTATCTCAAATTTTCCTCAAGCCTTAACACAAAGCTTGAACAAATCTGCTCTCAAGTCTTCTCAAAGGACTTGCTCAAATATACCTTCAAGTCTTCTCAAAGACTTGCTCAAATCTACCTTCAAGTCTTCTCAAAGACTTGCTCAAATATTTCCTTCAAGCCTTCTCAAATACTTGCTCAAATTTATCCTCAAACTACTCACAAAACCTACTCAACTATTTCCAAAACTTGCATACAAACACAATTTAAATCTCTTTCAAGAATCTTTCTTCACATAAATAAATTCTACTTAGAATTTATTTAACCTCTAGAACATATAGAGAATTATATGCTCTATCAAAAACTCAAAATGTTCTACTCAATCATTAAGTCTGTCACTTTCACATATCTCATATTTATTGCTCTTTTAAAGATAGATCTAGTCTAGCACATGACACCTATCTTCCATATTCACACACTTTCTTTCACAAATCTGATTTCTAATGTTTGCACATTCACTTTCAATATCACTCAAAACCAATGCTCAAAACCTTCACACATTCATTCAAACAATGAATCACAACTTTTCTCACAAACCCTAACATAAGTGTTTCCACTTTCTTTCAACAAAGATGCACAATGTAGGTCTCAAAACCTAACTCAAATATTTCCAACAATGCTTATCAAACAATCCTTTTCACTCCACTTTATGTTCCAAAACATTCATTTCAACAAACACTTTAAACAAAGGATGATGTGCCCATACCTCTTAATTTGCTCTTATGGAGATATGTCTTCAAAACCTATCTCACAAATAACTAATTTCTCTAATGCCACTCCAATGGTTAGATTGCAAGATATTTTCTCAACACATCCACATGAATTTTCACTTCAAAAGATATTTCACCATACACATATTACAATAAAATATCAACCACTATAACACCTTATTACTCCTATTCTCTCATGCAAAATAATGCTTCAACAAAACAAACAAAAATTACACACATGAATTTCACATATACACCTTATACCTCCTTCTTATGAAAACACAATAATGCACTTCAAATTTCAATAAGACCAAAGAAATTATTATTTCATCTCATGCATCCACCAAGCACTAGCAATCTCAAATTTCACCTTTCAACCTTTTCAAAAACAAAAAGCAAATCACTTTACTATCCTTATGGCTCCCTAACCATTTCACATCAACATAATAAATTAATAAAAATTAACTAACCCTTATAACTCCCTAACCAAGCTTAAAGTGCATACCTTTTAACAAAATTTAATTCTTCCCTCAAGCGTTGCTACCGTTGTTCGAAACCGTGACCTCGTTGGCCCCGTGCCCTAGCACAATGGCAAACACCACGTGGGCTAGCTGCCCACACAACCCAAAAGAGCACGCGCTCTTTCTTATCCTTTTTAGTCGATTTCAAGACTTCAACACAACAAAAAACCTTCCATGTGAATCGAACGTCGGACCTACAGCCAACTACGTGCTCTGCAAGTCGAGCTTGCCAGCTAGGCTACCATCCATCGTCGGATGGAGTTTGGACACCCTCTACCTTTATTTTTGTGCTGCCTCAAATTTCATAGAATATTCTATGTCTGCCTTCACACCTTTGCCGAATGAATATTGCAAGTAATAATTCGAGGGTTTTAATTTATTCGAACACTTTGGCTTTGCAATACCTTAGCCCTTTTATACACATTGCCTTTTGACCTTGGACGTCGGCGCACTTGAAACAAATGCCTCCATGCAATTTTGATTTTCTATTTTTGGCACCATTAAACCTTTTCAAAAATATTATAATAAATTAAATCTAAGGTAGATTTAATTATTATAATTTTATTTTAACCTTTGGGCCTTTTAATATTTAATTATTATAATTATTTAAATCTTCATAGATTTAAATATTATAATTTTCTTCTTCTTGGACCTTGTCTTTGGAAAACCTCTTCCTTTTTCTTTTGCAAATGCCACCATGGTAAAACATTAAACCTTTATTTTTTTTATCATAAATGACAACCAATGTCATTAACCTATGCCATTAATTCTTTGACATCAATGACAACAATATACTCAAAATTTCCAATAGTCCAAATCTCTAACTCTCTTAATTACTGATTAGATATGGTAGGGGTTTTTTTCTTAGCCTCAAAAGAAATTTTGTAAGTGCCCAATCCTATCTCAAATAGACCATGATCCTATCTAAATGGAAACTCATCCTCAACTTCTAAATATTCAAGGATCTCTACTAGTTCAAGTTCCTCTATTATAGAGTGATTATACATATCTTCCTCAATTTTCTCAATATGATAAGGTATAAGTTTTTCAAGACTTATCCTTATTATTTTACCTTTATACGAAATCATCATGCCATAATGTTCCAAATATAGGTAACCTCCTAGCTTGACTATTAATTCCCTAGAAAACAAACCAAAATAAGGCTCTAGGTTTACTACTATAATTTCTTGCACAATAGTGATCTCTGGTACCCTGTGTAATTTCAACGCATTTTTCACAACTCTAATGGTCTTTATTGGTGTCCCATCCAATTAAAAAAATCCTATATGAGATTGATTATACTTCATTCTCATTTCATCACATATGGATTTAAGCATGATTGTAGTGGAAGCTCCTGAATCTATCATGCAATTATGAACAATGCAATCTTCCATTATCAAGGATATATAAAAATATGGGGATTATTTCTTAGTTTTGTTGGAATCCTTTTATCTTGGCCATATGATAGGTTGAAAATGGTAGTATTTTTCTTCTCTTAATAATTTATGTTTAAAGAAGCCTTTAGTAGATTAATATGACAAGGATGAAGAGAGTGTCATAACGACTTGCTCTAGAAGGAGTTATGTTTAGTTATTCTATGTTATATTTTAAGGATATATGTAGTGGGAGATATCTAACATATGCCCTAATAAGATGCAAAAAATATGAGAGAGAGTGATTCTACAATATAACTAAATTATACTATAAATAGAAAGTGATGAAAATACAATGCAGTATGGAGGTAATGGTCACTCCATCAATATAAGCTAAAGAACTACATTGTACTCCATATAGGATTTCTACCACTCTCTACTACTCTCTACTATAATGCACTTGATATATTTATTCTATATCTATGAGGTCCTTTATATAGGAAGATAGGTTCCTTGGCCAACACTCTACCTAGCTATATAAGTGTACACCTTGCACATTAAAAGTTATACATTGATACTTGTGCATTTATTACATTGCTTGAAGTAAGCAAATAATTTCCCTTTAAAGTAATATACTACTCTAACTATGTACCAAAGCTGGTACATTTACATAACCCAGATGATGTAATATGATTTAACTCTAACACCCCCCTATATTACATTATTTGGAAATTGAAGATTTCAATCTTCAATATGGATCTTCTTCTTGATATTAGAGATTGTATTCTCCTTCTCTATTTTTGTAACCTATTCAAGCAAGTAGTTAGTATCTTCATAACATGTTGTTCTTACTGAAATATCTTTGACTTCATAACCATATGTAGGTTCTTCTAGTTCTTCAATTTCTTCTATACTTTGAGCTATGTGTCCTTTATGATTCTATTTTTGATACTCCAATTGGGGATAATTGGTTGGATGTTGAAATTGCTACTGATGAGAATCATTTTGATATTGTCATTGTTAAAGTCTAATTCCATTGTTCATCTGATTTCCTTGATTTTGATTTCTTGGATTGAATTTGCAATAGTTAGTACGATGACCTTTTCTTTTGCATATCTAACAATACTTGTTACTCCATGGTCTTCATCCTTTTGATGATGAAGCAATATTCCCCTATGGATTGTCTTTTGATACCAATTTAGTGTTATTCATTTCATCTTTAAATGTATTCTCTACCTCATATTCTTGAAGAATATTGATTAGATCATCAAACGAAGTATCTTTACTTAGGACTTGTAAATATGTAACCAAATATTTGTAGTTGTTTGGAAGTGCTCTCATGGTTACTTGAGTAAGAAATTCATCTTTAGTCTCTTCTCCTAGGGTTAATAATTTCCCTTTAATATATGCTACCTTCCTCAAGAATATTTCTATGATCTCACCACTGTTCATTTTAGGTAATGTAGTTGAGTTTGAATATGAAGGATAATGGATTTATTTTTCCCTTTGAATATCTTCTCTAACCTTTTCCATGATTTTGTAGATTTCTTTGTTGAACTAATATAAGGTTGTATTTCATAAATGATAGCAAAGGTTATTATCATTAGGGATTTTACATCATTTTCTTCAAAATTCTAAATCTTAGTATCACATGTGCTTTACCTTTTTGTTGTTCCTTGAGCTATCTCCCAAAGTTTTTCATATACTAATATTACTTTTACCTTATTTTTCTAGGAGATAATTTGGACCTTTATGTAATTGGGATTCTGTAAGAAATAATTTGTTTGATGTAATGACGATCCTTGTGGTCCTCTTTTTAAATTCCCTAGTATTGATTTGATGATACCTTTATGTTTTGTAGAACGCCTTATAAATCCCTAGTGTTTATGGATATGCTATATGATTGATAAAGTGCATTTTTGAGAATAATAGTTCAATTTTGAGTTGATTTTGTAATGTTTTGTAAATAGAAAAAATCAACTTTATTATACCTTGTTACTCCTATTGAACTTTAGCACTTTCTAATTTGATTAGGTCCTAATGGTTAGATTTCTTTTGTCCCTTTATAATGTTTTGATACAAGTATACCAACTAATTTTCAACTCTTGATAATCCTTAATGAATCTCCTTTGATATTTGATATTTAATGTTTCTAAATTCCAATAATTTATTTTGTGTAGTATTCCTTATAACTCCCTAATTTGGAATATTAGAAAACAATGATATTTACAATGCTAAGGTTTTAATCTCCAAGTTGAAAAACCTTATACCTCCTACTTTATTATTTATAAATATAAGTATCCTTGAAATCTACATGATTAATATATTACTAATGTTAAATGGTTGATTGCAATAGTAAATATAATGTACCCTTATAACTTAAATATAACTTTAGCAAGAAATAAATAATATCAAATTTTACCTTAATAACCCTTCTGGATTATCTTGCCTTGATGTTGTTAGGTGGTAGATTTGAAACCTTATAGGGTAGATTTGAAACCTTATATAATATGGTGTGCATGGGCAATCAAAGCCTTCTTTTACCGATGTTGGTTTATCCCTTGAGTAGCGATTCTCTCCTCTATAAATGGTTCTTGGTTTATGATGAATATCCTCCATGAATGAGGCACTAGTATTGTTGGTCTATGATGAATATCCTCCATGAATGAGGCTCTGGTCTTGTTGATCTTATGATAAACTTTTTAAATGCAGGACTATACCTCTAAATCACACACAAGCTTGAATTAGCCTCCTCCCTATGAAAGGGCTTTGCACCATTCAATATTTGACCTTGTTTGACCTCGTTCTATTTTCCTTCTCCAAAGTGGATACCTTAAATAATATTGTTTCCTTGCAAATTATGGATAAGTGTCACTTGAGTGTTACTAAGTAGTTGATATTCCAACATACCTTTGTGCAATTAAGAGTTTGGTGGTAACCTCCCAAAGCTTTGTAACTCTATTTTAGGTCAGCACTAGATTATTCATAAACATTGGTGTGCTTAGGACTCTTGTTCCAAGTGGCACTCAAGGCTTGTGCATGTAAGCCTTTATTCTAACGCTCCATGGATGAGCTTTGTAGTCCTATATTTACCTATATATTTATATTGAATGTTGGCTTGCTATGTTTCTTGGAATGTAAGCATCTCCTCTTATCCTTTTGCATGTTGTCTTGATGAGGATAATTGGTGGCTCGAGTTGTAATGCTCTAGGATTCTATGGTGCTCCTAATGGTGGTCTTTTGGTAGCATTTTTGTGCTACTTTTTGGTGATCATTCTCTCCAAGTAATGGCCTTGGGTATAGAACCTTCTATTATTTTTAGCTTATGTAACAACCCCTTGTGCTTTGGCTTGATACGTAGATAATCTCCAGCTATATGCTACCCTTTTTCTACATATACTCGGATGATAACAGCTCTAATATTATAGGTAAAATTCTTGCTTCCAAGGCTATATTAGACATGGAAAAATGGTGTTTTTAACACCTTTATAGTGTGAGCTCCTCGGTGGATCTTTCTTCTTGCTTGATCTCTATCCTAATACCTACTGAGATAATGACTGCACTATTTCCTACAATGAAATATTATTTTTTCCTTTGAAGGAACAAAAGAGGTTCTTTGTAATAGTTAGATTTACACCAATATGGTGGACCTTTTTCTGAAATCCTTTTTTATTTTGACGAGGCAACTCCTTACATTCATTAATATTCTTCCTTGGATAATTTAATAAGATTTAATACAAGCTAATGCTATTTTTTAGAGTAAGGATTTCTGCAATTTGCACTTAAATAAAACCCTTATATATTCCTTGAATCTTGAGACTCACCAAGTCTTGATTTGAGGTTTTCTTCAAGGTATTTAATGGTGGATTTCTTATCCACCTTTAAAATTGTATTGGTGTCTTCTTTTGGCCATGAAATTTTGTAGATATTATGCTAGTTTTGTGCCTTTAATAATCAACACACTAAATAATTTCTTGATATTAACTAGTTAAAGATCAACTAGTATAATGCTAATGGATTAATAATGCACTTTAATGGTAGCAATAATCTCACATTATTGCTCCTGTAAATAAACTTTCAAATTAATTTCAAATACACTTAATAATATTTACAACTTTTAATAGTAATATGTAAAGAATCCTTAATGAATAATATGCAATTTTCACTACAATCAATATTGTAGGATGTAGCCTCCTTGCTTTCTAGATAGATAAAAGGTAGGTGATAATTTTATTTCTTTAAAAAAATATCCAAATCCTATTTAATGTGCAAATATATCTTAAAATGAATTCTTATTTTTGCACTTTCTTGAAGACTATAATATGAGTCCTTATCCTTGCAACTTTAATCCAAATATGGTGCTTAATGGAATTTAATAATGAACACTAATTTGATGTTCAACTTATTGCACCCTAGTTGCTTACCTTTAATGGCTTATGTACTAGATGTAAATATTGGTGTTTGATTCACTAGTTTTTGCCTTGTAATAGATGAATTCGCAACTCCTTTTTGGCTGTCAAAAATAGCTTCTTGCTTCACCAACATGTGGTCTTGAACTTTCTATCTTGAGCCTAGGTTTTGGTGGCTTGATTATTTCAATGATATTCTATTTTTTGTTGTATATTCTAAGAAATATTATCTTTGAACTATGCCTTCTTGTTGTGATAGGTAATATCCAAATCTCTTGGATTTGGTAGGCTTCTTCTGTTTAACTCTTCTTTCAATCTTCTTGTTGAATTTTGACTTCAAACAAGATCTTCTTCTTCTCAAGATTTTGAATGTCTTGAGGTCTTCACTGGATTCTTCTTCTATATTTGGCACTCTTTACCAAATTCTTCTTCTCTTTGGCTTGTTGATGGATGGTAACAATTGCCCCAAGTCCTTCACTATCAGGATCATTTCCTTGGTAGTGGATTTCTTCAATGAGTTCTCCTAGCAACTCTTTTGATGATGCTTCTACAAGCTCTGCAACAAGGCTCTTCAAACCTTTTTGTTTTTCCTTCTTGAGACCTCTCCAAGGTCTTCTATATTTCAGCTTCTTTGGTCTTCCAATTGAGACATTTTCTTCAACCTTCTACTTTTGGAAGTGTTCATGATGAAATCTTCTTCTCAAACTACTACTTTTGGATTCTTTAATGGGACCTTGCTGGTCCTTCTTCAATATTCCAAGAATGAAAGTTCTTCAATGAGATCTATGGATATATTCAACTTCTTCTAGAATAAATCTTCAATATTTTGATTCCAATGGGGTCTTTTCTTAGACCTTTTCAATATTCACTAGTTATTCATGAAACTAGTGGTAAAATTTTTATGTTGAGTCCTAGTCTTCATAGTCTTGTGGAAAGACTCTAGCTAATCTACAATTTATAATATTTAATGGAGATCACAAATCTCCTATCTTCTATTTCTCATGGACTCTTCTCTATATTAATCAAGAACTCTTCTTCTGAATCAACAACTCTTCTCTAAAATCTTCTTTAGAATTAAGGCTTCTATGGCCCTTTCTTTTGGATCAAGGATTCTCTAGCCTTTTCTTCTATATCAAGGCTTCTATGGCCTTTTCCTTCTGGTAAAATGCTTCTATAGC
Organism: Wollemia nobilis; assembly: GCA_028583015.1. Lineage (NCBI taxonomy): Eukaryota > Viridiplantae > Streptophyta > Pinopsida > Araucariales > Araucariaceae > Wollemia > Wollemia nobilis. Next base: position 361,131 of record JAQPPZ010000239.1, read on the forward strand.
CTTTTGTTTTACAATATTTAGGTATTCAATATTCTATGAAGATCACCAATCTCCTATCTCCTACTTGAATCAACTTTTGGAGTCTCTTCTTCCTTAAGTTTTCTATAAGGCTATTGTGACCTTTTCTTCACTTTTACAATCTACAATATTTGTAGCTCTTGGGACCTTTCTCTAAGGTCTTTGAAATCTTTAGTCTACTCCTTTTTATTGCAAGTGCTGGAATGATTCTAAAAAGATATTATTCCTAACTCTCTTGTAGGAAGCTTCCCAACCTTTTTTTGAATCTCCTTTTTCCTACAACAAGTTGTTAGAAACTAGAATGAAAGAATTTATAATTCTGGAGATAATAATATTCACTAGTTTATTTTTCAATCTAGTGGTATGAATGTTGAGTCCTAGTCTTCACGAGTTTTTTTGCAACTCTGTGGAAATACTCTAGCCAAATGTAATCTCAGAATTTTTGTAACTAATATTTATTTCAGTCCTTTCAATATTTCATGTGACTCTCCCTAATCCTATCTTGATTCACAATGGCTCTAATACCACTATTAGATTTTGAATATATATGTAGTGGGAGAGATCTAACATAGGTCCTAATAATATATAGAAAATATGAGAGAGTGATTCTACAATATGATTGAAATATACTATAAAAAGAAAGAGATAAAAATACAATGTAGTATGGAGGTAATGGTCACTCCATCAATATAAGCTAAAAAACTACATTGTACTCCATACAATACTTCTACCACTCTCTACTACTCTCTACTATAATGCACTTGATATATTTATTTTATATCTATGAGACCCTTTATATAGGAAGATAGGTTCCTTGGCTAACACTCTACCTAGTTGTACAAGTGGACACCTTGCATATTACAACTTGCACATTGATACTTGTGCATTTATTACATTACTTGAAGTAAGTAGCTAACTTCCCCTTAAAGTAATATCCTACTCTAACTATGTGGAACAACCCCCGTTGTCACTACTCAACCACTATTTTATATATATATATATATATATATATATATATATATATATATATATTATATATATGTATATATATATATATTCATACATATTTTATGAGACAAGGAACATAATCATGACTTAAGGTAGAACCATTCTAGTTGGATCGTAACTTATCAAGGAAGATAGCATCATGTGCTATTGAGACTTTATCAAAGTCTCTTTGAGTAGAAGTGATCAGCTTCTATGAAACCCTCATACCCCATTGGTATGATAACACTGGCCAAGCAAAAGGTTTCATCCCATATAGAAGGGAAAATCACCCTGGTCCACCAAGACCAGTATATAGGTGATTGCCTTGAATATGGAGATCCACACCAATGGAAAACCATCATAGATGGAATAACCACACCAATGGTTATTCATAGATCTTAGATCCTATCCACATATTTTTAATGATATCTTTAGGATAACATATCATTGTTCATGATTTAACTCATAGGATTCATGGAATGTCATCTTAACCTAGATTATGTAATTTTAAACCTCTTAAAACTTATTTGTCCATTCTCTCATTTAGGTATCCATTTTGCTATTCATACGAGTCATTTAAAGACAGTACTTGTCAACATGGAAGTACCCCTCCTCATGCACACTCAACTTCTTAGCTTTAGAATATAAGGTTTCTTTTGGTTTCAATTCTAAACCAACTTGTCTTCTTGTGGGTTTCATCCCATTCCAAATTCCAATGTGTTCTAAATTAAACCATCATGAGTGTTTAGGATGTGAATATAAATAAATGATGTCCTTTTATGATAGGATTCATTACATCATAACCTTATATTGAAACAATACATGAGAGGTCTATTTAAGTAGGAAGTTACATCCCATTATAGTTAGATTTATAATTCCACACAACCATTGATTACAGCGTAAAACTAGCTAGTTGCATCATTCATAGTTATTCAATTTAATCCAAAAAGTAAATGGAACAATCACATAATATTAAATCAGCAACATTTTAGAAATTTAAGCATACATTCTTAACATCATAAATAAAATTGTTGATTAAATAGTAATCGAGGTAAACATTGCAGTGATCTAAAAATATGCATGGCTGTCCCATATAATCATTTAACCATCTCATACATATATTATTTTCATTTTGAAATTAAAGTAACATGAGCAAGAAATTACACATCAAACCACAAAATAGAGTGACACAATTATTTATCTTGGGAACCCTCATGGGTAATAAACCCAACCTCCAAAATATAATTTCTCCTCATATTCATAATCTTGATATGTAAAGTGTTACAAATAAAGAAGGGCATCTTTGGATCCCTTTAAATCAATGTACAAATCAACGGATACAATTGTCCCTTTATAGATTCATGATGCAATTAGGAAATTTCCCAATTCCTTTCTCTAAGTCATCGTATGTAATATGAAGGTACTATCCATACCCATAAGGAATCCAATTGTTTCTTCAAAATTCATGATGCAATTAGGGGATCTAGGGGATCTAGTGATTCCTTTTCATATTTAATTAAAACATCTCATATGTGTTTATGAAAATCATTGGAGTTATATTTTGGAGAAATCAAATCGATGTTAGGGAAATCCTATAGTTTTCCTTGAGAATGGATGTCCAAATACATTCTTTCTTATTTATTGCAGTCAATTTCTTTTTCAATGAATTTAAAATCCCATACATTTAAATACATATATTAATATTACAAATACTAAACATTCATTTGGAGTTCCTACAATTCGATCATTGGATTAGAAACATTCATAGTCCTCATCATCATATTAATAATTAGTCAATTAAGATCTCATATACACAATTAATCATCTGCTACTCAATATTTATACTATAGTTTCCTAAAGATGATTAATTCATGTAATAATTAGTTACTCCATAAAGGAGGAGATTAATTCATTTAGTCCCCCTTTAGTTTTAAAATAATATATTGACCCCTCCTATCCCTATCTGCTATAAAATATTAAATAATCCTCTTAACCTCATTATTATTTCCTATACCAATTTCAAACCATTCAAGGGTAAACAATACAAAGTCTCGGTGGCCACAATAATCACCGAGAAGTGGTTATCACTCAAGGAAGCTTTTATCCCTTAAAAAATCCTTCACTTTTCCCCCACATGAGAAATGTGGGATAGTCTTTCCCATATACAACAAATAAGGTTTTCAAGTAAATCACACTAGACCACCTGGCACACCTCATACAAACACGTCGTAACATTCTAGAAAGGTTAGTAATTAATGGGTCAAAATTTCAAGGTATGTGTGCCACCAACTGACACTAGCTTGACCATCAAGTGGTCAGTCTTCGACCACCACTTGGTTGTTTATTACTTATGGAAGCCTTGCTCCCTTTAAATGCATAAATGTCCCAAGCACCTTCCATGTGGGATAATGCTTGGGGTAGCCTTGTTGTAGGCTTACGTTGGAGCAAACCAGATGCCAACAGGGATGTCTCTAAAGCTTACATCAACTATCTATGAGCCTGAAACCTTACCAAATCACTCTACCTAAGGGTGGATTACTCCTTTTCATAAACTTCAAGGTTGTTGGCCATAGCTTTACTTTCATGCAGTGATCTATCACCTAGGGCATATTATATGTCCATGTACAAAGGGATTGGCATCAAACATTGACTGCACACCCGTGCTATCTTAAAATAATTCTATAAATTCCTATCCAAAACTTAAATTTGAGCACTTTGCAGTTTGGGGTTTGTCTACAATTATGCAAACACAAACTCAGGCAATTATAGAACATACAATAATGGGGATTTATAGTATTCCAATCCCAACTATTACAGTGATCTTAAGGAGTCGAATGAATAATAACTCATAGATAGGTAGGGATCGATAATAGGGTTGTGTATAGCTATGCATCACTCAAATGTATGACACATCACAAGCAGTGATATGACCAATCATAGAGAGGTGCAGGTAAAAGAGATAGTTCCTAACAAGCATGAAATTTTAGGTTTCACAAGGTTCTCAAAATTTTAAATGGGATTCACATTTGCGTTTAGAGCACCCATATCAAGCAACCATGAACATTGGGCGATATCAGCAAACCATAATTTCATGTGTGGTAACCTTGGTACAGGGTAATGCCATCATTTGCACCATTCGCTGGTTTTAAACAATCCTCCATAGTGGTAGATCGAGAAGGGGGTTTGTATAACCAATGACCTTCCTCTACAAATCACCTACACTTCTATCAATTTTACTCAAGGAAATTTAGGTAATATTTAATCACATCCCACATACATCTCATGATAGATGTACCCATGTTATAAATTTATTCTTGTGCCTGAGATAAGTGACCATCACATGATGGTGGTGTAGTTTTAACTATGTGGTAAAAGTTTTGACGATGGTGGTCAATGCTCTACTGGTTTTATAGGTCAGGCGTAGTCTAACCGGTTGGACTTAATTGTGGTCCTTCCCAACTTGTGGTCTTCTAGGCCATTTTCCCCTTTATAAAATTTATTTATTATCAACCCTATTAAGGTTAAACTCTAGTATTTAATTGCTAAAACATCCTAGAGTTAGCAAGATAATCTTTACAAGGTAAGTGAACTTCCTCAAAACTAATCCCTACCAAGAATTAGAGAGATAAGTAAAAATATTCAATTCATACTAATCTAGAATGTAGTCTAATAGAGCTTCAAACAAGCTTATAATTAGAACTACAAAAGAACAATTAAACAAGAAATATCATCTTAATGAAATAACCTCAATAAGAATCCACCAACCTAAACTCCTGCAAGGTTGGTTTCCTCAAGCTCCTCCTTGCTGGCTCCTTCCAATATTCTAAGAATTGTCCTCTTCTTCAACTAATAAAATCTCTTCAACCTTCTAGTTTCTGATCCACCAAGGTGGAGAGCATACTCCCTAGGTTTCCAAGACTTCCTAGCTTCCCTTTCTTCACAAAATATCCTCTATTTATAGGATACTTCTCCACTCATGGTTCAAATAGTGGCCACATTATAAGACTATGAGAGTTTTCATCTTATCATTGCTATTATAGTTAGTTTCTAGTTCTGGCATATTTGTATGCAATAAAAATAAACTGCCTAATAATATTCTATGTTTTTTCCAACCATTTTGTGCTCCAGTTTTCTTTGGAAATAATACCACATGCATGGTGTATTGAGTAGTTTCAAATTTAAATAGCGTAGCACACCTCAATACATACAACCACCACCTAGGTGATCGGGTGGCATACCTTTCTATGGAGTCAAGATACTTAGATTATCAGAGTTGTTTGGTGGAGTTCTCCCCAAAGAATTCTATGTCAAGAAAATTATGGAGTTTCTCTAGCCAATATTGTGACAGCTTTCATATGCAAAATATATTGTAACATTGATCAAAAATAAAAACAAAGAAAACATTATTTTGTTTCTCTTGTTCTTAAATTTCTAGTAGTTATTTTTCAATGACTAACTTGTATTCACCCATGGTGATAATTCCCAAACTGAATGTAGTTTTTCTCGTCATGATTTTTTTCCTTTTTGATTTTACCATTGGGTTCTCATATGTAGATATTAATACCACATGCATCACTTCATATCTTGTTTTAGTGTTAAATAGTGTGAAGTACATTTATTAGATTACAACAAGAGGAGTGGCATATCTAACCATGGTAAAGGTTCAGGTTCACAGTTATCTCTGGGTGAACTATTACTAATTGAAATTGTAATTTTCTAGAGTTTTTTGTAGTTGATTTGTTCAGTCTCTTGGCCAAAGACCAATTTGTACCAAAAAATAATTTAATAAAATATTCTTTTAATGTGCCCATTTAAATCCAAGGTTGTTCTAGACCGATATCTTTAGTGGCTAAATCTTAACTCACTTGAGTTTAATTCTACATAGTGTTTCAAATTATCTATAATAATTTGATAACCTTAATCTTAAGTGATCCTTCGGTTCTTACACACTTGAAAGTAAGAAGTAAGTCAAAAGATATAAATGTTGAGTATTTTCCCAAAAGATTCTAAGGTACATCACTTAAAATCCATGCAGTATGGTTCACTTAGCTCTTCCACTTTTGAAAAATTATGGATCTACTCGTGGGGAATAGGAACTCAGACATCACAATCTCAAGCACTAACCTTGTCCTTACCAAGTGTGCATTGTTTAGAGTTTATGTTTCAAGTTTTTTTCTCATGTTTTGTTTCATGCCCAAATATTTTGCTAACCTAGATCTAACTAGAATCTATTAGTTAGCTCGGGATATGATACCAACTGTAACAACCCCCATTGTCACTACTCATTTTTTTTTTTACCACTCAATTATATATATATATATATATATATAATATACATATTTTATGAGACAAGGAACATAATCATGACTTAAGGTAGAACCATTCCATCTGGATCGTAACTTATCAAGGCAAATAGAATCATGTGCTATTGAGACTTGATCAAATTCTCTTTGAGTAGAAGTGATAAGCTTCTACGAAACCCTCATACCCCATTGGTATGAGAATGTTGGCCAAGCGAAAGGTTTCATCCCATATAGAAGGGAAAATCACCCTGGTCCACCAAGACCAGTATATAGGTGATTTCCTTGAATATGGAGATCCACACCAATGGAAAACCATCATAGATGGAATAACCACACCAATGGTTATCCATAGATATTATATCCAATCCACATATTTTTTATGGGATCTTTAGGATAATATAACATTGTTCGTGATTAAACTCACAGAATCCATGGAATGTCATCTTAAGCTATATTATGTAACTTTAAACCTCTTAAACTTATTTGTCCATTCTCTTATTTAGGTATCTAGTTTGCTATTCATAAGAGTCATTTAAATATAGTACTTGTCAACATGGAAGTACCCCTCCTCATGCACACTCAACTTATTAGCTTTAGAATATAAGGTTTATTTTGGTTTTCAAATCTAAACCAACTTTTCTTCTTGTGGATTTCATCCCATTCCAAATTCCAATGTATTCTAAATTAAACCATCATGAGTGTTTAGGAGGTGAATATAAATCAATGATGTTCTTTTATGATAAGATTCATTATATCATAACATTATATTGAAACAATACATGAGAGGTCTATTTAAGCAAGAATTTACATCCCATTATAGTCAGATTTATAATTCCACACAACCATTGATTACATATTAAAACTAGCTAGTATCATCATTCATAGTTATTCAATTTAATCCAAAAAGTAAATGGCACAATTGCATAATATTAAATCAACAACATTTTAGAAATTTAAGCATACATTATTAACATCATAAATGAAATTGTTGATTAAATAGTAATCAAGGTAAACATTACAGTTATCTAGAAACATGCATGGCTATCCCATCTAATCATTTAACCATCTCATACATATATAATTTTCATTTTGAAAGTAAAGTAACATGAACAAGAAATTACACATCAAACCACAAAATAGAGTGACACAATGATTTATCCTGGGAACCCTCATGGGGAATAAACCCAACCTCCAAAATATAATTGTTCCTCATATTCATAATCTTGATATATAAAGTGTTAAAAATCAAGAAGGGCATCTTCAGATCCCTTTAAATCAATGTATAAATCAATGGATACAACCGTCCCTTTATAGATTCATGATGCAATTAAGGAATTTCCTAATTCCTTTCTCTAAGTCATCGTATGTAATATGAAGGTACTATCCATACCCATAAGGAATCCAACTATTTCTTCAAAATTCATGATGAAATTAGGGGATCTAGTAATTCCTTTTCATATTGAATTAAAACATATCATATGTGTTTATGAAAATCATTGGAGTTATATTTCGGATAAATCTATGGATGTTAGGGAAATCCTATAGTTTTCCTCGAGAATGGATGTCCAAATACATTCTTTTCGATTGATTGAATTCAATTTTTTGTTCAATTAATTTAAAGTCCCATACCTTTAAATCCATATATTAATATTACAAATACTAAACATTCATTTGGAGTTCCTACAACTTGATCATTGGATTAGAAACCTTCACATACCTTATCATCATCTTAATAATTAGTCATTTAAGGTCTCATATCCATAATTAATCATCTGCTACTCAATATTTACTATAGTTTCCTAAAGATGATTAATTCATGTAATAATTAGTTACTCCATAAAGGAGAATATTAATTCATTTAATACCCCTTTAGTTCTAAAAGAAGGTATTGAACCCTCCTATCTCTATCTGCTACAAAAGATTAATTAATCCTCTTAACCTCGTTATTATTTCCTATAGCAATTTCAAAATATTCAAGGGTAAACAATACAAAGTCTCACCAACCACCATAACCATCGAGCGGTGGTTATCACTTAAGGGAGATTTTATCCCTTAAAAACTCCTTCACTTTTCCTCCACACAAGAAATGTGGGATAGTATTTCCCATATACAACAAAGAAGATTTTCAACTAAATCACACTAGACCACCTAGCACACCTCATGTAGACATGTGGTAACATTCTAGCAAGGTTAGTAATTAATGGTTCAAAATTTCAAGGTATGCACACCACCAACTGGTGCTAGCTTGACCATCAAGTGGTTGGTCCTCGACCACCACTTGGTGGTTGATTACTTATGGAAGCCTTGCTCCATTTAAAGGCATAAATGCTCTGAGTACCTCCCATGTGGGATAATGCTCAGGGTAGCCTCATTGCAGGCTTACACTGGAGCAAACTAGATGCCAACAGGGATGTCTCTAAAGCTTGTACCAACTATCTACGAGCCCGAAACCTTACCAAATTCTCCAAATCGCTCTACCTAAGTGTGTATTCCTCATTTTTCTAAACTTCAAGGTTATTGGCCATAGATTTATTTTCACACAGTGATTGATCACCTAGGGTATATTATATGTCCATGTACAGAGGGATTGGCATCAAACATCAACTGCACACCCATGCTATCTCAAAATAATTCCCCAAATTCATATCCAACATTTAAATTTGAGCATTATGCAGTTTGGGTTTTTTCTGCAATGATGCGAACACAAGTGATTGTAGGCATTTACAAAACATACAACAATGGGGCTTTATAATATTACAATCCCAACTATTGTAGTGATCTTGAGGAGTTGAATGAAGAATAACTTACAAATAGATAGGGCTCAATAATAAGGTTGTGTATAGCTATGCATCACTCAAACGTGCAACACATTACAAGCAGTGATACGACCAATCATAGAGAGTTGTAGGTAAAAGGGATCGTTCCTAACAAGCATGAAATTTTAGTTTTCACAAGGTTCTCAAACCTTTAAATGGGATTCACATTTGCATGTAAAGCACCCATATCAAGCAACCATGAATATTGGGTGGTATCAACAAATCATAATTTCATGTGTGGTAACCTTGGTACAGGGTAATACCATCATTGGCACCATTCGTTGGAGTTAACCCATCATCCACAGTGGCAAATAGAGAAGGGAATTTGTATAACCAATGACCTTCCTCAATAAATCACCTACACTTCTATAAATTTTACTTAAGGAAATTAAGGTAATATTTAATCACATCCCACATACATCTCATGATAGATGTACCCATGTTATAAATTTATTCTCTCACTTGAGATAAGTGACCATTGCATGATGATGGTGTAGGTTTGACTGTGTGGTAAAATTTTTGACCAATGGTGGTCGACGCTCTACTGGTTTCATAGGTCAGGCATAGTCCGATCGATTGGACTTAATTGTGGTCCTTCCCAACTTGTGGTCTTCTAGGCCATTTTCCCCTTTATAAAATTTATTTATTATCAACCCTATTAGGGTTAAACTCTGGTATTTAATTGCTATAACATCCTAGAGATAGCAAGATAATATTTACAAGGTAAGTGAACTTCCTCAAAACTAATCCCTACCAAGAATTATAGAGATAAGCAAAAATATTCAATTCATACTAATTTAGAATGTAGTCTAATAGAGCTTCAAATAAGCTTATAATTAGAACTACAAAAGAACAATTAAACAAGAAATATCATCTTAATGAAATAACCTCAATAAGAATCCACCAGCCTAAACTCCTACAAGGTTGGTTTCCTCAAGCTCCTCCTTGATGGCTCCTTCCAATCTTCTAAGAATTTCTCTCTTCTTCAACTAATAAAATCTCTTCAACCTTCTAGTTTCTGATCCACCAAGGTGGAGAGCATACTCCCTAGGTTTCCAAGACTTCCTAGCTTCCCTTTCTTCATAAAATGTCCTCTATTTATAGGACACTTCTCCACTCATGGGTCAAATAGTGGCCACATTATAATAATATTAAAAATATGCCTTGGACCCATTATGACTCATCATGTTTTGTATAGTATGACCAATAGTAGCAAAAGGGTCCTGTTGAGTGGTGTTTTCACCCGATTGTGAAAACACACTCTCTGATAGGATTTGGGTTCCAAATCCCCTCTTGCAAAGAAATTAGACAAGTAATTTCTCCAAGGTCTTCGCTATGTTAGCATTTGTGTAGGTATATTAATATATCTCAAATAAAGATATTCAATTTAAATTCTTGGAACACCTTAGCGGTTGCAAGTAACTGTAAACAATGGGCAATGTTGGTTTATTTTACCATGAAACTTTAATGATTGTTCATTGAACCCGAATAAAGCAAATGTGATATGGC
>JAQPPZ010000240.1:0-36691 GCA_028583015.1 Wollemia nobilis
GAAATATAAAAACAACATAGCATAATAAATGGAAATTGAAATTTAACCCTTTCATAAATATCTCCATCGTAAACTAACATTGAATATGAAACAATATAGCATAATAAAAAGACAAAACACTTTTCTATACAATGGCAAGAAAGACTTTGAATGAACTAAAAATTTAAACCCATGCATAGAAATATCATTCATAAACTCATTTGAAAATTGAAATATAAAAACAAGATAGTAATACATAAGACAATACTCATTTTTATATCACAACATGAATAACTTCGAATAACATGTAAATCTAAACCTATGCATACTGTAGCACCCTAAAATTGGCGCAATAAAGTTGCAATAATTACATTCACCTTAGTAAATAATTTAAATTCAAATTTTAACCTCCCAAACCACCCGTTAACCGTCGGGTAATCCGTTTCCCCTTTTTTCGTGCCATTTTTAGAGGTTGTTTTGACCGTTTGACGATATCATCGTCGATCAGACGATATCGCCCCAGATTTGACGATTTCGTCTGGGCTAGGACATCCAGACGATCTTGTTGCAAAACTAATTTTGCACAATTAGCTTCTGTTCCAACGGGCCTCTATTCCAGGCAGAAGCGTGTCTGCATCGTTAGGGACCCTCCCTCATTGGAGATCTCCCAAATAGGGATGATCTCTAACCTCCTAACTACTTCCCTAAGCCTATTTAATCCTTAGGACCTTCCCTTCCCAACCCCTGGCTGAAATTCTCTGTAACTTAACTCCACACATGTTAAATCATCCCAATTTTTCATTTGCACTAGTTCTATATCAATTTTGTTGTAGGTACATTACTGTTTTTCAGTCGAAGCAAGCTTCCATCGTTATCGATGAACCTTTTTAGATCGGAGGCGATCCTATCAAATTAGAGACAATTTCATACTGATGCGAGATGATCTCGACTGCAGCCCACATTGAGGCAATCAGTGCCATAAGTTTGCATTTCTTCACCTTTTCTCTGTTGTTTTATTCTGCAAATTAGCTAGTTTATTTGATATTTTATGTTGTATTGCATTTTGGAGTTCACCCATTTAGATCAAAGGCATAATTAAACCATAATCATGATTTAATCAGCATCATTCATACATGTCTCGGTCTTTAAGTTTCAGTTCAGTGTTGTCACTATCATTTTACACAATTTCCCTCTATTTAGGATAGTTGCATTCTCGGTATTTTGCATCTATTTTCTGTTTGTAGGTCTTTGACGAATTCGTCTAACGAATTCGTCAGATCTCAGATGATCTTGTCTGATCTCATATGATTCTATCGAATTCCAGATGATCCTGATTGCTTCAAACATAAGAATCTTCATCAGACATCCGGATCAGGTATTCTGCTGTAATTTCTCTATTCTCTATCCTTAAATCTATTTTCTGTATTCGTTAAATCTGCACTTTCATTTAGATTAATTTAGATTCATTTGGCCAAACCTAGGATATGAATGCTTAAGACTAAAAATGAACACATCAAAACACATTCCAAACCTAGGCGTGGAAACTGCCATTAAATGTTTCCTGGTGAACCCACCATCCGTCGAAAAATCATCAAAATACACCTCCCTTGAGATGCGGGACCTTCGCAAGTCCTCTCAGTCCGAGGTACCGCGACATACTTTTCCCATCCTCCTTCCGGGCACGGATCCTATATCCCGAAGGTAAGGATGTGAAAAATTTGGAGCGATACATTTTGGTGAACCCGACGTGAATGCATCATAACCTTTTGAAAACAAAAAAAAAACAAAAACAAAACAAAAAAAATAGAACAACAAAAACATAGATGCATTTTAAATCATTTAAGTTTAAAATCATGTTTATATGGTAGCTCCTAAGAAAAGATTAGCAGTTACTATAAATTTAGAAAACCAATTGGCAGCCATAGAAATCAATTCTATGCTTAATGTTCCTGAAACAAGTAGAAATCAATTTTTGTGGAATGAACTTGATAGAAGACTTAGTCTCATCTCATCTAGGTCAACAGAACTTAAACAAATCAAGAGGCTAGTCCTAGATAGAATCCTGGATCCTCATTAACTTTTCTTTTATCATGAACTTCAAAGAGCCTGCCATAGATGGTTAGCTTATAGGAGAGCTCTAGTATCTTCAGAACTGTTCACCTTCGAGGAATACCTCGAGAACATAGCCATTGTACACCAGTTCCTAGGTTGTGTAGAAGACCAAGAGGTTGTTCTTACAGATAGGGAAAGATGGAATAGAGTTCCTCAAGCTGTGTTATATCGAGAGTATTGCCACAAGCTTTACTTCTATCAACCAGCATCTGAGACAGTTAATATCACTATAGCTCTTTTCATCAAATTTTTAAAAGAAAACTTTCAATTTGAAGAAGAACACTTCATGACTCCTGAAAAACTCAAGCCTATTAATGATATTTATAAATTATTTATAGAAAACTAGATTATTACTTTCAGTCTTATTTCTTGCAATTATTGTGTTGATTGTCTTTACAATATTATTTCAAAAACAAAGAAAAACTAAAAATTAAAAACTAAAAAACTAATGGTAAAGAAACTTTAGGAGAAGAAGAAGATTGGTTACAAGATACAACTAGAGACCCAAATGTCCTTCCTGAAGATCCAACTTCGGAAGGAAAAACTCTAGCTCAACCAGAAGATGACCTAGGTGAAGATAAGGAACAAGAAGGAAGTGTTAAACAGGATGGATCCTCATCCCCTAGAGTAGCTCTAGATGGAACTATTGCTTTTGACAACGTAGATCATTTCAAGAAATTTCTCAGTGATAACATTGATGACCTTAATGTGGCAATTCGTATTGATAAAGGGCAAATTAGTAACACTCAAGCAGCCATGGAATATATGTATGATGTGCGCACTAATCCCTTATCGTTCATTGATCAAGAAAGTGATAAGGCTGGGCCATCCAATATAGATATGGTCACTATAGCTCAAAACATGTTAAAACAATAGGCTATCTAACCTCCTAAGGAACCTGTTATTCAACCTAAAATCATTCCCACACAAAAGAAACCTTCCTTCACTACTTTATTTTGCCAAACTATTGAGCAATATGCTTCAAATAAACAAAAAACTAAAACAAAGCCAAATACCAATTTTCAACAATCTGAAATACATCATAATACAACTTCAAAATTCCTTCATAATACTTTTCCTACCAATAATTTGTACAATAGTAACATGGCATCTAATCTTCATGTTCCTCCATCATATGCTCACAAAACCCATGTCAATGCCCTACCAAACCAATATGGGGGGCAAACTAGCAATCTGGAAGCCATGGTGAAACAATTAGCTTCACGTATGGACCAGATAGATCCCTACCATCCCTCGTATAATTATCGAGAGATATGTAGTCAACCTTTGGATCCCATATTTGTAGCTCAACCATACCCTAAGCATTTTCCCATGCCTATCCTGCCTATATATAAAGAAATCGAAGATCCCATAGAACATCTTCGCATGTTTAGGATAGCATGTCATGATATATCACATGATGACTTGCTATTGCTAAAAATGTTCCCAAAAAGTTTAGGTGGAATGGCATTAGAGTGGTAATATCAATTACCCACTCATTCTTTGAGAAACTTTGAAGAAATAGCTGAATCATTTGTCCATCAATTTAGTGCCTACATCGAGAGGCATGTAACTATTAAAGATTTATACAATTTAAAACAAGACAAAGATGAATGTTTTGCCGATTTCTTAGCTATATGGAGGCAATTGATAGGAAAACTGCACTTTGTGCTACCTTATAGGGAAATGTTGGACATTTTTATCAATAATTTACAAGAACAAATATCTTATGAGCTATCAATCGCTACTTTAACTACCTTCGATCAAGCTATAGATTTAGCTCGAAGAGTAGAAGATGCCCTCATTAGGAGAGGCCAAATTAGGAAGAAGGATGATGAGAAAACATCCAGAAATCAATATAAAAACAAAAAATTTGTCGGTGATGGAGTCACTGACAACAGGAATGTTGCTAATATCAATGCAACGAAGACAACAAAAAAATTTATATTGAAACCTCCTGATAAGCCTCCTCGAGAATTTACTAGATTAAACCAGCCCTTATCAACTATTTTACCTCAATTACTCGAAAGAGGTTTGATCCAATTACCAGCTATCTGGGAACCCGATCCAACTATACCCGGATACAGAGTTGACTTACACTGTGATTTCCATAGAAGACCTGGACACTCTACCAATGCTTGTAAAAGGTTGAAATATAAAATACAAGATTTGATTGATAATAATGAAATGGAAGTGCAAGCCTTCCAACCTAAAAAAAACCCTCCTAATAATACTCAGAAGACCATTCCCCAAAATCAAAATCAAAATGCAAATCAAACTTTAGACATATTTCAACACCCTTTACCAATACATGGTAAAGAGGTGGCCAATCAAATCAAACATCATAATGTTCCCCCTCCTACCCGATACGTAGGAACCATTAGCAGACAATTACCTATTCACGATCCTCAAATATTTGACACAACCTTATCCTTGGTTACGACCAGGAACTTACATAATTTTCAAACTTCTGATTCTAGTGATGTAGAATCGGATACTGAAAGTGAAGTAGACATTACTTCAAACCAATCGAATAGTTCTGAAAATGAATCAGATCCTATTCAACCCGTCACGGATGCTATGGTTCTAGAAGAACCATTTCATAGAAGAGTTACTACTCGACCATCTTCTAATATATTCCTTTCTAATGAACAAGCCATCAATGCTCAATCGAGACCAGTTCAGCGTCTTCATTATAACATTGTAGGTACCATCGGAGTTGTTACCCGACAACAAGCTCAAAATTCCCAACAAGAACCAAACCAGAACGATGGATCGACTCCATTCATTTTGAAAAACCCCAATAAAAGGAATCATGCTCCTAATGTTCAACCTAAACCCCCTTACAATATTAATGAGCAATTGTCCAATACTACGGCCATAATTTCTCTTTTAGATTTATTAAGATCCTCTCCCACCCATAGGGATGAGTTGATGCTTACATTAAGCCAAATGATGGTACCTCAAAACATCCAACCTGAAGCTATGGCCAATACTATCATCACTCGAGAGATTGATTGTATTGAATTTCGAGATAAAGATATCCCACAACACAGTTTACATAAAGATAATCCTTTATACATTACTGCTCTAATTGGAGATGTAGCTATCAAACGAGTCTTGATTGATAATGGCTCATCTCTAAACATTTGCACTTTTGACTTCTACCAAAGATTTGGCTTTAGAAGTGATGAAATGAAGAAAATTGATATGATTATCAAAGATTTTAATGACGAAACACAAGAAATGTGTGGAGTTATTACCCTCCCATTGCAAGTTGGTCCTAGAACCCTAGAAACAATCGTGTTTATTGTACATTGCCCAGCATCGTACAATATACTTTTGGGTCACCCTTGGATCAATGCGATGCAAGCGGTCCCATCAACTCTACACCAATGTGTTAAATTCGAGTTTAAAAATTAGTTGGTCACTATCCATGGTGACCCTAGACCTTTTGATATGTGTGCCTTGGTAGAACCCATTGGAGTGCAATTTTTCCCTGCTCTGTCATCCACACATCCTAGTTCTTATTTTTCATCTAAAACTATGAAACACACACCCCTAACTTCACCCATTTCCCATCCAGTAATTTCATCCTCCTATATAGATCAACAACCCTCTAAACAAATCACTCTAGAACCTCAAAAATATCTTAAATCTACAACCAATCCTTCAAGTTCTATCACTATAAATTCAAAACCTACAAAAACAATTGTCATATCTTCCACATCTCAAGATATAGGTAATAAGCCTTCTACATCTTATGGCCTTTCCGATGAAATTTTATCAGATTTATCCACAATATTAATATCAAAAAAGACAAATTCTTTCATGCAAGATTCAATTCTTTTGAATAACTTACCGCCATCTCCTTGTACTTTAGGCCTCCCACAACCTATGGGAAGTACTTACCAAGTCGGGAGTTGTGCCTTCATTTATAAAGGATATGACTGGGGAAGAATCCCTCGAAATATCAAAACTCATCATGAGGGATACACTCGGTGTTATTTTACCAATGATTATATTAAAGCTAAACCCATGATGCTTAAAATGGGATATAAAGGGAAAGGCTTGGGACCTTCCCAAAATGGCATGAAAGAACCTTTCGAGGTAGAACCGTGGCCTGCCTGCTGTGGTGTGGGCCTATTTCCTAGTAAGGGTCAACCCTTTCCTTTTGAGGATGATGATCATCTCATATGTTATCAAGATTATTTGGATAGGCATGTTGATTTGCCTCTTAAAAATTAGTCATTTTCATGCAACATGCTATCCATAGCTTACCCTGAAATGATTGCTAACCCCGATGAAGAGTTGGAAGGAGATATCTTCCATGATGTCTTTGTTGAAGAGATGTTACACAATGGATTTTATTTTTATGGTTCTATACCAACTATAGCCCAACTTGAGGCCACTAATCCTCAAGATGAATTATCTAAATTAACCTTACAAGAATTACAAGAATTGGGTATTTCACCCGCCCCACCCAATTTTTAAAGAGATCTACACATGGAGGTAGAAAACGTCATTAAAATTAACATTGGAACTGAGGAAAATCCTCACATAATCAATATTGGATCAGAATTAAGTCAAGAAAAATAAGAGCAATACATTGCATTCCTTAAATAGTATGAAGATGTCTTCGCTTGGACATATGAATATATGCCAGGTCTAGACCCTTTTGTAGTCATGCATCATCTAGTGGTCCATCCGGATGCTAAACCTGTTAAACAAAAACTTAGAAAAATGCATCCCAAAGTGGCTCTGCTAGTCAAAGGGGAGTTAGAAAAACTCCTGATTGTCATCTTTATACAAGCTATTGATTATGCTGAATGGATCTCAAATGTAGTTCCAGTCACCAAGAAAGACGCTACCAAAGTTAGGATTTGCACAGATTTTAGAGATATTAACGCTGCATGCCCTAAATATGACTTTCCTCTTCCAAACATGGACCAAATCATCGACTTTACTATCGGGAGTGGGATGATGTCCTTAATGGATGGATTCTCCGGTTATAATCAGATCAGGATAGCTCCTGAAGATCAGGCCAAAACAACCTTTATTACCCCCTGGGGTACCTTTTGTTGGAAAGTGATGCCATTTGGCTTAAAGAACGCAGGTGCAACTTATCAACGAGCTATGACCTATATTTTTCATGATATGATGCATGATATCCTACATGATTATGTAGATGATATTATAGCTCGCTCTAATATTGAAGATCATCATTTAGATGATTTGAGAAAAGTTTTTAATCGATTACGAGAATATCTCATTCGATTAAATCCAACAAAATGCATATTCGGAGTTAAGTTCGGAAAACTATTAGGGGTTTTAGTTTCTTTACGTGGTATTGAAATTGACCCTCTCAAGATTGCGGCCATCACTGATATGCCTGCACCTACTAATATATCTGAGTTACGAAGTTTACAAGGTAAACTTCAAGCTATCTGTCACTTCATTGATAAGCTGGCGGACAAAACCGGTCCCTTTCTTAAACTCCTTAAGAAGGATGTCCCTTTTAATTGGGACACCGAATGTAGAGAAACTTTTGAACTTCTCAAACAATACCTCCTTAATCCACCTATGCTTTCATCACCTAAACATGATCGCCCATTCCTCCTATATATTTTAGCTTCAGATTCTGCCTTAGGAGCTATGTTAGCTCAGCTCGATGATGAAAAGAGAGAACATGCTAATTATTATATTAGCCGAACCTTCATCAGTTATGAAACCCGCTACACAGCATTGGAAAAATTATGTCTAGAAGTCGTGTTTGCTACGCAAAAATTATGACATTATATGCTTAGTCATAAAACTTATGTCATTGCCAAATACGATCCCTTAAGGTATCTCATGAGTCGACCTTATTTATCGGGTCACACAGCCAAGTGGGTTCTTGCTCTAAGCGAGTTTGATCTCACATTCATAGGACATAAGTTTTTTAAGGGTCAAATCATAGCAGATCAATTAGCTGCTACACCCTTAGAGTCTATCCATCCCCTCATCATCGAGTTTCCTGATGAATGCCTTCAATTAGAGGCAGACCATATTGCACAATGGTCCTTATACTTTGACGAAGCCCGATGCATGAGTGGGGATGGTGTGGGTATTATTTTAATATCCCCGCAAAAACATCTTATTCCTCTGTCCTTAAAATTGACATTTGCTTGCACCAACAATACTGCTAAGTATGAAGCTCTAATCATTGGATTACGAGCTGCCTTGGCGCTAAAAATTAAACATCTCTTAGTTTTTGGCGATTCTCAACTAGTTATAAACCAAATTAATGAATTTTATCAAACTAGAGATGATAAACTATGCCCATATAAGGCCTATGTCTTACAATTAATGTCTTTATTTGATCAAGTTACCTTGGAAGCTATTCCTCGAACTAGCAAACGTGCAGCTGATGCTATGGCCGCAGCTGCATCTCTCCTACCCTTGGAGTTAGATGACGAATATGCCACTATCATCATTCGTCGACTCCAGGAATACGCTTCAAATAAGTCATGCTTAGAGCCTCTGGATGTGTTTCTAATTCATGAAACTACTCCTGAACCTTGGTAAATGGACATATTTGATTTTCTCCAAAATGGGACTTTCCTTGCCAATTCTAATAGCAACCAGCATCGGTTATTACGTCGACGAGCAAGTCGATTTGTAATAATTGGCAATACTTTATATAGGAGATATTTTGAAGGTATCCTATTAAGATGTTTAAACTTAGAAGAGTCTAAATTAGCCTTGAGTGAAGCCCACGATGGATCTTGTGGAGGACACTTTAGTGGTAGCGTCATTGCTAAAAAGCTCCTTTGGATAGGATACTTTTGGCCTACCATGGAAACGGATGCACATGAGTATGTGCGCCATTGCAACAAGTGTCAAAAACATGCTGACCTTGTCCATGCGCCTGCACAAGAGCTACAAGCTATTTCATCTCCTTGGCCCTTTTCTAAATGGGGTTTAGATATTATTGGCAAAATCAATCTTGTGTCATCTAATGGACACAAGTTCATCATAACCGCCACTGAGTATTTCATGAAGTGGGTCAAAGCTATGCCTTTAGCTTCCTACCCTGGCACACAAGTCTCTAAATTTATTTTTAATCAAATCATTTGCAGGTTCGGAATTCTTGCAAATCTCATCTCTGACAATGGAACTTGTTTCAAAAATAAAGATGTTAAAAAATTATGCCAAAAATATAAGATTCAACATCGCTGGTCCACTCCCTATTATCCTCAAGATAATGGTCAAGCAGAAGCATCTAACAAAACCTTAATCAAAATTCTCAAAAAATTGGTCAATAAAACTAGCCGTGACTGGCACATTCAGTTATATCCAGCCTTGTGGGCCTATCGAACTAGTGTTCGAACTCCCATGGGAACTTCACCATTTGTTTTGGTTTACGGTGCTGAAGTAGTTTTTCTCTTTGAATTGGAAGTTCCTTCTTTGGCTCTACTACTTCAATATACTGAAGTAGGAGATGAATATCGAGCTGGTAGACTCAGTCAGCTAGAACTCCTAGATGAAAAACACATCAATGCTTTGGAACATCTCCGTGCCTACCAAAACAAGCTTAAAAGATCATATGCTAAAAAATTTCGTCATCGATCCTTTGATATTGGCGACCTTGTTTTAAAATAAAATTAAAAAAATACAAATGCAACTAAGGACATTAAAGGTAAATTTGAGCCCAACTGGCTTGGAGCATACATTATTACTGCTAAATTTGAATCCGGAGCATACAAATTGTCTACCTTAGATGGTAAAGAACTTAAAGAACCCATGAATATTTTGCATCTTAAACATTACTATGCATAAATTTGGTCATTTCATCCATGTATATATTTGTTCAAAATCACTATCTTATATTTTCTTTCAAGTTTTAAATCCAAAAACATCAAAAACATTCATAATCATCAAAAATCTTCAAAACTATTTGTTGCATTTATTTATGGCACTTGTTAAAATTTTTGTTCAAAAACAAAAATAAAACCAAAAAACAAAATAATGATAAAAATATAAAAACAACAATATGCTTGACTCTTTCGAAACCAAAACAATATAAAGAAGAAAGAGAGAGTCAACATTCTCAAAACTTCTCAAAAAGTATTTATATATATCTTCTTACAAATGTTGCAGTTATATGTTTCAAATTATTTTGGATAAATTAGCATTTATTTGGAATCCCTCACTTGCACACTCACAACAATAAATATCTTGATTTTATCTAGCATGATTACTAATCTCTCTTATATCAAAGTCCACAAAATTCAATTAAATAAATTTTGAGCATAGACAATTGATCTTGTTATTTACTTAAACCAAGCACATCTTTTCACAATAAAATGATTATATTTGTAATTTCCATGTTTTGCTACATAGTAGAAGTGATTTCTTGAGCGAAAATTTTCCCCTGCTATCCTATCATGCACATGGTCTAGAATCTTTGAGAATTGGCAAAAGGACAAGCTCATCCCTACCCAAAATAAAAATCCCTTGCTCTACAGCTAATCCGAGAAAGTATCCCTAGCAAAGAAAAAAAAGAAAAAAAAAAAAAGTTCAAGAAAAAGAGAAAAGAAAAATGTTCTTTCATATCATTACAGCAATATTTCAAGCACTATCTCAAAAATCAAGCAAGCAAAAAAAAATACAAAAAGAAAAAGAAGCAAAGTTCAAAAGAAAGCAAATAGCAAGAAAACAATAAAATCCCTTTCCCTACCCTTTGAAAAGAAAAGAAGGGTTGATGAGCTTGAATCCCTGGAATTCTCAATTATTCAAAAACTATGAGGTAAGCCCCATAACAGGTGGTTTGTGCCCAACCTGCTTGGCCTTGGGTAATTCCTAGCGTGGTGATATGTCTGTCACATTAGCGACCTTCTTTTGTACATACCTATGTCTGCTTATGGATTAGCTAGCTCTTGATAATCTGACCTACATAGTAGTCTAGTATGGTTATATGCATCTACATCATGGTTAATGAACACTTATTTGGTTTCTTCAAATCACTTGTATCATATTATCTTGCTCAAAACTGGTAAATGCACAAAGCAATTGCACACACATTTGTATTTGAGAGATTTTATGTATCATTATGATAAATCAAGATTGGAAATGAATTCACATATGCACATGGGATTCCTTATAAATCTAAATTTTGTCTTCAAACTACTTTGAAATATTCTTTTTGCAACTTGTTTGGAATAAATCAAGTACAGTTGCTTACCATAACGACAACTATATAATAGAAAAATCAAAAATTTCTTTCAAAATATACAATCAAAACATATATATCAGGTTGACTTTCATGACGATGGTATAGTTCCAAAACCAAAATTGGAATTTATGCCTAGCGCAAGTCTTCATTTTCATATTTTCTATTTATTAAAAAATCAACCGTGCAATAAAACTATTATTCTCTTCTTTGGATTTCGCGATGATGGTATAAGTCTATACCTACATATTCTATGCCTAGCACAAATCATTGTAACAATTTTTATTCCCCATTTATTAAAAATCATGAAAACCATATGACTTAATTCATTATGTTACACAAATTATGCTTTTAAGCATGCACATTTTCATTATTTCATGTCATTATGTCAACCTTCAATTTTGCAATGATGGTATAATTCTTAAGGAATTATTCAAAAAATTTATCACACTTAGGAATTTATGCCTAGCAAAAATTATTTTAACATTATTTCATGCATACTATTTTTATGAAAATCTAAAAACAAACCATCATCATCATCATTTGCACCATTGCACCAAAGTCTTAAGACAATCTCTTAAGCACCCCTTTACTTTTAACAACATTTCTATACTGGGTTTAGCTTGACGACCGAGTGAGCAACGACTCCATGAAATGGTCTATAATAGCGACAATGTCCTTTGAAATTATTGTTAGAAGTATTTTTTTATTTTTTATCACATCACATTACAAATAATCAATTTGTTACATCAGATTATTTCATCTAAAATATTACCGCATGACATCAAAATTATATATTTCCAAATGGCATAATTTCATGAATCCTCAATCCAATCATCAATTTAATCAATCCAACATAAAAGCACCATACAAATACATAACACAATTCATATGATCAAAAATATCTCATATATATATATCACAAATATATGTACATCAAAACCTGGATTGGTATGCCACAATATACATCTTGGCATACTCAATCCTATTAGTCAAATGTCCTCTGTGCAGTGTCTCGAGAACCTCTCGAACTCTCAGCCTCATCTCCTCCCATGCCCTAAGGTGGACGAGGTGGCCCCGTCATAGTATGAGTAGTACTGTGCGTCCTAGTCCTCAATCAGGATGAAGTCCTCGATGACCCAGTATTGATCAGATCTACAATGGCAGCTGGCAGTTGTACTCTTTGGCCCTCTAGCACCATCTAGAAATAGATACCCTAGTAGAATCTGATCTGAGCAACCAACCGCATCAGCTCTTGAGTGTTTGCCCCTCCGCCCCATGCTCTGAGGCATGCAACCTCATCTCTGAGCTATGTAGACTCAGCTCGGTGGCATGCAACCTCATCCTGTAGAGTCTGCACCTATGCCTGGAGATGGATATTCTTCGCCCAAAGAGTAGCCATCTTGCTACTCTCCCCCATTTCAATGCCCTTGCCCTTATCGGGTGACGGTGGCCTCTCCCTCTATGGATATGGGGGTCTCACCTCCCTCCTCTCCCTTTGTCACAGCCTCTCCTGTGCTTGTGGCCTCCTTAGCTCTCTCCTACCGTGACCCTGGGCCACCTCCATAGCTGCCTGGCACCGCCTCTTGATACGACGCACAACTGTGTGTATCGAACCCTAAGTCCTCGTCATTCGAGGAGGGCGGATGCCTACGTACCAAGCATCATAGCCATCGGCTACACCTGTGTCGTCCCCATCCACTGGTTGGATGGGGGCATCATCTACATCCTAGCTCCAAAAGCATTGCATGTCTAGAGCCCTGCTAATCATGGTGTTATCTCAGACAGTCTAGGAAAACTCATAATCCCTCAGAGATGGGATCCCCTGCTGTAGACCGAACTATTGCAAAACTTGATCATAGCGGTGGAGCTCCACCTCTCCCCTCTCCATCCAAAGCTAGTAGACTCGCCTAATGCGAGCTAGCTCCTGTCCATCCTTGGCCCACCCTAGATGCTCCCTCCGTGGCCTCCAGGTGATCTGGTTTGGGATTAAGTCATCTAGCAGTCTTCGGGACATAGGAAGGTCGATCCGCCACTGTGACCCTCTCTAGAGCCACCAGTAGAATACTCAGGGCCTCTCCCCATCAACCCCTATTATAGGAAGCCCTATCGGCCTCCACACTACAATATGCTCCCAACACCAAACCTGTAGGAGCGATGTCATCACCAAACATCGACCGCCCTTGTATACGATCCCATATAGGATCCTGTACAATTGGCATAGTACAAAATTGCCCTAAGAGAACCTATATCCGTGGTCCTGCATGTCACAAATCACATCTACCAGCATCCATGACACCCTGCACCCACTCTGGTGGCATAGCAGAAGTCCACCAACCACTCCAGCTAGAACTCGTGTGAGTCTAGATGCCCCAGGCATCTGACGCAGTGCCTCGATATTAACTCCGCCCTTCTCCAAGGTGAATCTTGGGTCACCACACAACCGTCCCATAGCGTGGCCCTAGTTGGCCACAGGAGTGATCAACCGTCCTTGTATGGGGATTCTTAGAATCCTCCATACATCCTCCAGAGTGGAAGTCATCTCCCCTATCGATAGTCAAAAACATGAGGAACCTGAATACCATCTCTCTGCTAGGGCTGTCAGTAGCCCCATGTCTGTAGACACCTATGGCATCTCTGCCACATGCTGTAAGCTGGCCTATGCTAGCTGATCCCGCTTTGCCTATATGAGAATGGCCAAGTCATCCCTCAAACCTCCATACTTCCATTCTCTGCTCTTTAACAAACCTCTCTGCAACATAAACAACAAAACAAAAAACAATCATTAATAAACAATTCAAGTAATTAATAATGCAAGTTAAAATTCAATTTTATGCAATTGATGATATCGCCCACTATTGGACGATATCGTCCCAAATTTGAGCAGAATCATCTCCGATTTTGCAAGCCGAATTCGTCCCTAATTTGACGAAATCATCCTCCTTTCACCGATTTCGCCCTTAGACGAAATTGCCGAAATTGAGACGATTTCATCAAAATCGGGACGATTTCATCCCAAAGATGTCGATGGCCCAAAAACATCCGCGATGCTCAAAATTCATCTAAAATCTACCTAAAAATCATGTAAAATCAAATTAAAAAACATTCTAGTTAAGTCTAGACTCTTACCCGTAGGACCTCTGTCGATCTGTGCATCGTCTCCACCATTTTTGCTTCTAGAGCTCTAAAAACTAGAAAATAAACAGTAAAAATGAATTAGGGTTTTACCCTATTTTTCTTAATTTTATTCAAAAATAATTTTGCTTTTTCGCGTTTTTACCTCAAACGTTCGATTTGGATAAAAACACGAAGGGGGCACCATAGTAAGCTGTATTACGATTCGACCAAGAATTGTCGCCTAAAAATGGGAATAATTTTTGCTTTCTCGTAGATTGAGAAGAACTCATATTTAACGCATTTTATTTGGAAAATTTTCTAAAGAGGGGGCAAAATGTAGCACCCTAAAATTGGCGCAGTAAATTTGCAATAATTACATTCACCTTAGTAAATAATTTAAATTCAAATTTTAACCTCCCAAACCGCCCGTTAACCGTCGGGTAATCCGTTTCCCCATTTTCCATGCCATTTTTAGAGGTTGTTTTCACCGTTTGACAATATCGTCGTCGATCAGATGATATCGCCCCAGATCTGACGATTTCGTCTGGGCTAGGACTTCCAGACGATCTTGTCTCAAAACTGATTTTGCACAATTAGCTTCTGTTCCAACGGGCCTCTAATTCAGGTAAAAGCGTGTCTATGCCATTAGGGACCCTCCCCCATTGGAGATCTCCCAAATAGGGATGATCTCCAACCTCCTAACTACTCCCCTAAGCCTATTTAATCCTTAGGACCTTCCCTTCCCAACCCCTGGCTGAAATTCTCTGTAAATTAACTCCACACACGTTAAATCATCCCAATTTTTCATTTGCACTAGTTCTATATCAATTTTGTTGTAGGTACATTACTATTTTTCAGCTGGAGCAAGCTTCCATCATCGTCGAAAAACCTGTTCAGATCAGAGGTGATCCTGTCAAATTAGATATAATTTCGTACTGATGCAAGACGATCTCGACTGTAGCCCACATTGAGGAAATCAGTGCCATAAGTTTGCATTTCTTCACCTTTTCTCTGTTTTTTTATTCTACAAATTAGCTAGTTTATTTGATATTTTATGTTGTATTGCATTTTGGAGTTCACCCATTTAGATCAAAGGCATAATTAAACCATAATCATGATTTAATCAGCATCATTCATACATGTTTTGGTCTTTAAGTTTCAGTTTAGTGTTGTCACTGTCATTTTACACAATTTCCCTCTATTTAGAATAGTTGCATTCTCATTATTTTGCATCTGTTTTCTGTTTGCAGGTCTCTGATGAATTCGTCTGACGAATTCGTCAGATCTCAGACGATCTTGTCTGATCTCAGATGATTCTGTCGAATTTCAGATGATCCTGACTGCTTCAAACATCAGAATCTTCATCAGACATCCAGATTAGGTATTCTATTTTTAATCTTCTGTAATTTCTCTGTTCTCTGTCCTTAAATATATTTTCTGTATTCGTTAAATCTGCACTTTCATTTAGATTAATTTAGATTCATTTGGCCAAACCTAGGATATGAATGCTTAAGACTAAAAACGAACACATCAAAACACATTCCAAACCTAGGCGTGGAAACTGCCATTAAATGTTTCCTGGTGAACCCACCATCCATCAAAAAATCATCAAAATACACCTCCCTTGAGATGCGGGACCTTCGCAAGTCCTCTCAGTCTGAGGTACCATGACATCCTTTTCCCATCCTCCTTCCAGGCACGGATCCTATAGCCTAAAGGTAAGGATGCAAAAAAATTGGAGCGATACACATACATATATTCTATGTAAACTCAAGCATATTTGAAACACCATAATACTTAAGAGATGAAAATAACACACAATTATAAATATAAATAGTGTAATAGTAAAATAATAAAAGCAAGTATCTTGTTTTCAAATGAAAATATATGAAATGTCATAAATTATATTTCAAAATATCAAATTTTAAAATTCAATTTTTTGCTTTAGAATTTTTTCCCCCTTCCACCACTTCTTTTACATTTTCAATGACTTCCACAATCTCCATAGCAATGGCTCCTCGCTCATCTTTCCCATGTTCAGCTCCTTTTTCCTCATCCACTACTTCCATGATTTCCACATTCTACATTCCAATGACTCTTTTATCAGGTTGGGTAACAATACTATCAATTGCTCCAAAATTGACCAGGATCTTATCAACATTTTCCAACATCTTCAAATGTTGGTCCTTGAACTTCTTTACCCTTCTCCTTTAGCAAAACATCAGGATCCAAACCATTTTGGATAATGATTTTATGCAAAATGTTGTTTTGTTGAACTGATTCCTGTGCTCTTTTTTCATTGCCACAAAAGCATTTAAGAACTCCTTTGCCATACTGAGATAGTCTTGCAAGTTTTGAATCTACTTCTTGAGATTATCATACTTTACTTGCAAAAATAAAAAATATTTAATCAACATGAAAATATAATTACATCTTAAAAAAGAGATCAACAAATTTTTGAACACAAAAGTGATTAAGTCAAACCTCATCAACCTTTCTTGCAGCTACAACAACAACCTTTTTCTTATCACTTATCCATTCATCGTAATAAGCTTGGGCCTCACCATTTATATTCTCCAATATGTTTATCATAAAATTTAAAATTTCATCTATGTAATATGTACTCTTCACAATGCCATATTTTATTTCTATAGCAAAGCCTCCATATTTTCAGGTTCATTTTCAACAACATATTTTTTTCTCTTTTCAAAAAATTATTGTATTGGGCATTAATTTCCTTTATCAACATCTTGGCCCGATACTCCCATTTTTTCATTTCTATTATATCTGGAAGTAGTAAATCCTTAATGGTAGATTCAACGTTATTAAAAACCAAATATTTTTTTGAAATATTTAATATTTCGTCCTCTGGTCGAGGAGGAGCCTGACGGGTGTTTGTTTCCCTAGGAGGATATTTGCTTGAATATTCTGCACCTTCATTTCCTTTATATTGAATCAATTTTGATACTTAAAAAATATTTTGCATGTTCTTTTGTAAAAAGAAATCTTTATCAAGTGGAACCTCATCCAACCCAACACCAGAAGCTTTTGGTATATCCTTAAAATTAAAATGAGCAAGAGAAATACGGCTGAATCCTAAAAATGTGTTTGATGCTTCTTTCTCTGAAAATTGCTATGTTGCTTCTCTCTATGGCCTAGATGGAAGAATGTGTTTTCCAACTGGGAAGAATTGACCTTGCATTTGAGTTTGGCATGGTGGAGGAGGGGGTGACATTTGTTGATTTTGTTGAAAAAATTATTGTAAGGGAACTTCAAACATAAAAATAAAAATTTTTGAAGGTAAAAAATAAAAACTAGTTATAAAATTAAATTATGAAAATTGGTTGGAAAATTTGTTATAATACTTACCGACAGAAGGAAAAATATCTCGTGTAGCTACTATTGCAAATGGAATGTGGGCATGTTATACATATGAAAAAAACAAAATTAATTTAAAACAATAAAAATTATGTAAAATTTTTGTTTTGGAATTAATTAAAACTTACTCCTCGAATATAAAACCTCTTGCACAACTACGCTCATTAGCAGTGGACGTGCATCCCCAAGTGGAGGTGATCTATGATCAGGAGAACTAGATTTTCTATGTTTCCTTGTTGATCTTCTACTTAGCGATGGTGTTGTTTACTTTGTAGGTGTTTTGGAGTCTCCTAATTCCTCTATATTATAACCTCTGATAGTAGAATCTCACTTTGAAGAGAAAAAGGATACTATTTTCTGTGTTTGGTATAAAATGTCAAAATTACAAAAAGACAAACATAGGAAAAATAATTTTTTTTACTTAAATATTAACAAAAAAATTACCTGAACCTACTATTATGTCATGGCTGCATTGACTAGGATTGATTGCCAAGATGTTGGTACTGGAGTGTTCTACAAATTATAAAAATATTCATAAAAAAAAAGCAATAATATAATTGCATGTGCTAACTATCAGTGAGGGTGAAACGTGGGTTTTCACATTCTCTATTTCCAATCTGATTCGATGTGAGAAATAGCTGGACCAGTCAAATTGATGGTGTGTAGCACAATGGATCAAATATGCTAAGGCCCACATCAGAATTTCTATTGGACTTCCTTGCAAAATGAGTCTAGCAAGGAAGAATTTACAACATGCTTGAAGAAATTTATTTTCAATCGTTGGTATGGTCAAACCCCTTATGGAATTGGTGGATGTAACTACAAAAAAAAAAAAAATCAGTAATTGTACACCAGTGACTAAAATTTAAATTCAATTAAATAAAAAATAAGTTATACCTTCTAAAGATTTTGACTACATTTTGAAGTTGGTCTCCAAGTAGAGTTTGTCGTCATTAATTAATTAGTATTTGGAAGTTATACGCTCACAACCAGCATGGGGCAATACTGTCAATATGGCAACATCTATGGCTGTGAAAGAAAGAATAATTTTTTTATTGTTGACGACAAGATTTACCTTACCCAAATCAATATTATAACCTGCAATGATTTTCTCCAATAGTTTTGTGTTCGTGTTAAACTACGACATTGAAACTAGACCCCGAATATCAGAGTCTGTAACCCATGACATGTTGTAACCTAGTGTTGATAAAATTTCATAAATAAAGGGGTAGAACAGGTTTTTAAAATTAATTTTAAACATTCCATGGGTTGTAGGGGATACCATAGGGTGTACGAGTATGGATCAAGAGATACAGTGGATGGTACACAAAACTTCATGAAAAAGGGTTCAAACAGGAGGAAAAGGATTACAAATGGCTTAAAAATTAAGGTAAAAGGTTAAAAATAAGATAAAACAAGAGGAAGAGGGTTAAGAATGCATTAAAACAAGAGGAAAAGGGGTAAGAATGCATTAAAATAGGAAGAAAATGGTTAAAACTATGATAAAAAAGGTGAAAAATAACTATTAATCCTTTTATATAGACTTTTCTATATGCAGTAAGCTTCTGGATGTGTGACACATGGTCTCTGCATGTATTTGTTTCATGGATGGTTGAGACGTGCCACATATGCACCGTTGTTACCAACTGGGTACTTGACACTAATACAACCCATCAACACACTTGCACTCGATCAACATTCCTACAACCGATCGACATACATGCATCTGATCAACATTCTTGCATTCAATAATTATGCCTACATTCGATCGATATTCTTGCAACTGATAATCATACCTATTATCGATTATCATATCTACACCTGATCGATATTATTACAATCGATTGTCATATATGCAACTTATCGGCATCCCTACAACCGATCATCGTATCTGCACTTGATCATCATATTTGCAACCAATCATCATGTCTGCAACCAATAATTGCACCTATAGTAGATCATCATGTCTACATCCGATCAGCATTCCTATGATTGATTATCATGTGTGTCACAGATCATCATGTCTACAACCGATCATCTTATTTGTAGTCGATCAGTATTCCTACATTTAATCATCATATGTGTCATCGGTCATCATGTCTACAATCAATCATCATGTCTATAGATGATCATCACACCTAAAGTCGATCGTCATGCCCACAATCGATGGTCATGCCTATAGCCGATCGTTATGCATGTAGCCTATCGGTATGCCTGTAGCTGATCGTTATGCCTTCACTCGATCATCATGCCTTCAATCGATCGTCATGCATGCCATCGGTCATCATGTTGGCCTAAAGTCTTTTATGTCAGCCAAAAGCTTTTAAGTTTACCATACATTTTTATATTTTGCAAACCGATATTCATAGCCCCCAACACAGAAAATTCACCACAATTTGAAAATTGTTGGAGATAAATTAATGCAATTCACCACAGTTTGAAATATTTTTGAAGATAAATAAATGCAATTCACCATGTATTCTTCTAAAAATTTCACTAGGATTCCAAGACAATTTGCCTTGATTTTATAAATAGATTTTAGGGTCGACCCCTTATGCATAACCCTGGTCCTCACTAGAACTTGTCCAATCTGCTCAACAAGTCTTCACTAAGACTTGCCTCAAATATGCTCAACAAGTTCTCACTAGAACTTTTCCAATCAAGTTTGTAAGCTTCCACAAAAACTTACTCAACTCAACTCAATATAACACAAAATACTCTTCAATCACACAAATAAGCTTCACACATAATCTTATTCAATATCACAAAAACATATAGAGAATTGTTAGAGACTCAATATGCTTCATACTCACAAAAATGCTCAGTAACTTTAAATCTCTCTTTATTAACCATAAAAACATATAGAGAATGGTTAGAGATTCAATATGTTTCACTCTTGCACAACACTCAATCACTTTCAATATCTCTTCCAAATCAAATTAGAATATAGAACAATTTGTTTTACAAAACTTGAACTATCTGTAGCACCCTAAAATTGGTGCAGTAAAATCTTAAATAATTACAATTACTCTAGTAAATATTCAAATTCAAATTTCAACCCCCAAAATCGCTCCTAAACCACCGTTTAACCTGTTTCCTCCTTTTTCATGTCATTTTTAGAGTTTGTTTTATCCATTTGATGATATCATCGTCGATCAGACGATATCACCTCATATCGAACGATTTCGTCTGGGCTAGGACGTCCAGACGATCTTGTCCCAAAACTAATTTTGCACAATTAGCCTCTATTCCAACAGTGTCTCTAATTTTGGCAGAAGCGTTTCTGTGCCTTTAAAGACCCTCCCCGTTGGAGATCTCCCAAATTGGGATGATCTCCAACCTCCTAACCTCCCTCCTAAGCCTATTTAAACTTAGGACTCCCCCTTGGCATCCCCCTGGTTGAAATTTCCTATAACTTGACTTTATATGCACTAAAACATCCTGAATTACCATCTGCACTTGTCCTATCTAAATTTTGTTGCAGGGACCTTGTCATTCTTCAGCTGGAGCAAGCTCAGATCATCATAGATGATCTTGTTCAATTCAAGACGATTTCGTACCAATCCGAGATGATTTCAACTACAATCAAAATTGGGGGCAATCAGTGCCCAGAGTTTGCATTTTTCTCTTCTCATCTGATGTTTTATTCTGCATCCAATCAGTTTATTTATTATTTTTTGCTATTCTGCATCTGGGAGTTCACCCATGTAGTTTAATTGCATAATGAAATCATGATTAACTATTAAAACATATTAATTTTCTTGCATTCCTATTCAAGATTATCTTATTAACATCCTTATTATTATTTCACATCATTGCCCTCTGCTTGTATTGTTGTATTTTCTGTATTCTGTGCCTATTTCTCTGTTTGTAGGTCTCTGATGAATTTGTCAGATCTCAGACGATCCTACAGGTCTGAGAAGATCCCATCAAATTCTAGACGATCCTGTCTGCTTCAAGAATCAGAACCTCCATCAGACATTCAGATTAGGTATGGCTCTATAATTTAGATTGTTCTCTCTATCTTCTATTCAAATCTGTTTGCTGTATTTTAGTTAGCCTGTATTTTCATAATAGAACAACTTAGATTCATTTGGCCAAACCTAGGACTCAAATTTTTAAAGATAAAACTGAACACATTAAACACATTCCCAACCTAGGCGTGGAAACTACCATTCAAACATTTCCTGGTGAACCCACCATCCATCAAAAAATCACCATAATACACCTCCCCCGAGAGGCGAGACCTTCGCAAGGCCTCTCAGTCCGAGGTATCGTGCCATCCTTTTCCCATTCTCCTTCTGAGCACGGATCCTATAGCCTGAAGGTAAGGATGCAAAAAATTTGGAGCGATACATTTTGGTGAACCCGACGTGAAAACCAATTAGCAGCCATAGAAATCAATTATGTGCTTAGTGTGCCTAAAACAGATAGAAATCAACTTTTGTGGGACGAACTTGATAGAAGACTAGGTGTCATTTCATCTAGGTCAACAAAACTTAAACAAATCAAAAGGCTTGTCCTAGATAGAATCTTGGATCCTCATCAACTCATTTTTTATCATGAACTTCAGAGAGCTTGCCATAGATGGTTATCTTATAAGAGAGCTCTTGTGTCTTCAAAATTTTTCACCTTCGAGGAATACCTCAAGAACGCAGCTATGGTACGCCAATTTCTAGTTCATATAGAATCCCAAGAAACTAATCTTATGATTAGAAGATGGAACAAAACTCCTAGAGCTATGTTGTATCATGAATATTGTCGTGAGAATTATTATTATCAACCAGAATATGAAATACATGGTATTTCTATAGCCATTTTCATTAAATTCTTGAAAGAAAATTTTCAATTTGAAGAAGAACACTTCATGACTCTTGAAGAACTTGAGCTCATTAATGACATTTATAAATTATTTATAGAAAACTAGATCATTGCTTTCATTATTATTTCTTGCATTTATTGTGTTGTTTGTTATCTTTATAATATTGTTAAAACAAAAAAAAAAGAAATATAAAAAACATAAAAAAAACCAAAATATTTCATTTTAAATATTGTAGTAGGTATATAATTAATATACCTCTTAAGCTTGTTGCATATCTATATATATATATATATATATATATATATATATATATATTTGCTGAAATTTAAAATTAAGCACAATGCCTAAACTTAGAAATGGTAAACAAACTAAACAAGAAGAAGAAGATTGGTTGGGAGACAAAAATACAAACCCAAATGTCCTTCCTGAGGATCCAATTCCAGAAGGAGAAACCCTAGAACAGCCATAAGATGACCTGGGTGAAGACAATGAACAAGAAGACAATCTTAAAGAGGAAGGATCCTCGTCCCCTAGAGTAGCTCTAGATGGAACTATTGCTTTTGATAACTTAGATCATTTCTGGAAATTTTCCAATAATAACATTGGTGCTCTTAATATGGCAGTTCGTATTGATAAAGGACAAATTAGTGACACTCAAGTAGCCATCGAACATATGTTTGATGTGCACACTAATCCCTTGTCTTTTATTGATCAAGAAAGTGATAAGGTTGGACCATCCAATAGAGATATGGTCACTATGATTTAGAACATGCCAAAACAACAGGTTACCCAACCTCCTAAGGAACCTGTTATTGAGCCTAAAATCATTCCCACACAAAAGAAAACTTCCTTCACTGCTTTACTTCGCCAACTATTGATCAATATGCTTCAAATCGACAAAAACCTAAAATGAAGCCAAACACCAATTTTCAATAATCTGGGATACAACATAATACAACTTCAAAATTTCTTCATAACACCTTTCCTACCAACAATTTACACAATAGCAACATAGCATCTAATCTTCATGTCCCATCATATGCTCACAAATCCCATATTAATGCCCTACCAAACCAATATGGTGGGCAAACCAGTAATCTGAAAGCCATGGTGAAATAGTTAGCTTCGCGCATGGACTAGATAGATCCCTACCATCCCTCGTACAATTATCGAGAGATATGTAGTCAACCTTTGGATCCCATAGTTGTAGCACAATCGTACCCTAAGCATTTTCCCATGCCTGTCCTACCTATATATAAAGGAACTAAAGATCCCATAGAGCATCTTCGCATGTTTAGGATATCATGTCATGATATATCACATGATGACTTGCTATTACTAAAAATGTTCCCAAAAAGTTTAGGAGGAATGGCATTAGAGTGGTACTATCAACTACCCACTCATTCTTTGAAATTTTTTGAAGAAACAGCTAAATCGTTTGTCCATCAATTTAGTGCCTACATTGAGAGGCATGTCACCATTAAATATTTATACAACTTAAAACAATACAAAGATGAATGTTTTGCTGATTTCTTAGGTAGATGGAGGCAGCTGACAGGAAAACTGCACTTTGTGCTACCTTATAGGGAAATGTTGGACATTTTTATTAATAATTTGCAAGAACAAATATCTTATGAGCTATCAACTGCTACTTTAACTACCTTCAATCAGGCTATAGATTTAGCTCGAAGAGTAGAAGATGCCCTCATTAGGAGAGGCCAACTTAGGAAGAAAGATGATGAGAAAACATCCAGAAATCAATATAAAAACAAACAAGTCATAGGTGACGAAGTCACTAACAGCAAAAATGTTGCTAATATAAATGCAATGAAGACAAAAAAAAAATTTATATTGAAACCTCCTGATAAACCTCCTCGAGAATTTACTAGATTGAATCAACCATTATCAACTATTTTACCTCAATTACTCGAAAGAGATTTGATTCAATTACTAGCTATCCAGGAAACTGATCCAACCATACCCGGATACAGAGCTAACTTACACTGTGATTTCCATAGAGGACCTGGAAACTCTACCAACACTTGTAAAAGGTTAAAGCATAAAATACAATATTTGATTGATAATAATGAAATGGAGGTGCAAGCCTTCCAACCTAAACAAAATGCTCCTAATAATCCTCAAAAGAACATTCCCCAAAATTAAAATAAAAATGCTAATCAATCATTAGACATATTTCAACATCCTTTACCAAGACATGGTAAAGAGGTGGCCAATCAAATTGAGCATCATAATGTTCCTCCTCCTACCCGATATGTAGGGACTATTAGCGGACAATTACCTATTCAATATCCTCAAATATTTGACACAAATTTATCCCTGGTCACGACCAGGCCCCTACATAATTTTCAAACTCTCGATCCTAGTGATGTAGAATCAGATACTGAAAGTGAAATAGACATCACCTCAAACCAATCGAATAGTTTTGAAAATGAATCAGATCCTATTCAACCTATCACAGATGCTATGGTTCCAGAAGAACCATTTTCTATAAGGGTTACTACTCGACCCTCTTCTAATCAATTCCTCCCTAATGAACAAGCCATAAACGCTCAACCGAGACCATTTCAACGTCTTCAATATAACATTGTAGGTACCATTGGAGTCGTTACCAGACAAAAATCTCAAAATTCTCAACAAGAACCAAATCAAAATGATGGATCAACTCCATTTGTTTTGAAAAATCCCAATAAAGGGAATCATGCTTCCAATGTTCAACCTAAACCCCCTTACAATATTAATGAGCAATTATTCAATACTACAGCCAAAATTTCTCTCTTGGATTTATTAAAATCTTCTCCTACCCATAGAGATGAATTAATGCTTACATTAAGCCAAATGATGGTACCTCAAAACATTCAACCTAAAGCCATGGCCAATACTATCATCACTAGAGAAGTCAATTGTATTGACTTTCGGGATAAAGATATATCGCAACACAGTTTACATAAGGATAATCCCTTATATATTACTGCTCTAATTGGAGATGTAGCTGTTAAAAGAGTCCTGATTGATAATGGTTCATCTCTAAACATTTGTACTTTTGACTTCTACCAACATTTTGGCTTTAGAAGTGATGAAATGAAGAAAACTGACATGATTATCAAAGCTTTCAATGACGAGACACAAGAAACGTGTGGAGTCATTACCATCCCATTGCAATATGGTCCTAGAACCTTAGATACGACTGTGTTTATTGTACATTTCCCCACATAATACAATATACTCTTGGGTCGTCCTTGGATCAATGCAATGCGGGCTATACCACCAACTTTACACCAATGTGTTAAATTTGAATTTAAAAATCAGTTGGTCACTATCCATGGTGACCCTAGACCCTTTGATATGTGTGCTTTGGAAGAACTTGTTGGAGTTCAATTTTGCCCTGCTCTGTCATCCACACATCCTAATTCTTATTTTTCATCTAAAACTATGCAACACACTCCCATAGCTTCATTTATGTCTCCTCCATTAATTCCACCCTCATATATAGATCAAAAATCTTCTAAACAAATCACTCTAGAACCTCAAAAAGATCTTCAATCCACAACCAATCCTTCATGTTCTATCCCGATAATTTCAAAACCTATAGACCCATTCATTAACACTTCCACATTATCAACATCTATCATACCTTCCACATCTAAAGATATAGGGAATGATCCTTCTACATCTTATGCTCTTTCTGATGAACTTTTACCAGATTTATCCACAATATTAATATTAGAAAAAACAAATGCTTCTATGCAAAATTCTATTATCTTAAAAAACTTGCCACCATCTCCTCACACTTTGGGCCTCCCACAACCCATGGGAAGTACTTACCAATTTGGGAGTTGTGCCTTCATTTATAAAGGATATGACTGGGGAAGAATACCTCGGAATGTCAAAACTCATCATGATGGATATGCTCGGTGTTATTTTACTAATGAATATATTAAAGCTAAACCCATAATGCTTAAAATGGGATATAAAGGGAAAGGCTTGGGACCTTTCCAAAATGGCATGAAAGAACCTTTCGAGGTAGAACCGTGGCCTGCCCGCTGTGGTGTGGGCCTATTTCTTAGTAAGGGTCAACCCTTTCCTTTTGAAGATGATGATCAACTCATATGTTATCAAGATTATTTGGATGGGCATGATGATTTGCCTCTCAGAAATCATCCATTTACATGTAACATGCTATCCATAGCTTACCCTGAAATGATTGCTGAATCCAATGACGAGTTGGAAGGAGATATCTTCCACGATGTCTTCATTGAAGAAATGTTACACAATGGATTTTATTTTGATGGTTCTATACCAACTATAGCCTAGCTTGAGGCCACTAATCCTCAAGATGAATTATCCAAGTTAACATTAAAAGAATTACAAGAATTGGGCGTATCACCCGCACCACCTAATTTTGAAAGAGATCTACACATGGAAGTAGAAAACGTCATTAAAGTTAACATTAGAACTGAGGATAATCCCCACATAATCAATATTGGATCATAATTAATTCAAGAAAAACAAGAGCAATACATTGCATTCCTTAAAGAATATGAAGATGTCTTCGCTTGGACATATGAAGATATGCCAGGTCTGGACCCTTATGTAGTCATGCATCATCTAGTAGTCCATCCGAATGCTAAACCTATTAAACAGAAACTTAGAAAAATGCATCCCAAAGTGGCCTTACTAGTCAAAGGGGAGTTAGAAAAAATCCTGAATGTTGTTTTTATACAAGCTATTGATTATGTTGAATGGATCTCAAATGTAGTTCCAGTCACCAAGAAAGAAGCCACCAAAGTTAGGGTTTGCACAGATTTTAGAGATATTAACATTGCATGCCCTAAATATGATTTTCCTCTTCCAAACATGGACCAAATAATTGATTTTACTGCTAGGAGTGGGATGATGTCCTTAATGGATGGATTCTTTGGTTATAATCAGATCAGGATAGCTCTTGAAGATCAGGCTAAAATAGCCTTTATTACCCCTTGGGGTACCTTTTGTTGGAAAGTGATGTCATTCAGCTTAAAGAACGCAGGTGCAACCTATCAACAAGCTATGACTTATATTT
The DNA here is from genome assembly GCA_028583015.1 of Wollemia nobilis. NCBI lineage: Eukaryota > Viridiplantae > Streptophyta > Pinopsida > Araucariales > Araucariaceae > Wollemia > Wollemia nobilis. The sequence goes on from JAQPPZ010000240.1 coordinate 27,703, forward strand.
TTCATGATATGATGCATGATATCCTACATGATTATGTAGATGATATTATAGCTCGCTCTATTAATGAAGATAATCATTTAGATGACTTGAGAAAAGTTTTTAATCGATTAAGAGAATATCTTATTCGATTAAATCCATCCAAATGCATATTCAGAGTTAAGTTCGATAAACTATTAGGGGTTATATTTTATTTACATGGCATCAAAATTGACCCTCTCAAGATTGCGGCTATCACTGATATGCTTGCACCTACCAATATATCTGAATTACGAAGTTTACAAGGTAAACTTCAAGCTATCCATCGCTTCATCGATAAGTTGGCGAACAAAACTGGTCCCTTTCTTAAGCTCCTTAAGAAGGATGTCCCCTTTAATTGGGACGATGAATGTAAAGAATCTTTTGAACTTCTCAAACAATACCTCCTTAACCCACCTATGCTTTCTCCACCTAGACCTGATCGCCCATTTCTCCTGTATATTTCAGCTTCAAATTCTGCCTTAGGAGCTATGTTAGCTTAGCTTGATGATGAGAAGAGAGAACGTGCTAATTATTATATTAGTCGAACCTTCATCAGTTATGAAACCCGCTACACAGCATTAGAAAAACTATGTCTAGCAGTCGTGTTTGCTATGCAAAAATTACACCATTATATTCTTAGTCAGAAAACTTATGTCATTGCTAAATATGATCCCTTGCGGTATCTCATGAGTCGACCTTATTTATCGGGTCATACAGCCAAGTGGGTTCTTGCTCTAAGCGAGTTTGAACTCACGTTCATAGGAAAAAAGTCTGTTAAGGGTCAAATCATAGCAGATCAATTAGCTGCTGCACCCTTAGAGTCTACCCATCCCCTCATCATTGAGTTTCTTAATGAATGCCTTCAATTAGAGGTAGACCATATTGAACAATGGTCCTTATACTTTGATGGAGCCCGATGCATGAGTGGGGTTGGTGCGGGTATTATTTTAATATCCTCGCAAAAACATCTTATTCCTTTGTCCTTCAAATTAACATTTGCTTGCACTAATAATACTGCCAAATATGAAGCTCTAATCCTCGAATTACGAGCTGCCTTGGCACTAAAAGTTAAACATCTGTTAGTTTTTGGTGATTCTCAACTTGTTATAAACCAAATTAATGAAGTTTATCAGACCAGAGATGATAAATTGCGCTCATATAAAGCATATATTTTGCAATTGTTATCCCTATTTGATCAAGTTACTTTGGAAGCTATTCCTCGAACTAGCAACCGTGTGGCTGACGCTATGGCCGCAACTACATCTCTTCTGCCCTTGGAGTTAGATGACGAATATGCCACCATCATTATTCATCGACTCCAGGAACCTGCTTCAAATAAGTCATGTTTAGAACCTTTGGATGTATTTCTAATCAATGAAACTACTCCTGAGCCTTGGTATATAGATATATTTGATTTTCTCCAAAATGGGACTTTCCCTGCCAATTCTAATAGAAACCAACATCGGTTATTACGTCGACGAGCAAGTCGATTTGTAATAATTGGCAATACTTTATATAGGAGATATTTTGAAGGTATCCTATTAAGATGTTTGAATTTAGAAGAATCCAAATCAACCTTGAGTGAAGCCCATGATGGATCTTGTGGAGGACACTTTAGTGGTAGTGTCATTTCTAAAAATCTCCTTAGGATAGGATACTTTTGGCCTACCATGGAGAATGATGCACATGATTATGTGCGCCATTGCGACAAGTGCCAAAAACATGCTGACCTTGTCCATGCCCCTGCACAAGAACTACAGGCTATTTCATATCCTTGGCCCTTTTCAAAATGGGGCTTAGACATTATTGGAAAAATTAATCCTGTGTCATCTGATGGACACAAATTCATCATAACCGCCATCGAGTATTTTATGAAGTGGGTTGAAGCTATGCCTTTAGCTTCCTACACTGGCACACGGGTCTCTAAATTTATTTTTAATCAAATCATTTGTATGTTTGGAATTCCTGCAAATCTCATCTCAGACAATGGAACTTGTTTCAAAAATAAAGATGTTAAAAAATTATGCCAAAAATATAAGATTCAACATCGCTGGTCCACTCCCTATTATCCTCAGGGTAATGGCTAAGCAGAAGCATCTAACAAAACCTTAATCAAAATTCTCAAAAGATTGGTCAATAAATTTGGCCACGACTGGCACATTCAATTATATCCAGCCTTGTGGGCCTATCGAACTAGTGTTCGAACCCCCACTAGAACTTCACCTTTTGTTTTGGTTTATGGTGCTGAAGCCGTTTTTCCATTTGAATTAGAAGTTCCTTCTTTGGCTCTACTACTTCAAGATACCGAAGTAGGAGATGAATATCGAGCTGGCAGACTCATTCAGCTGGAACTCCTAGATGAAAAACACATCAATGCTTTAGAGCACCTTCGTGCCTACCAAAACAAGCTTAAAAGATCATATGCCAAGAAAGTTCATCATCGATCCTTTGAAATCGGCGACCTTGTTTTTAAAGAAAATCAAAAAAATACTAATGCAAATAAAGATCTTAAAGGAAAATTTGAGCCCAACTTGCTTGGACCATATATTATTACTCCTAAATTTGAATCAGGAGCATACAAATTAGCTACCTTAGATGGTAAATATTTAAAAAAACCTATGAATATTATGCATCTTAAGCGATATTACGCATAAAATTTGGTCATTTCATCATTTGTACATATTTTGCATGTTGTCTTATTTAAAAAAAAAAAAAAAATATATATATATATATATATATATATATATATATATATATATATATATATATATATATATATATATATATATCAAACTGTTTACACAAAAACAAAAACAAACAAAAATAATAATTAAAATAAAAACAACAATATTCTTGACTCTTTCGAAACCAAAACAAAATAAAGAAGAAAGAGAGAGTCAACATTCTCAAACTTCTCAAAAAAGTATTTGTATATATTTCTTCTTACAAATGTTGCAGTAATATATTTCAAATTATTTTGGATAAATTAGCATTTATTTGGAATCCCTCACTTTCACAAACACAAAATAAATATCTTGATTTTTATTTGGCATGATTACTAATCTCTCTTATATCAAAGTTCACAAAATTCAATTAAATAAAGTTTGAGCATAGAGAATTGATCTTGTTATTTACTTAAACCAAGCACATCCTTTCACAATAAAATGATTATATTTGTAATGTCCATGCTATGCTACATAGTAGAAGTGGTTTCTTGAGCAAAAGTTTCCCCTGCTATCCTATCATGCACATGGTCTAGAATCTTTGAGAATTGGCAAAAGGACAAGCTCACCCCTACCAGAATAAAAATCCCTTGCTCTACGACTAATCCGAGCAAGTATCCCTAGCATAGGAAGAAAAGCAAAGTTCAAGAAAAAGAGAAAAGAAAAATGTGATTTTATATCATTACAGCAATGTTTCAAGCATTATCTCAAAAATCAAGCAAAAATACAAAAGCAAAGCCAAAAAAAAAAAAAATACAAAAGCAAAGCAAAAGAAAGCAAAAGAAAGCAAAAGTAAAAGCAATAAAATCCCTCTCCCTACCCATTGAAAAGAAAATAAGGGTTGATGATCTTGAATCCCTGGAATTCTCAAATTATTCGAAAATTGTGAGGTAAGCCCAATAACATGTGGTTTGTGCCCAACCTGCTTGGCCTTGTGTAACTCCTAGCATGGCGATATGTCTGTCACATTATCGATCTTATTTTGTATAGACCTATGTTTACTTATGGATTAGCTAGCTCTTGATAATCCGACTTACATAGTAGTCTAGTATGGTTATATGCATCTAAATCATGGTTAATGAACACTTATTTGGTTAATTCAAATCACTTGTATCATAGTATCTTGCTTAAACTGGTAAATGCACACAGCAATTGCACACACATTTGTATTTGAGAGATTTTGTGTATCATTATGTTAAATCAAGATTGGAAATGAACTCACATATGCACATGAGATTCCTTATAAATCTAAATTTTGTCTTCGAGATACTTTGAAATATCTTTGCAAATTGTTTGGAATAATTTCATTTTTCCTTTCTCGCATAAAGACAACTACATGCATAATCCAAAATCAAAATTTCTTTCAAATCATACAATAAAAACACACACACATATATATATATATATATATATATATATATATATATATATATATATATATATATATATATATATATATATTGTCGACTTTCGCGACGATGGTATAGTTCCAAAACTAAAATTGGGAGTCTTATGCCTAGCGCAAGTCCTCCTCTTCATATTTTTTGTTTATTTTCAACAATTAAAAATCAACCATACAATAAAACTGTTATATCAACTTTTTATTTGGATTTCGCGATGATGGTATAAGTCTATACCTAAATATTCTATGCCTAGCGCAAACCATTGTACCAATTTTTATTTCCCCATTTATTTAAAATCATAAAAACATATGACTTAAATCATTATGTTATACAATTATGCTTTAACACAAACTAACACCTATTCTATTTCATGTCATTATTTCAAACTTCAATTTTGCAATGATGGTATAATTCCTAGGGAATTATCCAAAAAATTTATCACACTTAAGAATTTATGCCTAGCAAACATCATTTTAAAATATTTCATGCATAATATTTTCATGAAAAGTTTGAAAACAAAATCATAATCATCATAATTTGCATCATCACACCAAAGTCTTAAGACAGTCTCTTAAGCACTCTTTTACTTTTTAACAATATTTCTATACTGGGATTAGCTTGACGACCGAGTGAGCAGCGACTCCATGAAATGGTCTATAACAACGACAATGTCCTTTGAAATTATTGTTAAAAGTCCCTTTTATTTTTTATCAAATTATCATCCCAACAACCAATTTGTTACATCAAATTATTTCATTTAAATTTTTAAAGCATGACATTTAAACCTTAATATTTTCCAACGACATAATTACATGAATCATCAAATCAATCACACACCAAAACAATAAAGAATCATACAAATGCATAAGACAAGTCATATGATCAAAAAATATCTCGTCTATATATATATCAAATATATGTACATCATATCAAAACTAGATTGGTATGCCATAATCTACATCTTGGCATACTCAATCCTCTCAATCATATATCCTCTGTGTAGTGTCTCAAGAACCCCTCGAGCTCTTAGCCTCATCTCCTCCCCTACCCTAAGGTGGACGAGGTGGCCCCATCACAGTATGTGTGGTACTACGAGTCCTAGTTGTCGATCGAGATGAAGTCCTTGATGACCCAATCCTGATCGGGTCAGCAATTCCGGCTAGCAGTTGTACCCTTTGACCCTATGGCACCATCTAAAAGTAGATACCCTGGTAGAACGCGGTTTGAGAAATCGACCATGCTATCTCCTGAGTGCTCGCCCCTCTACTCCATGCTTTGAGGTGTGCAACCTCATCTCTAAGCTGTGTAGCCTCCGCTAGGTGTCGTGTAACCTCCTCCTACAAAGTCTACACCTGTGCCTAGAGACGGATAGTCTCTACCCAGAGAGTAGCCATCTCACTACTCTCTCCTGTGTCCACACCCTTGCCCTTATCAGGCGATGGTGGTCTCTCTCTCTGTGGAGAAGGGGGTCTCTCCTCCATCCTCTCTCGCTACTGTGGCATTTGCTGAGCCTGTGCTCTCCTATACTCTCTCCCATCGTGACCCTGTGCTACCTCAATGGCTGCCTAGTGTCGCCTCCCCATTCGACGCACAATTGCATGAATCATACCATGAGCCCTCGTCATATGAGGAGGGCGGATGCCTGTATACTAGGCATTGTAGTCGTTGGCTACCCCTATGTCATCCCCATCCATTGGCTGAATGGGGGCATCATTTATGTCTTGACTCTAGAATCGTTGCATAACTGGAGCCTCGCTAACTGTAGTGTTATCTCAAACAGTCCGAGAAAACTCATAGTCTCTTAGAGATGGGATCCCCTGTTGTAGACTAAACTACCTCAAAACTCGATCATAGCGGTGGAGCTCCACCTCTCCCCTCTCCATCCTCAGCCAGTAGGTTCACCTAACGTGAGCCAGCTCCTGTCCGTCCTCAGCCCACCCTAGATGATCTCTCTAAGGCCTCCAAGTGATCTGGTCGGAGACAAGGTTGTCTAGTAGTCTCTAGGATGCTAGCAAATCTATCTGTCATTGTGCCCCTCTATGAAGCCACAAATAGAAAACTCGAGGCCTCTCCCCATCAATCCCTGTCAATGGAAGCCCTACCGGCCTCTGCACCGTGATGTTTTCCTAGCACCAAACTTGTAGTAGAGATGTCATAACTAGACATCGATCGCCCTTGTATACGACCCCATGCAGGATCCTATATAGTCGGCATAGTATGAAAATCCCCTAAGAAAACCTATACCCATGGTCTCTCATGTCATAAACCACATCTGTCAGTAGCCATGGTACCCTGCATTCACTCTGGTGGCACAACAAAAGTCCACCTACCACCCCAGCCAAAACCCGTGTGAGTCTAGATGCCCTAGGCATCTGGCACAACGACTCAATTTTCACTCTGCCCTTCTCCAGGGTGAAGCTCAGATCGCCGCACAGTCACATCATCACATGGCCCTGATTGGCCGTGGGAGTGATCAACCATCCTTGTATGGGGATCCTCAAAATCCTCCATACATCCTCTAGTGTGGGAGTCATCTCCCCTGTCGATAACCAAAAATAGGAAGAACCCAAATACCACCTCTCTGCTAGGGCTGTCAATAGCCCCATATCTGTAGAAACCTGTGGCATCTCTGCCACATGCTGCAATCCGACCTGAGCTAGATGATCTCGCTCTACCTAAGATAGAGTGGCCAAGTCATCCTTAAATCCGTCGTATTTCCATTCTCTGCTCTTTAGTAATCCTCTCTGCAACATAAACAAAATCAACAATAAAAATCATTAATAAATCATTAATTAAAAATGCAAGTCAAAATAAGTTCAATTTTATAAATGGATATCATCGACAATTGGACGATATCGTCCCCAATTTGAGCAAATTCGTCTCCGATTTCACATAAGGAAATCGTCCCTTATTGGACGGAATCGTCCCCCTATCACCGATTTCGCCCTTAGATGAAATCGACGATATCGAGACGATTTTGGTGAAATCGAGACGATTTCATCTCGACGGCGTCGACGGCCCAAAAATGGCTGTGATGCTAAAAAATCAATCAACTTTAATCTAAAAAGCATGAAATTCAAAATTAAGCATTCTAAACTAAGTTTAGACCCTTATTCGTAGCCTACGTCGGACCTCCGTTGATCTGTGCGCTGTCTCGAACATCTTGTCTCTAGAGCTCTAAAAACTAGGAACATGAACAGTAACAATGAATTAGGGTTTTACCCTATTTTTCTTAATTTTATTCAAAAACAATTAAAAACATTTTAAAATTTTGCTTTTTTGCGTTTTTATCTCAAACGTCCGATTTGGGTAAAAACATGGAGGGGGCACCATAGTAAGCTGTAGTATGATTCAACCTAGAATCGTCGCCTAAAAATGGGAATAATTTTTGCTTTCTTGTAGATCGAGAAGAACTCATATTTAACGCATTTTCTTTGGAAAATTCGTTAAAGAGGGGGCAAAATATAGCATCCTAAAATTGGCGCAGTAAAATCTTAAATAATTACAATTACTCTAGTAAATATTCAAATTCAAATTTCAACCCCCAAAATCGCTCCTAAATCGTCGTTTAACCTGTTTCCTCATTTTTCGTGCCATTTTTAGAGTTTGTTTTGTCCATTTGACGATATCGTCGCCAATCAGACGATATCACCTCAGATCGGACGATTTCGTCTAGGCTAGGACATCCAGATGATCTTGTCCCAAAACTAATTTTTCACAATTAGCCTTTGTTCCAACGACGTCTCTAATCTGGGCAGAAGCGTGTCTGTGTCGTTAGAGACCCTCCTCGTTGGAGATCTCCCAAATTGGGATGATCTCCAACCTCCTAACCTCCCTCCTAAGCCTATTTAAACTTAGGACTCCCCCTTGGCATCCCTCTGGCTGAAATTCCTGTAACTTGACTTTACACGCACTAAAACATCCTGTATTACCATCTGCACTTGTCCTATCTAAATTTTGTTGTAGGAACCTTGTCATTCTTCAACCGAAGCAAGCTCAGATCATCGCAGATGATCCTATTCAATTCGAGATGATTTCATACCAATCCGAGATGATTTCAACTGCAATCAACATTGGGGGCAATCAGTGCCCAGAGTTTGCATTTTTCTCTTCTCATCTGTTGTTTTATTCTGCATCTAATTAGTTTATTTATTATTTTTTGCTATTCTACATCTTGGAGTTCACCCATGTAGTTTAATTGCATAATGAAATCATGATTAACTATTAAAACATCATAATTTTCTTGCATTCCTATTCAGGATTATCTTATTAACATTCTTATTATTATTTCACATCATTGCCCTCTGCTTGTATTGCTGTATTTTTTGTATTCTGTGCCTATTTCTTTGTTTGCAGGACTCTGACGAATTCGTCAGATCTCAGACGATCTTGCAAGTCAGAGACGATCCCGTCAAATTCCAGACGATCCTGTTTGCTTCAAGAATTAGAACCTCCATCAGACATCTAGATCAGGTATGGCTCTGTAATTTAGATTGTTCTCTCTGTCTTCTGTTCAAATTTGTTTGCTGTATTTTAGTTAGCCTGCATTTTCATAATAGAACAACTTAGATTCATTTGGCCAAACCTAGGACTTGAATGTTTAAAGATAAAATTGAACACATTAAACACATTTCCAACCTAGGCATGGAAACTGCCATTCAAATGTTTCCTGGTGAACCCACCATCCATCAAAAAATCACCATAATACACCTCCCCCGAGAGGCGGGACCTTCGCAAGGCCTCTCAGTCCGAGGTACCATGCCATCCTTTTCCCATCCTCCTTTCGGGCATGGATCCTATAGCCTGAAGGTAAGAATGCAAAAAATTTGGAGCAATACACTATCA